>CAMXCT020000054.1:0-310000 GCA_947184155.2 Cladocopium goreaui | reverse complement strand
GTGATATTCAGATCGGGATGAGGGATTGTTGTGGGGGATCTCTAACTAGGTGAAACGTGGTGAAATTATGATTGCTGGAAGAATTTTTTATTGCACAATGGGATAAAATAACACGGTAATTAAATTTGATTCGGATTTAAACATCAAACAGACGTGATTTCTTGATGGGGATGATGTGGATTTGCGAACACAACAATGGGAATTAAGCGCGTTTTATGCTGCCATTTGGGGCTCAATTTTCCAAGCACCCCAGGCGTCGCTCAAAAGCTGTTGGCCTGGGAACCTGAATCGTGCCACGCCACAGCAAGGAATGATGGAATCATTTGAGGAATCATCTGCTGCCAAACACCAGCGCTTGACCCGCCGAGACATGATGCAAACCATGCAGACAGGGAATCCAAACTCAGCAAAGACAGAACTTGCTGATGGTGTCAAGGTCAAGAAGGAGAAAGGTGCTGAGCAGGAAGTCAGTTTTGAAAACCAAGATAAGGGAGAGATGGAACTGGATGATTTTTGGCTGCAGGTGAAGGGCGAGATCAAGGAAGAGATAGAACAAGAGGAACAAAAAGAACACGCCTGCAAGTCCTCAAGTTTGGATGATCTTACCCGCAAGGAGATCATGATGAAAGAGGAGATGGAAGAAGATCCCAATCACGATGAAGCTTTTGAAAGCTTGCGAAGCCAGTCCGACCACTCTGAAGTTGCAACGCAGGAGAGGGAAACTGAGAAGAGCAACAAGGCTACTGCAGCTGAGCCAGAGCCCAAGCCGGTTGCCAAGCGCCGGCGCCTGACCCGCCGAGATATGCAGCAAACCATGCAGACTGGGGGTCCAAGCTCAGTAAAGATAGAACTTGCTGATGGTGTGAAGGTCAAGAAGGAAAAAAATGCTGAGCAGGAAATCGGTTTTGAAAGACATGACAAGGGAGAGATGGAGCTAGATGATCTTTGGCTCAAGGTTCACAAGAAAGTCAATGAGCAGTCATTGATGACATTTGCAGCTGCAAACGCCGCTGCAGAAAATGCTCTGAACCCACCGGAAAGCGAGTCAGGCACTGGCCAAGTGCAGACGCCTGCCCAGCAACAGCTGGAACCACGTGCATGTGGCATGGAAGATGCTTCAAAATCGAATGCAGACGAGGACTGTTTTTGGGTATGAGAAATGCGCATGGATTGCTCTGGTAGAATCAGCATCCAGAATGGAATTGGATCATTTGGTGTTGTCATACTTTCTTTGACACAAGCATAGCAGTACTGATGAAAAGGGTGAAGAGACAGCTGTAGCGTTTCATGTTTTCTTCTCTTCAGTTTGCCTTCCCTACATCCACTCCATTTCTGTGCAGGATTTGGCCAATCCTGAAGAGAGCTCCTTGGATTCATTCGCTTCACACGCAGCGACCTGGGCGAAGCAGTGCTTGGCTTTTCGGAGTTCCAAGACTTGGAGTCCCACCAGGCCGTGTTGTCGTGACACAGTTTATTCTTAGCGCTCAGCATGAAGAACCAACCAGGGCTGTCGGTAGTGAAATGATCTGCCAGTCAAATCCTGATCCCTTCAGTCGAACAATCCTTGAGCTGATCAACTTGGCAAGAGACCCAAAAATATCGTTTCATATCTACTGTGGATCATATTCTAGCCATTCGATCCCTGCTATGCAACACGGCAATGCCTTTGTTTGATTGGCAGCCTGCAGCTCAGATTTCTTCTGCCCGATTTAAATTTCAGCCTAGGCCTGTTGGGTGAATCCACTTTCAAGCTTTAGAGTAGCAGAAACATGGCGGTGTGAAAGACGGTAGATTTCATCTAGGACCAAACCTTGCTGCGGCAACCCCTGGCGAATGCAGGCTTTGTTGCCCTGCAAACGTCTTCTTGGGCTCGGTAAATGGAACACCATCTCCGCCACCGGCAGATGCACCAGCATGCGTGCTGCGTCTCACTGGACATGGCTTGCGGTGCTTGCAGCGCTTTCACGAAAAGCAGGGCTTGCACAGCATGACGTTCCAGAGTCAGGAGGGATGTTGTTTGCTGAACTTCTGCACTGTCTGCATGGTATGAGGTTTACTTTGTTTTGATACACACTTACTACGCTTTGGATTCAAATAATTGCTTTTTGTAAATTAAACAGGGTTGAGACAACAGTTGAGAGAGAGAAGGCAGGTGACTTCAATCAGTTGCTGCATATGTCATATGTTTTTCAGACCCGTTCCTGCAGGCAGAGGCATCTCAGACGCCCGGGGACATGTTGCCACAAGAGCCCCCACTAGATTGCGACTTGAACATGCAGGACCGACTCTCCCTACACTGCACAATTTGTCGTTGAATATGTTTTTGCAGAGATGTGATGCATCATGGTGTGCATAGGAGGATTTTTACCAACTAACAACGCAACTAGTCTTACCACCAGATTTTCCGATCTTCAACTTCATTTTGTCACTTCAATGTTATGTTGATCTAGAACGATTAGAATGTAGCATAACCAGGTGAGGCCTGCATTTTCCTAGAGAGCCACGCTTTGTTCTGTGCTGCCAGCATCAGGACTATAAGGTCCGCGGCCTGGATTGCATGAAGATGTGGCCTTGGATGAGGGATCTGCCCACTTCTGTTTGGGCTGGTCATGGTTGGGCTTTTGATGAGAACGGGCTCCGAAGGCTCTCATCCTCAGGCGGCAGCCATGCCATGCAAGGCGTGGAAGTCTTCGAATCTGTGGGTGTTGCAGCAGAGCAGGTGAAACCTTCAAATGAAAAGATTAGAGACACCCCAATCGCAGTGGCTGCTGAGGAGCATCCCCCGCCACTTGCCGAGGGGCAGAAGCCAAGTCGATTTAAGAGAATCAATGTGGCGAAGCAAAGCGGGATTCCCAATGTCCAGTGGAAGAGTAGCAAGCAAGCCTGGGAGGTTAACTTCGACAAACTTGACTCAAAGGGCAAGATGATTGGCAAAACGGGTCGAGTCTTTTCCGTAAAAAACTTCATGGGCCCCGGCATCTCCGAGGCCCAGGCCGACGCAGCAGCTCTCGAGGCCGCCAAGGCCTTCCGAGCAGAGCTGGTGGAGAAGGGTATCCTCAGCGAGCCCAAGCCGCGGGACCCCAACTTCACCAGCGAAGTGCCGGGGGTGAGGTGGCACAAGAACTGCAAAAAGTGGCGCGTGGAGATCACCGCGAAGGGTGGCAAGAAGAAGATTCAAGGAGGCCTCTTCACTGAGAAGGCGGCGGCCGAGGCCAAGGCCCTAGAGCTCATGGAGAAGGACGGCCTGCAGCGCCGGGTGAAGCCCGTGGCCACCCTGGCAAACAGATACGCCGGACTGCCGGTGTTCCACCCCAAGGTGCCCTACCCACGGGTGATTTGGAGCCAGGCCGAGCAGCAGTGGCATGCATGTTGCAACGTTGGCGGGTCAACCCGAAGTTTCAGGGTGAAGCCCAAGGACCACTCGGAGGCGGAGCTGGAGCGCTCCTTCCAAGTGGCTGTGGCATGGAAGAAGAACCAGGAGAAGGAGAAGGAGAGGAACAGGAAGGCCGTGAAGTCCAAGGTGAAGCCCGGGAGGAAGCAGCGGAAGTGAGTGCAAAAGCCGTAGATGCCAAGGTGCATGGCTCAGTTTCCGACGCTGCGACTGTACAGACAATCCTCACTTCACATGATGCGCAGGAAGAAATCAAGAGTGCTTTTCTTACCATCCATTTGCAATCACAGTGGGAAGATCTTGTTTTGCACACTTGAGCTCAAATCCAAAACCTGCGGTTCGGAGATGGAATAGGCATAGGGATAGGGATGGATAGGGATGGATAGGGATGGATAGGGAAATATACAAATCATGATGAATGCATCCAAAGAGAGGCTAAAATTGACGATCGAATCAGAGAAATTATGTTTTTTTATTTTTAACCACCATTTGTGTCCATCTGTGGGGATTAATACAGTCATCAGAATGATTCCCCATCATGGTGAGATGACCGCACCCCTTTGTTCTCCATGCAGCTTGACCATGGTACAGATGGCCGCCACAGGACGATACCTTCAAGGCCCACACTGACGGCCATGCCTATGGAGATAAGCTCCTCGGGTGGAAAACCTTCGCCATGTTGGTGGGTCTGGGACCTGAGAAGATGGACAATTCCACCAAAAAAGGATATTCTTATGGGCAAATCCATGGAAAAGTGGTATTGGATTTGCATTCAACGCGGGGATATGACGGTATAGCTCAAGACGCTTGACATCCTGTTTGGGATGCTTGAAGAGTGAGGAGCAACCAATTTCGGGTTCAGTGATACCCCGTTTTGAGCCGTGCCCACAGTGCGTGGTAGTGGAAACCTCCTGCAATTGTGAATGATCGCAGAAATTGAAACCATGGAAGTGGTGAACGTCGTTTCAACAGCAGGGAGATCACCAACTCAAGTGGGCCTCTAGGGCGAAACCAGGAGATTTTGGGTGTGGATCACCTTCTCAAGTACCCCTCCAAAAATGGGAGAGTTCATGGCAAGATGGATCCATCCCAGATCCAATCCCATCCTCCAATGCAAACCCTGGTTTGCTACTGAATCCATTCATGAATTGGGGTCCCTTCTTGTGAGTATTTTATCATGATACGGTAGGATATGATTGGCGGAAAGGACTATTCTCAACAGCTTGGATTGACATTGAAAACTCGCGTTCAGCCACAGCTACAGGTTCCCAGACTACTTCTTGCTCCTCTGCGCGCAGGCCTGCGAGGTGTCCTGCCAGGATGTTTCAAGTTTCAACAAAGCCCAGTGTTCAAAAACAAAGACAGGTCACCACATATGTTTGATGATTTGATGGTTTGGTTGAGGGAAAAATCCTCTGATTTTAGAGAGATTAGAGAAGTAATCACCCAAAAATACATCTTCTTGTTGGTGGAAAAAAAAATTGGGTTTAGAATCCTCACCAGTGGCTGGTTTTGTCCACACATTGGTTTACTATGGGAAGTTCCCGCAGTTGCAAGTTGGTCCAAAATCCCACTTGCCCTTATTCACTACAGATGAATCCATTATAAATCCTATAGTTATCAAACATCAAACGTGGCACTTGAAACTCACCCATTTGTAGATCATTTTTCCATTTTAGCCTCCACTTATATGGGATTTTCCATTTACCAGGGGGTAACTTAGTGAAATACAAGCTGCGCTATTGGAGGCCCGTCCTCTATGGGGTTTCCTGAGGAGGGAGGCGGCAACTTCTTGATCGATGGCTACGAGATCTTGCGACAGTTGCAAGAAAACCCTGAGACGAGGCGTCCTGTCAATGATGTCAATGTCGAACAAGGGATCAAATGCCGTAGTAGTCATGGGGGAACGAAGAGATATCTTCTTCAAAGTACTATGGTGTAGGATTGTTCGAATTTGTTTGTTCCCTTCCGTGGAACAAATATGCCGAAGCGATCTCCCAGGCACTTTATTCTTGAGCCATTCCCAAGTAGAACAACAATGTTTGTGAGATCGATTTTTGCCCTACAAATTCTCAAAAGCAACGTAGAACAGCCACTTGATCATTTCCTTTACTTGCCATGTTTTGCCCAGTTCAACTCGCCTCAAGTCTTTCCCATTTTCCACATGCCATCCAACATCCTATTATAATCCTAAAGATGATTCTCCATTAGTTGTATTTCCATCATGATCGGATTAATAATCATTGGGCAGAATCATGATGGGAACTCTATATTCATTCTAATCCTACTGAAATTTGTATAGATGATTCTCCTATAGGATGATTTCCTTTTATCAACATCCTCCAATTCTAATCTGGTTGGTGGTTTGGAACATGACTTTTTTGACTTTCCATTCAGTTGGGAATGTCATCATCCCAACTGACGAACTCATATTTTTCAGAGGGGTAGGCTCAACCACCAACCAGATAATCCATTATATCCCATTTACAGATGATGATTCCCATCATCTAATCTCCCATATCTATTTGTCGATAATTCTCCATGAACGACACTTCCATCATGGTTAAGATTCTCGAATTATAGTCCATGAGTTATACTATAATCCCATTGTAGCCCATTGTATCACCATTAGATTCTCCATGTATAGATGATTCCCCATTAGTTATAGCATCCCATAGATGATTTTCCATTATATACATATATATTTCCTCATTTATATCATGATCCCATTGAAATCCATTATATATCCCATTTATATCTCCATCATGATGGGATTAATAATCATTGGACATAGTAATGATGGGAATTCTATAGGGAAATCCTATAGATGATTCTCCATTACCCTCTGGTAAACTAACATAACTATAGAAAATCCACCCATTTTATAGCTGGGTAAATCAATTATTTCAATGGCCATGGCTTCAATAGCTATGTAACAAATTACCAGAGGCTAAATTCCCATAAATCAACATATATTTTCCATATATTTTCCAATAAATCACCATATTTTCCATTTCCATACATGTCCCAGTGGTAGAATCCATATTTTCATACCTATAGAAAATCACCTATAAGTTCCCATTAATCACCATGAAATTCCATAAAAGTCATCATTTTTGCTGGTGAAGTCACCGTTTTCCCTGGCTAAATCATCATTTTTATCACCATATTTTTTCATGATGAACATCCCAAAGAGTCCATCTCTTCCAGAGGTGGGTGGTCTCCGCCCTGGAGCATCGCCCCGTCAACCAGACCTCGCGGCTCCCAAGCGTCACCCCGGTGCTGCTGCGCGCGGGCGAACGCCGGGCGCTGCGCTGCCGGCTGCCGGGGCCGCCCTCGGCCTTCATGGCGCAACGGGTGAGTGAGGAATCTGAGGATCCGAAACAGGAGAACTCGGGGGAAGATTTGGATAAAAAGGGATGGCGAACAACTTTTGGTGTGTAAAAATTAGATAAGTAGGATTTGTTGGGATGTTTTTGCATGATTTTTGTGTTTTTATTTGACTTTATGAAGCACATATGGCATGTTGATCGGGTGAAAATGGCTGAACATTGCATTTGATCAACTGAGCATTGTGCGTGTATCAATATTTATCAACTAAAAACTGTGTTTTGAACAACTCAAAATTACGCTTTCAAATGTTCAACAAAAAATTGCATCTTCTTACTTGAGTAAAAGTGTATTCTCCTCACAATTCTGAAGATATCTGTTTTTCTGAGACTTATGTCCTTCCTCAGATGTCCGTATGTTTGTCTCAGACTTTGTTACATCCCCACCTTAACCGGAAAACATAGATGTTCCTATGAAGATCATGGGTGTTTCCTGTAATTTTTCCCTTAAACCAATTCATGGCCATAATTTCGGTGTGAGGATGCCCAGATGTTGGAGATCTATCACCAGTCCATCCAGAAAGCTGCAGATGCTGCGCAGCGCATCTACCTGCGACCTGGGGATGCCTTGGTGGTGGACAACTACCGTAGCTTGCGAAGCCAGGGATGCTGCGGGGGGGGGGCATGAAATGGAGAGCCTAAGTTGGTAGTTTGGAAATCGTTGGATCCGATTTTTGAGCAGCCTAACACTTCCCCAAATCTTCATATTTCAATCAAACAATGCCAATATCTTTATCATTCCTAGTTCAAGTTCAATCCTGCATTTTTGTAGCTTGAACTCCCCCAAGTCCCTTCTCAGGCATGTTCCACGGCCGCGACCCCTACCGCGACCAGCGTCGCCTCCTCTGGCGCTGTTGGCTCTGGACGAGCGCCTCCCGCGGGCTGCCGGACGTCGAGGAGGGCGAGCTGCACTCGACGCCGGGGAACGCGCCGGGGGAGGTGGTCGGGGACGAGGAAACCGACGAGGCGACGGCCAAGCGGGCGCGGAAAACAGCGGCGCTGGGTGGGTGTTGTTGTGTTGCACTTTCCTGTTGGGTAGCACGCTACTCGATATTGATATTGTTTTTGTTGAGCTTAAATTATATAGATATACGATTTGTTGATTATGTTAATAATGTTGTTATCGGCATGGATGAGAACATTCTCATTCAGCAACAAGTACTGCTCGTTTGGTATTTGGTGTCTGAGGCCAAGACCAAACAGTTCCGAAGAGAGCTGACGAAGTGTCTCGGAGTTGGCTCTGACCGTTGAGGCCCTTTAAGGTCTTCAAAGTGGGGATGCTTGTACCCAATTGATGGCCATTTTAGATGGGAAAATGATGATCAATGAGGATATCTTTGGGGTACCCTCTTGGTAAACCAACATAACTAGTGAAAATTACCACTTTTCAGAGGTAAATCAACTATAACTGGGCCATTTTCCATAGCTATGTTAAATTACCAGAGGGTATCCCAATGTTGTGACATCAGGGGACCGATATTTTGATACTGTATCCCCCGAGCTGATTGATCGCTGCAGGAATTCACATTGTCGTGTTGTTTAGACAGCCTTATTCTGGATTCAACGCAACATCTTGGGTTTTCAGCAATCCTTTTTAGATGGCTGGATGTAGCTTTGCAATCCTTTCGCCTGGTGCAAGATTCCCTTTTGTTGGACAGACACCACACATCTACTGTAGTTGATGAAATCATGAAACAAATTTTTATTGGTTCAATGGACCCAGCCTTCATTTTGGTTCCTTCAATATGTTTTGCGGATCAACTATCAATTTCATATGCACAATACATTATTTTGTTGGGTGTGTTCCCATTTTCCTCAACTCCCATTATTGTTTCTCAAATCCACATGTCTAGATATGTCTGGTGGTTCTATCTGCATTCATCGCTGACATTAGGGTCAGAAGTCCTCTTCTCCTGCTGTGCATCTCCGAGGTCCGATTCATACTTTAAGTTTGGCAGGACGGCGGTGAAGACCGGTTTTGCCACCCTGTGAAAACATGGTGAAGCACCCAATTTTGTGGAAGTTAAGCCCCCAAATTCCACAGAATTTCATATTTTCTGAAAGTTAAGCCCCCAAAATCCACAGAATTTTTTTATGATGATCCTGTGGATTTTGGGGGCTTTTTTTTATGGAAAATCCTATCATTGACGTGTCTGATGATAGGAGCTCTTCAATCCGGGTTTGAACTCAACGCGTCCTGAAATTCCGCCAGGACTCAGATGAATGGTGCCATGGAAAATCTGAAAAAAGTCCATCCCTCAGCGAGCGGAATGGGTTACAGGAACAAGGCAATCCCAAGATCTAGAGTTGGATATTCATAGTGGAATAGAAATTATTATATACATGGAATAGAAATATTTAATGCAATCTTCCACAATCATGGAATGATAGTGAAAAATAAACCTTTCATGGCCGTTGTGGCTGCTACTGGTGTTTGGTGAAGCACCCTCTTAGGTCAGTGGCAGCGAACTTTTGACAAAGGCACGGAAGCATGTCATGCTGCAAAGGCCGTGCCAAGTCTTAGAGAAGTTGGGGTACCCCAATCATGCCGAGAAGGAACATCATCTTGATAATTCTTGATCTGGTTGGTGGGTTGGAACATGACTGGATTATGACTTTCCATTCACTTGGGAATTTCATAATCCTAACTGACGAAGTCATATTTTTCAGAGGGGTAGGTATACCACCAGCCAGTTAACCATCGTGAATCACTATTAACCACTTTCAACCATGGTAAATCTAGTGGTAATGGTTAATCTAGGCCATTATCAACCATTATCATTCACGATAACCATCATTAGCAGTGATACATAGTGGTGCCCCAGTTCGATAGCTAAGTTGGTTTATATCTCCAATTTCACTAGGACTTTCCTGGTAGATATATCGAAGTAGTTGATGTGGGTATAAACCAACTTATAGCTGGGGGGGTACCACATTGTATATCAATAACCATCATTATCATTCATTATAACTATTCATTAGCAGTGATGTATCAATATTAACCACTATCAACCATGGCAAATCTAGTGGTAATGGTTAATCTAGGCCATTATCATTCACTATAACATACTATAACCATCATTATTCATGAAACCAACCAACCAGTGATGTATCCTGATCACCGTGGTACCAGGCCCACCATCCCCATGTCCCATGGAGGGTCGCCAACGCGCGCCAACGCGCGGCACCGCGCCTGGCGATGGTTTCATCCGACCTCAAAGAACCAAGCCTCAATAAATGATGCTCTGCGGGAACCTATCAACTTTAGAAATCAGATTCGGATTTCATGGTGAATCATCCAGATGATTGTCACATTGGTGATGTCAAGTTTGGCAAAGCATCTCTGTTGACGATCGCTGCATGCGCAGATCCGACAGAATGGCTTCAAGCTGACTGCACCTGGGCGATCGAAAGCGGGGTGCAGCCTTTTCACTACCACGAACAAAGCCAAATGGGCTTGTCGGAAGATTTACTTTAATTTGGAGAAAAAAATCCTATGTATTTGGATGTTGCTTTTAAGTCTTCAGATTTTCCTATATATGATCCTCATGCGAATTGTGACTTGTAGAAATTTGGGTCAAGCCCCCCTCGGTGTATGGAACGGACAGTTGCCATTGGAGCTACTTCTGGCACCTTTTCCGCTCTTTTGCTTCGCTTGATTTCAGATTTCGCAAACCAACCAGCCACTTCACCAATCTTTGAGTGTCCAACCTGCCCTGAACTTCCATTTGAACTTTTCCCTCTGGATCCATTCAGCGTGTGCGTTGGAATCTTTGTGGGGCTTTTGATTGGCCCAGTGTTAGATCTACTGCACCTGATTAGACAGAGCTGGAAAGTTTGGTTGGCTGTGCGGCTGACTCGGTTGGAGAAGACACCAGCGGAGGGGCGATACCGTCTTCTATGAGCCTGAGGACTCCTGACCAAACTCCGGTGACTAGGGAAGAGTTAGAAGTGTTGAAAGCTGAGCTGGTTCTTTGTAAAGCTGAGATTAGTTCCCTTAAAGCTAGGGTTGAGGTCTTGGAAAGTGAGCGAGGGTCGGATTTTGAGTTGATCTCTTCTGCGCCTTCTGCTTCAACAGCTCCAGCCAGTGCTCCTGTTGCAGAGTCTCTCCCTTCAGACCGTGCTGAGATTGCGGCTGAGATCGGCCAGTGGATTTGCAAAGCTCTCAGAGGACAACGTCGTGGCTTGTCTGGGCGAGAGAAGATCTCCTTGCAGTCCAGGCTCTATTTGGTCTTTCGTGATATCCAGGGACGAGACCACAATCCCCCGCTCTTTTTTGGTACTTGGAGAGAGACCAAGGAAGTGTGTTCGATTGGTGGACAGCTAGGTGATAGCTTGTTTGTGGGCTTGCCTTCGAAGGCTGAGGGACGAATTGTGGTGCAGCACGCCAGGGTTACCTTGCCTGCTGAGCTGCAGCAATGATCGGAGACAGTGCTTCAGAAGACGGCGAGGAAGTCCAACGGACGCTTCGCAACAGTTTTGTTTGTGAGAGTGAGAAAGAACACCATCAATTTTTCCTACCCTGTGGGTATCCTTTCCTTTGAGCCCCCAGCTCAAACATGCAGTGTCATTGCCATCGTGGATGTGGATGGCAAAGTTTTGGTCGCCGTACCCGACTCAGCTTGGAACAAGAAGAAGGCGAAGCGGAACATCGCTGGAGATGCTCTTTCCAAAGCGGTGCGAGTCAGTGTCCAGTCTTGCCGCGCTCAGGAACGAGATGCGCCTTTAGGAGAACCAGACCTTCCTGTTTGGCTTGCTCTTCTACGGCCAGAGTACGAGGAACTAGTGGTCTACGAGGCCGACGAGGAGACAGCTGCAGAGCGTTGCTTTCCTATGGATGGCGCAGGCTTGATGACCCTGCCCTACGCAGCTTCTTTGGTGGCGATTGCAAAGGATCACTTCACCTTCTTGTCCGCAGAGTCAGGGCATCGTGCAGCAGCAAAGCCAGACCAAGAAGAACGCATTGCTGTATTAGAAAGCTCTCTGGACAAGATCCTGAAGAAATTGGATGCCTTAGGGTCAAGTCCTCCAACGGCTGCTCCTTCTGGCTCATATCCTCCTGCGGGTCGTGGTGCTCGAGCCAAGCATCAACCTCGTCGACCTGCTGCCGTAGAAGCTCCACCTGGACTCGATGCCGGCTTAGTGCAGCAAGCGCTCAACGCTGGAGTGTCAAACAAGGCTTTGGCCGAGATGTCCAAACTTGTTCAAGCTCAACCTGCTGGAGCTCCTGCAGATCGACTTCCACTGGGCTTGCCCGAAGAGGTCAGCTCGGCCGAGGAGGAGGAGGCAGTGGGAGACGCCGCTGCTGGTTCTCAAGACCCTGTAGCCAAAGCAGTGGTGCAGTTGACCCAGATCATCAAGGGCATGCAGAAGGACAAAGGCAAAGCTCGAGGAGGATTGGAGGAGATCTTGGACCGCGCCGAATCTGGCTCTCAAAAAGAGCCCGGAGTGAGCACTCGCTCCAGGGCGGCCGCTCTCAGAGCACTTCAGAGGCTTCTTCATTCCAATCCCGCCCTGATCTATCAGAGCTTAGAGCGACGACTGCAGGAGGATTGGGATGCCTCAGAAGCATTGCCTGGAGTTACAGCATCCCAGATCTCAGCCAGGGGCTGGGTCGAGCACCGCAGCAAAATTCAGGGCTACATGACCAGCATCCGCTACAGTTGGATCCTAGCAGGGATCTGGGATTGCCTGCGGTTGGGCAAACACGAGGAAGCACGAGCGCGAGCGGCCTTGGGGGTCGCTTGTGTCGACCAGCAGAGCATCGACCGAGGATCTTTTCTTCTTGCAGGAGAGTTGACGCTCGAAGAAGCGCCACCCATCCACAGTTTTGCCAATCACCAGCTGCCGGAGGCTTGGGAGAGTCCCCATACCCGTCTTGTCGACGGCCGCTGGCTAGAGCTCATCATGGCGAAGCTCAAAGACATTGCCGAGTTCCAGGAGAAGAAAGTGAAGCTTGCACCTGGTCGAAAGTCCGAAGAGACGAAGCCTGGTCCAAAAGCAGATCCGGCAAAGACCAAGGGGAAGAAGGGAAAAGGGAGCGGAAAGGGGGAGGAGAAGACAACCCCGCCGGCTTCCGAGAGCCCTCAATAGCATGTGCTTGGAGTGGCAAGGAGCCTGCGAGCTGGGGGCAGACAACTGCCTCAGGCTCCCTGCCCGAAGTCTCATCAGCTCCTGCGGATGTTCCTGGGGCGAAGGCTCCTGTTAGTAACATCCTCAAGTTGTGGAATTCAATGACTAGGTGGATGATGTCGTCAAAGTCCACCTTTGCAAGTTTTTGGAGAAGCCTGCAGAGCCTTCAGCCTTCAGTGGATGGAGGCACAGCTCCGACTTTGTGGCCCTTGCCGTTGCCTTACCCTTCAGTGTGTTTGCGAGAGGTAGGTACCAATGCTGACTTGCCTTTTCCAGTACGAGCTCGGCAAAAGGCTATGAATCTGTGTGTCGCCGCGTTGTCATGGCTGCACCTGAAGAAGCCTGTGAGAGCTCCTGCTGTCATGTTCATTGGCAAAGAGATGTCGTATCAGCAGAAGCTGGTAGTGCAACGCCTGGAGAAGTTTTTCGTAGAGATCAGCATGGACGGCAATGTGGGGCCAAGAGAAATGGGCCGCACCGCCTCAAAGTTCGAGGGCTTGGATGATTTGATCAACGAGCTCTACGTGCAGACTGCTCGCCTAGAGCAGAGTTCCTACGGGCATTCAGCGACTACTAGCCACAGTGGAACGGCTGGGAAGAGAGGGCATTTTGCCAAAGCTGTTGGGCAAGTGGTAGGAAAAGTTTCAGTTGGAGTGCCAGCTCAAGCGAAGCCTTTAGTGGCGTCCCGACTATCTCTGCCTAAAGACCCTCCTTTGTTTGACCCGTCCTCCTTTCTTGAAGAGCCCTATAAGCAGGTTTATGAAGACCCCGTCAGCTTAGCCTATGACCTTGACTTGAACTCTGCAGTTCCCCGTGTACGAGTTCATGGTTCCGCCGCCCAGAGCTGGGAGTTTGTCAAGCTCCTGGATAGCCATCAACGGCTTCATCTGGCTCCTGGCAGAAAAGTGCGGCGTAACCTCTTGTGCGGGGCTTTTGCCTTGGGAAAGGATGCGGAATCAGATAGATTGATCCTTGATGCTAGACCGCCAAATGCAGTTGAACCCACACACACAGAGTGGGTCAAGACTTTAGGATCAGTTCAAGCTTTGCTGCAGGTTGAGATGCTGCCTGGTTTTTGCATGAGGTTTTCAGGTACAGATTTGAAGGACTACTATTACTCATACAAGATCAGTGCAGCACGAGCGCACCGTAATGCTTTGCGTCTTCCTTTGCAGCCTGCTCAAGCCCGGCACCTAGCTGCGTATCGCCCTGAACTTGAACTAGAAGATCAGCTCATCTATCCCTGCTTAAAGACATTGGCTATGGGTGACAACAATGCAGTAGAACTAGGTCAGCTCTGTCATGTCAAGATAGGTTTGCAGTGCGGAGTTTTTACACCATCCGAGCTGCTTTGCATTCATGGCCGAGCGCCTCGCGGTTTGCTCGCTGCTGGAGTCGTCATAGACGACGTGCTATTTGCAGAACAGGTGCCACGCGGCGATGGAGCAGCGCTTGATGGCGTGATGGGCTTGACAGAAGGGGCAAAACGCCTCAGTGCTTTGTGTGAAGAGTATTTGAACAAAGGTTTGAATCCTCACCCAAGGAAAACTTTTCGAGAAGAAGCCAGCACTGACATATGGGGGGCTCACATAGATGGAGAATCAGGCATCATCAGGCCTGCAGCTAGACGTCTTGTTCCCCTTTTACATGTCACTCTGCAAGTGGCGAAACTGGCAGTTGCTAGTGTGGCTCTTTTGGAAGTTTTGTGTGGTGCATGGATGTCCATATTGCAGTTCCGGAGGCGCATGATGTGCCTTCTGGACCTGTGCTATGCTGCTCAAGCCGAGCGTGACCGTGCTGACCTGGTATCGCTCTCCCCTGAGATTGTAGCTGAGCTCTGGATGCTGGTTATCCTCAGCCCATTAGCTGCCACTGACTTGAGGGCTCAGTCCATAGATGAGATCTTCCTCACGGATGCTTCAGAGGACGCTGTAGCTGGTGTGAGGGCCAAAGTGGGTAAGATCTTCACGACTGAGTTGCAGCGACACTGTTTGACTAGGGGGGCATGGTCCAGGCTGTTGAGCCCCTGGCAGCTTTGGTTGAAGCGTCATGGGCAGCTGGAAGCGGAACAGGAACTACCTGAAGGCGTTCCTTTGGTTTGCCATCCTTTGTGGGTGAAATTGGCCAGGACCTTGCCTTTTTTGTTCCATTTCCTTTTCCCAGTGAAGAAGCGGCGGCACATCAATCTCCTCGAGCTGCAAGGCATCTTGGAGGTTGAGAAAAAGCTGAGCAAGACGAGAGGGGACCTGCGTTATGCTTTAGGTGCTGACAGCCAAGTAGCTTTAGCAACTGTAGTGAAGGGTAGGAGTAGCTCTCCACATTTGAATTCTTTGCTGCAAGAAAGTCTTGCAACGCTGCTAGGCTCAGGGTTGTACGGGAACTATGGGTTCATCCCGTCGCTTGTGAATGCGGCTGATGATCCCACTCGTAGCAAAGAAATTCGTGCACCTGCAGAAGAGGTTCCCTCATGGCTATCTGCAGCCATTGAAGGCAATTTCAAGGAGTTTGACCTGTGGTTAGTGCAGCAGGGTTATTCACCCGTTCAGCTATCCCAAATCCCCTGCACGGACGATGTAGGAACTGTTTCTAGGTCAGCCGAAGCCACACTTGTACAGGAATTGCGAGCTGTAGCAAAGCCTGAGCGGTTAGCAGTTTTTGACGAAAAGCGTCAGGTAGCTTTGGTGGATGTACAACAAGAAATGACAAGAGAGCATCAAGAGCCTGAGTGCCTAACAAAAAAGGATCACAAGAGCCCAAAAAATGAACTGCAAAGAGATGAGAAAGGGCCACAGTCCAATTCTGTTGATTCAAAAGAGGTAGCTCCTCCTCTTAATAAAGTAGGTAGTTCAGATGCCCTGGGAGATCGTCACCATTTTTCTGCAGTGCCAGAGAATGAGATGTCGCCCCTATTGAGCGAGAATGCCAAGGAGTTGCTGCTGCGTTTTGAACCCCAACAGTTTATTCTTCCTGGAGGCAAGCGAGCGAACAGCTATGAGCAGATTCGCCTGCTTAGCCGAGCGGGCTTCCTCGATCTCTACAGTGGAGAGGCCGGGGTTGCTAGAGAGTTGGCTAGGAAGTTTAACGTTTGGGTCATAACTTGGGACTCTACTTCTGGGGTTTCTCAGGATTTGTTGGTCCCAAAAGTTCAAAGAAAAGTGTTTCAGCTTCTGGAAGAGAGTGCAGTCCTGGGAGTCGGCGCAGCGCCTGAATGTGCTAGCTTCAGTCGAGCAGTAGTACCACCGGTACGCGACGCTCTCCACCCAGAAGGTAAAGAGGGCATCTCTGCTAGCATGGAGAAGAAAGTGCAGCGAGGCAATGCTCATTCTGATTTTTGCTGGCAAGTTATTTCGAGGGCTGAAGCGCTGAACCTTTGCTTTTGGCTGGAGAACCCTGATGGCTCTTTCCTTTGGCTGATGCCTGAGTTTTTGAGAAGAAAGTTGGGGGACCCAACTAGGTCCTACCGATTTGACATGTGCCGCTATGGAGCACCCTGGAGGAAACGGACCCGCATAGCAACCAACACCGACCTAGCTGGCCGCAAAGAATTGTGTGTCGCTGGGCATTCGCATCAACGATTGCGAGGCCGCAGTTTGGTTCACAAAGCTTCATGGACCAGAGTAGCCCAGGTATATCCTAAGAGCCTTTGCCGTGATTTGGCATCAGCTATGGCCTTGAAAGCTGGTTTGACGTCCTCCAAACAAGTGAAGCTGGATATCGGAGGATGCGCAAAATGTGCGGGATTCCGCATAGGAGAAGCTGCTCACCCTGGACCTCAAGCCAGACGTTTGTTGGAGTCTGCTAGAGAAGTTTGAGAACTGGTGGACACTCAGTTAGTTGAAGATACCACCATCCATCTGCAGGATCAAGTTTGGCTTTCGATTTGTCCGGTGGTTGCGGGCTCGCCTCAGCCTAGAGACCTGCAATCAGCTTTTCGTTTGCGCACCTTTAGCTGCCAAGATTTTTGAGCACTATGGAGTTCATCTTTTTGCTTCAGGAGCAGGTCTTTATGAGCTTCGGCATCTGCTGGTTTTGGTCCAGCAGCAGAAACCTGAGCTTAAGATTCATCTGAGCCCTGCATGGCGGTTGGTCTCTAAGTGGGAGCAGATTCGTCCCCTGCAGCACAGAACTCCTCTGCCTAAGATTCTCTATATGGCGATGGTAGCGGTAAGCTTATGTTGGGGGATGAGAAGATGGGCAGCCACCCTCATGATCGGGTTCCTTGGAATGACGCGGATAGGCGAAGCTCTAGCTGCTTGCAGATGTGATTTGCTTCTCCCATCTGACAATTTTGACAGCTCAGTGAGCTCTGCTTTTCTGAAAATACGGAAGCCCAAGACATGCCGGCGTGGAAAAGGCCGCATCCAACATGCAAAGCTGGAACAAGCTGATGAGATCCAATTCTTTGAGCGGCACCTTGCCCAACTAGATCCTGGAGTTAAGATTTTTCCTCTGTCTGCTGCAGCTTTTCGAGCGCGCTGGGAGAAGATTCTGGAGGCTTTGAAGATTCCAACAAGAGTCAGACCCACTCCAGCATCTGTGCGCGGAGGAGGTGCCATAGCTTCTTACAGGCAGGGGAAACCGATTCAGGACCTGTTGTGGGGCATGAGAATTGGTTCGCAGTCCACCTTAGAGAGTTACCTTCAAGAACTAGCCGCTGATAATTTTTTAGTACGGTTGCCGCTAGATGCGAAGACCAGAATTAAACATGCTGCAGCCTTGTACCCTTTTCTCATTGCACAGTAGCTCTGTTTTCTTTTGCATGAAATTTCCCTGAGTCACCGGAATTCTAAATTCAAAGCAGTACAGCACGTACCATAGGTGACAGCCTCTTTCAAAAGTGGATGGCAGCATTTTCCATTCAGCTGTGTATTTGGCATTTCTTCTCCCAGTGGGAAGACTTTTAGAAGCCAGCACTTGGCGCTGAACGTCTCATGCTGCGAAGGGTGTCCACCCATGACTTACTCAGAGGCCAAAGCAGGGAGAAAGAGTGCAAGTCAGCACTTTGCATGATCCTCATGCGAATTGTGACTTGTAGAAATTTGGGCCCACTTGCCGCCCACCCAGATGGCAGCATTTTCCATTCAGCTGTGTATTTGGCATTTCTTCTCCCAGTGGGAAGACTTTTAGAAGCCAGCACTTGGCGCTGAACGTCTCATGCTGCGAAGGGTGTCCACCCATGACTTACTCAGAGGCCAAAGCAGGGAGAAAGAGTGCAAGTCAGCACTTTGCATATATATATATATACATGTGTGTGTAATCATATTTTCCTATATATTTGGATATACTTTAATTATGGGAAATGATGATGATGATCCACCACTGGATTTTGGAGCACCCCATTTTTATATAGACAAAACTGACAGGGGTGACACATTTTTGATTTTACCCACAGAAATATGGCCATTTACCAAGAACCAATGGGGACTTAACAAGTGAGCCGTGGATTTGGGACCATTCATATCAATTTCAGGATCCTAAAATGGAGGTACTGACTGTACCATATTCTTGGCCATATGAATTGTGGGGATATTCCCAAAAACATAGCCCTGAAACATAGGCCTTGCCCATCGGTTCCTTTTGGCCACGGATCATAGCATTCATCGGGAAGTTCTCATAGATCCTGCCAGGTTTCCAGTGAAAAACATCCCAGTGCCCCAGTGGAATATTCCCCACTGGATAAGGGATGAAATATGGCTTCTACCCTCTGGTAAACAATCAGTTTGCTATTGAAAATGGCCCAGTCGAAAGTTCGTTGATTTTCCCAGCTAGAAAATGGGTGGATTTTCCAGTTCGTTATGTGAAAGTTCACCAAGCCGGGTATAGATTTTCCCATGACATTTCCATTCTATATCCATAATATATCCCATGATATTTCCATTATATCCCATTAGATATCCCATTAGATATCCCAATAAACCACTATATTGGTAAAACTTAGACCATCCCTAACTGCCCTAACCATGAAATATCCCCTTGGTCGATCCCATTCTCCCCGTTCTCATCCGTTCATTATGGATGAAATGAACCAGGGATCCGATCGGACCACTGAGGTGGGAGACATCACTTTTGTCCTGGCGGAGTGACATGTCGTGAACGGCAATGGAGGGTCGTTTCGCCGGGAAGTCCACAGAAATGGTTCAAATCGTGGAGATGACCCGGCCTGGTCAACGTTTACAGTTTGCGAACTGGAAAATCCATGGTTTATAATAGGTAAATCCACTATAAATGACTGGTAAACATACAAAAAACGATAGAAACTCCACCCATTTTTGATGGGTAAATCAACTATTTCTATGGAAATTTTCAATAGCAAACTGTTTGTTTACCAGAGGGTAGAGATTATGGAGATTGAATCTACGGAAGGGAGATCAAACCGACAGCGATTCCAGGATCTAATCAACAGAAACGAGGACTTGTCCAAAGTGGCTTGTGAAATTTGGCAAAAGAAGTGATGAAGAATTCTTAACGACATTGCCGATCCGAGCCCTATCAATGAGGATCAATATCAAGGGAAAACGGGAAGACCATTAATTAGGTAGTGCTTAAGCAGCCGGTAAACAGCAGGCAAGGCTTCAAACAGTGAAAGATAGACATGATTCAATTCCTTCCAAAACTAGGAAGCAAAAAAGACCAAAGAAGTGTATCTGAGATACGTCAACTCTTGTGAAATTCATATATGTAGATTTGCCAGATCAAGATTTCTGGCCTGATGTCTACAGCCCATTCATCCAGTTGAACATGGGATGGGTGATTTACCAATTGATGCCATGAAAAGATAGGGACCATTGTGACGAACCAGTGGATGACATTTTTTGTGTTCTGAAAATTTTCAGACAAGCACAAGTTTGTGATATAGTTCCATCATTGCGCCTTGTATTTTCAATTTGATGGGCGACATTCCCGAAAAGTGTGTGCCTAATTCCAAGCTTTGGTGGTCACAATTTTGTTGCCAATCCCCTCATGCTGATCAAGGGCTTGAAATGTGTTGCTTTTGCTTCTCACCACTGGTATTGGCGAAATGGCTTTGTCTGAAAATAGGCTAGCCCCAAATCCAGTGGTGGATTATCATTTCCTATTGTCAAAGTGTATTGATATATATATATATACATACAGGATGGGGCCCCCAGTCGATAGCGTTCAGTTGGTTTAGAAAAGTTGCTGAATTAACTATGGTTTATGGTAGATATAAGGAACTAGTTAATGGGGAGTATTTCATGGTTTGTAAACCAACGTTCACATCACTGGGGGGCCCCCATCCTGTACCACATTTGACAATAATAAACAGTATACTTTTATCATTATACATTGTCATAAACATGTACATTATCATTATACTTTTATCAAAGAATAAACATGTATCACATATATTATAATTATATATGGGAATTATATATATATATATATACACATATTGTAGATAATCATTGATCATTGATATGAATAATATCTATGGCATAATATATATATATATATAAACATTATCATTTTACGGGCACGGTATATTTCCTACTGCCAGAGACACGGTATAAACGTTTGTGAGGTCCTATGGATTCTGCTGGGGTGTGGAACGGGCAGTGGCCATGGCCTACGAGGCACGTCGATTTAGCCTTGGATAGAAAAGGATCAATTATGCTGGGTATGAACCATTAAAACAATGGAAATTCCCTCAGAAAATGGAGGTTTTAATGGGAATATAGAATATACCCTCTGGTAAACGTTTACAGTTTGCTATTGAAAATTGCACAGTCGAAATAGTTGATTTACCCAGCTACAAAATGGTGATTTTCCATAGTTATGTTAGTTTACCAGAGGGAAGAAAATACTTACTGGTGTTTAGCAGGGAATGAGGGAATGATCCACAATAACTAGTAATAATCATCCCATTCCCCCAGTCCCATCCATTCCCTACTAAGCACCAGTAAGAAGGGGACAATTTTCACCATGTTTCACCTCTCAATTGGGATTGAACGGGTACGTCACCAATCAAACTTGTGTATTTAAGCGACAATCATGGCGATATCCCAACGAAAGAAGCAATGGCATTGGAGTCGGTTGGCATCAGGTGTTTCAAATCGGGGAGTGGAGACATTCCGTAGGTTGGTTGTTAATCTACCATGATCATTATTCTTTCATATTATTTTATTTGTTTTCACCATCATTGGGCCAGGTGTGTCATATCCGCATTTGTATCAGTAACATCCTGGACATGCACCTCTTATCTCCTAGGTACTCTGGTAGTTTCCAATTTCTTTGATTCTGCATCCCCCCAAGGAAAAGGAATGGTTTTTGGGTTGGGTTGAATAGAAAAACAACCAACTAGTGCCAACCAGCTTACCCTCTGGTAAACTAACATAGCTATTGAAAATGGCCCATTTATAGTTGATTTACCTATTAAAGATATTTAAAGATTGTGATTTTCACCAGAGGGTAGATTGGAAATTGTCTCGACTGCAGGCGAGGGACTTCTTTCCCGACAAGAACATCTGGGTCACGTCGCTGACCCAGAGATCGAGATGGCGACAAATTGACCCAATTTCACCCAAGTTGTTTCGCATCCGTGATAGTGAAAACCATCACCATCTCTGGATGGTTTACTATAAACCCAAATTTTACTATTGACCAGTTGTTTCGCAAACCCAATAGTAAACCATCCCCAAAATCGCCCATGGGTTGTATAAACCATCAGGAAATGGTGGGTTTATTGTTGAGGCTACCACATTTATATCTCCTGAACTCCCAGTAACACTGCCTGAGGATCCATAGGCTGGTGGTATGCTTGCAGTTAAGGAATGTAAGGAATGTAAGGAAGGCTTCAGTCTCTTGAGAAATATCCATATCTCCTCATGTCACCATCATGGTATCGTATCTTGTATCCCCAGCTTCGTTTGGTTTACACCTGGATACTTTTTTTCGTGATTTCCACATCCCTTTTTAGGTACGAGCCTCCACGAATGGCCTTACTACCTTGGGCTGCCACCCATCGGGGATACCATAGGTCCAAGCTGGGTGCCCCTATATGATTGCAATACAAGACGCTTATGACTGGAACTGCACCCCTAAGTACCCCTTACTCTGATGGAAAAAAACAAGGAACGAGATCATCCACAACCCATCAGCTGCAGCCTTAGTTGAGATCCACCGAGGTTTCCCTCGAGTGGATATGATGGATAGAAGGAAAGGGATATTACCGCCGTATCCTGGGGATATCTATTCTGCTTCTTGATTCTTGTGGATTTGCAATTGAATCTCAGAACATCCATATTGTCTCGCGCACAAATTCTGTTTGGAATTGCCGGACCTGGGATGGAAAGCCAAAAGACAACTATTTCTTTTGGGGGTCAAACCACTGATCGATATATTTTTGTTCAGACTTCAGCATCAGGTTGTCAAGCCCCAAGTTGTTTGCAAACTGGTGGTGTGATATCCAACTTGTGTTACTGGGGTTTGTCCGGAACTCCGGGATACCAGATGTTGGCTATTTGAATGGAGAAAATGATGATAGACCACGAGATTTGATTGGAAAACCATTCAGCGAAATATTTGGTTGCCATTTTTGCGATGCTCTTTGGCTTTTGTTTGGTGATGTCACATTTTTGTCTCATGAGACCCAGGTGAACAAGCAGTTGTCCGACAAGGGCATGAAGTTTGTGCAGACCAATTCGGATGGTAGCAAGGCCAGCGATGGAGCATTCCGACTTTATGCGCCTGGGTTATTATGCTTTATCATGAACTGTCGGAGTCCTCAAACTTGTATCTAACAGGTTTTGTTAGTTAAATCCCACTTTTCAACATGAAATGCAACTTTTTGTTATCATAAATCCCACTTTTCGTGTGTTGAATCCCGATCTTTGTTAGTTGTCTTAGCCAGGACTACTCCGGAGTGCAGGAGGGCGACGTCCGATCCTCAGCTCCAGTGCAGAATGGCTTGGATGTGCATCAATTGAGTTGGTATACGTGGTAATTAGATGTAATTAGTGTCAGTAAAGTAATGATAAACCAGCCATATTTTGGTGGGTTTTTACATCTTTATACCACCTATTTATGGTAGAATTAGAATTAGATGTATAGTTGCAGGTGGTTTGATTTAGGTTTACGTAATTATAAAGTCCTGGTCTTTTTTATGGGATAAATGGCCAGTTGCAAAGCATACTGATCATTCATCCTCAACCTGATCATCACATTTTCCGCTCCGCAAAAACATGTTTTTGGTGGGCTTATGGCTTATGATGGCTTATGCATATTGGAATCTAGTCCCACTTAACGGGAAATCCGTTTGGATTTAGAGCTTCCCCCCATGGGTTTTGGGCGCCATTTCTCCAGCCGTTCTCCGCTCGGAGGTGGTGATCCTGCCGGCCTTCGGTGCCTCAGTGGACGAGATGGCGCTCTTCAAGGAGAAGAACGTGCAGATCGTGGACACCACCTGCCCCTGGGTCTCTAAGGCTGATATGGTGATGGGATGATGGGGGCAGATGGGGGACTGAAAAGGGGACTTTTGAAAAGGGAAAAGAGGTTGGGATTTTGTTTGGAGATGGGAAAAAAGGTAAAATTGTCAGATCTGCTCATTGAGATCAGCTACGAATCGTGGACAGTTGTGGAGAGCTATAATGTGGTTAAAATATGTTAAAACTGAATAAGAATCCACACCCAATTTCACCATAAATGGGTGGTATAAACCATCAAACATGGGGTTGTATAAAGTTGTTGGAACCAGATTTCTCTTTTATCAGCATCTCAATAGATTCGAAGTGATGAGGATGGAGACCGTGGGTGAAAGACTGTTCCGCTTGAGAACGGGGATGGGGATTGTAGATGGAAGAAGATTCTAGTGCAGGTGAGCATGGGAGTGTGGCAAGCTTTGTGGATGAGTTGTGACGGTAGATGGTAGATCCCCATTTTCCTACCCAGATGGAATGTGTCTGTGCCTGGCTTTTCGCAGGTTTGGACAAGCGTGGAGAAGAGCAAGGACCGAGAGTCTCTGGATGGACAACAAAACAAAGGGCATGGTGACCGAAATCTCACCAAGACAAAGATGTTTCCTTTTTTTTGCTTGAAAATGCAAAAGGACTACCCTCTGGTAATTTAACGTAACTATGGAAATTCATCATTTTTGATGGGAAAACTCACTATAAATGGCCATTTTCAATAGCTATGTTAGTTTACCAGAGGGTAGCTTTTAAGCAGATTGAGCAGTGGAGAAAGCGCAGCAAAGTGTGGCTCAAAGTAGGCTGGTGCATCACCGGCCGATTGTGGGACAAAAATCACTGCCAGGCAGGCCATCTCCAAACCGCATTCCATGCCTATTCCCATCCTCCCCAATATGTTCGGACTCCCATTCTATGCCAAAGATGTATAACTGGTTGGTGGTCTGGAACATGACTGGATTATGACTTTCCCATCATATTGGGAAGTTCATCATCCCAACTGACGAACTCCATCATTTTTGAGAGGGGTAGGTATACCACCAACCAGATAAATATGTATAAACTACCAAACCATGGTTTCTGGGGATGGGAATATGAAGATCCAGGACAAAGGGCACACCGCCATCATCCACGGCAAGTGCTCCCGAACTGCTTACAGCGCTTGTTTTCCAAACGACCTGAATCGCACGTGACATGTCCATGGGTTTCCTTATTTATGTATATTTATGTTCTTTCCACTAAAATTAGGTAAAAATGACAAACACATGTGATTACATGTGAAATCTCCATTTTTCTTTATTTTTCCATTAGAATCAGATAGCCTTCGTGATACTTTGTGTTTTATCTCCACCTTTTCGTAGTGGAAACACCCAGTCTGGGGCACTTTGTCTGTGGCAGCCCTTGCCGCGCCAGGTACGACCACGAGGAGACGGTTGCGACCAAATCCTTTGCACAGAAGTGCTCCGCTGCTGGCAGGTTTGAAATCTCGATCTCGATATTGAGTCAACCAATGGATGACCACATAGTCAATATTAATGACCAATCCAGAACTATAAGTATCAGAATATTATTGTCCACTCAGAATTTGCCATCCGAAAAACACCTTATGTTTTTTTGCGCTGATAGTGCTACGTAGTGTACCTCTTACATCCTCTTACTAGGTTGCACTGCTAATTCAACAGTTTACAAAATGCAGTTTACTAGGGGTCCCATTTTCCAACTGGGGTGACCTCAGCAGTAGCCAGGCTGGGTGTCACCGCAGGTACTTGGTGCTGAAGAATATGGGTGAAGCGGAGTACGTGGCGGACTACATTTTGGGCAATGGGAACAAGGAGGACAGGTCGTTTGTCATGTGGGATATCCAGAGGTTTTTTGAAAGAACTTGCAGAAGAAAGTCAGCTGTGAAAGCCATGAACATGGGGAATTATCAGAGTTTTTGACCAATTGAAGCGGAAAATCAGCTGTTTTTTATGGATGAACATTGAACATCTGGGTGATTTTCCATTGGAAGATTCGATTCTTGGAGTGTGATGGCTTCACCCTGCAGCCAAATCACTGGCTGCTTCATGGCTATTTTGCCCCCATTCTAATGGGATCTTTAGACCTCATGAAAGCTGGAAATCCGGCCTTCAGCCGACCTGTTGAACTAATCTCAAGGTATGTTTATGTTGTTTCAGTCCCAATTACCCTCTGGTTATGACTAACATAGCCATGGGAAATGGCCCATAGAAATACATGGTTTACCTATTAAAAATGGTGATTTTCCATGGCAAACTGTTAAATAACCAGATGGTCATTATTCTTTGGTAGGGTTTAAGTTTAGACTGTTTTTGTTGGCAAAGTCACCATTCTTGCTGGTTTTCCCCAACAGGATTATTGGTCAGACCACCAACTGCTAGAATTCAGAAAGCCTAATTTGAAGAATGCAGGTGGTTATCATTGGATATCATTGGTTGATTCTAATATAAACCACCATTATTACTATTGCTGATTGGTTTGTTTAGAAAGTAATGATCCAATCAGCACTAGTTTTAATGGTGGTTTATAGTAATAATACTGGTTAAACCACATACATAATTGGTTACTATAAACCACCATTATTACTATATATTGCTGATTGGTTGGTTGATTCTTCGTTCAGTCAGCGTTTCTGCAAGTCATTCGACCATGCGTCAGGAGTTCCTTTCCAAGTTTTCCAAGGTTCCGCCTGGCCTTGCTGGGGCGTAGGGAAGAACTACCCATACGGTGTCATCAAAGGTGGCTGGTTGGGACATCCCCAAAACTTCGATGTTTTAATGGGGAACAAATCATGAATAAATCTGGGTATATTATAACAACCTCACTGTCCTCCCTCACTGGAATCTTGGCTTATTTTAGGGAAGTCATTCCCAAATGGCCGAACTATTCAGGTTAGTGACATATTATAATTTACCCAGATTAAATCAAACATATAGACTTTATATACGCTTCCCACCTATAATCAGGACATACCAGGACTATAGGCAACCTTTGTGGGTTAGTGACATATTATACCCAGATAAATGGTGGATTTTCCAGCAGGCCATGTTTGATTACCAGAGGGGAACCAATAGAAATGGGGATTCGGCTGATCACAAAATCAACTAATTTCCATCCCAACTGGGGGTGACAAAACTAGCAAAAGCAGAGATAGAAGTTATGTAGAACCAACACTGGTGATACACATCAATATATATATGATTATATAGTATACTATAACAACATGGATTGTGAGGCTCAAAAAGAGATTCATCAAATGTACGAAGTAGAACTGGCGAGTGAAAAAACTTGTGAAGCTGTCCTGCTGGAGAATCTCAACTCGATTTCTTCCAAAGATGAGCACCTCGAATGATTTTTTTTGCCAAAAAAAGGCAAGATTTTCCCAGGTCAAGTCTTATTTTGTTGGCTATTGGTTTATCACCATTGTTGATGGTTAAAATCTGATTAAACATATACAACACATGTACAGTTTGGTTGAAATAACAAAACACTATGTAATGTAAGCAAACATGAAGACCAAATCAAGAGTTGTTGATTACATCATAGGCCATCATATTCCAAAAAACATCTCATCATATCCCCCCTTCTTGATTCTGAATCCCATTAAACCCCCATTCAACCCCATGGAATCCCATTCAAATCATGTCAAACCATCATTTTTGTTGGTTAACCCCTGGTAATTTAACAGTTTGCTATGGAAAATCACCATTTTGAATAAGTAAATAATCTAAAATCAGCAATAAATGGGCCATTTTCAATAGCTATGTGAAATTACCAGGCAGTACACTCCCATCACTAATTTCCATTGCTGTTGGTTAAATCCCCACTAATCACCAGTAAATCCCATTAAATCGAAATTTCTAAATGGTGCGTGTTCACATTTCTATGGTGATTCATTAAATTTATTCACCAGCACTAATTCCCATGAAATCCAAGTTTTATCTTGGTTACATCATGTTAAAATCACCAATCAATGCCATAAAAATGACCATTAAATGCCATTCATCATCATTTTCCCTGGTTAAATCCTCATTTCTGTTGGTTAAATCACCATTTTTTCTAGTTAATTTCCCATTTTTGCTAGTTAAATCCCCATTTCTGTTGGTTCACTGCCATACACATCAGCATTACCAGGTTTGGTCGTCAGCTCAGCTGCAGTGTTGCAGGCCATGAGTGAAGGCTTTGATCCCGATGTGGATCTGGAGTGCTTGGGTGTGGCCAACCAGACTACCATGTTGAAGGCACCGGCGCATGGCCATGGCGAACCTAAGGGGCAAACACGGAGGAGTCACGGAGTTTTTTTTTGGCAAGGCCCAAAAAAAGATAGAAAGATATAGATGGACATTATAGATGTTATAGATGGATATAGATGGATGTTATTTTCCAGGATTTGCCAGGATGTTATGGATATAGATGGTATGAAAACTTCATTTTTCCAGGTTTTTCACTGTTCTATATCTTTTTGATGATAAAAAACCACAGGGAAATTAACAACAATGGAGCTTTCATGGAGCTTTAAATGGGGGATCAACTAACAAAAAGTGGGAGTTTTTGGATGATCTTAGGGAGTATAAAAAACCAGCAACTTGTCGGTGATTTTAGTGGGCTTAACGGGATTATCGGATTAGCATGGAATCATCCAGTAGTCATGGTGTGAAAAATATGATGTAAAACTGATTGGTGGTTTGGAACCATGGATTTTTTTTATGACTTTCCCATCATATTGGGAATGGAAAATCATCCCAACTGACGAACTCCATCATTTTTGAGAGGGGTAGGTTGAAACCACCAACCAGAAAACTTGGAATAAGCCCAGTATTTATGGGGCGGCTTTCACCAAGAGAAAAATGGGATACAACGGAGGGGATTTGACGTGGATTTTACGATTCGACTGATTGGATTGTCGTCGATCTGATCCGCCTTTTGTTACACAGTTTCTGTAACCACTAGGGCCATTTATGGATAGTGTAACAGTAATAGTCCATGGATAGTTATTTGGTAATAGTCCATGTATCAGTAATACACAGATACTGTAACTACTATCATCTACTATCCACAGTAGGACATTTATTATCCAATACCATCTGTCTCCAATTTTCTAGGTCTCCGATGGCATCCGCCTTCCTTTCTAGGGCGAGACGGAGCTCATTGGCAAGCTTTTTGAGCGGGCGGGGATCCCCAAGAGAGACTCCATCGATTCCTCGATTCGATTCAAAGTGACTGGTGGATGGGACTGGTGGATGGTGGTTTTATAGTGGTTTTGTAGTGGTTTTATAGTGGTTAATAGTGGTTAATAGTGGTTCATAGTGGCTAATAGGCTATAAACCAACAAGAATGGGAATATGATGAACATAGCTATAGCAGCTAAGCAGCTATTCATGTGGCAAGACATATCTTAAGTGATACTTTAGCGGTTTCAGTATCCAAGGTTGTGCATTTCGCCCTCTCAAGTAGCATTAACTTCACTTATCACCTTTGATCCATGTGGAAACTTCGGATCTCAGCTGTTCGTCCCTGCAGACACTCATCAAGAAGTACGGTCCGCAGAACATCAATGCGGCTTGGAGAATTCTGTGAGTTGATGGTGGTCAGGCGGATTAGTCGTTTTGTATAATGTCAACTCCGGATTAGTCAATGGGAATTTCAGGTACTGTACCATATAAGATCATATTTTGTTGGGATATTCCCTTACATAGGCCTTATATAGGCCTTATACATGATAGGTACCTCCAATTTAGGATCCTGAAATTCCCATCGAATTAATAAACCATAGTTTAATAATGGTGGGGGTACCCTCCAAATAGTCACAATATGATACATCAATGGTACCTCCCAATGAGAAACACCCGTTTGGGGTTTATTAATCCAGGGTTGACATTCTCTGGTTGGTGGTTTGGAACATTTTATATTTTCCATTTCATACATGGGATGTCATCCTTCCCATTGACGAACTCATATTTTTCAGAGGGGTAGGTCAACCACCAACCAGTTATGTTGTTTTAGGGTTTAGGGTTATTAACCATTATTAACCATTATTAACCATTATTAACCATGGAAATCCCTATATTTACCCATACCCATATGTTGTTTTAGGGAGATTGTGGAAGAAGCCACGAACTGGGAATCACCTACAGTCTTGGCCGAGATATGGTGTTTTTTTTTGGTTTCTATAGAAATTGTAGCCATTTAAAGTGTGGATTGTGACCTCTCAAACATTGCCCCAATTGATTCCTGCTTTTCATGGGTTAATGGTCAACATTCCTATTTTATTGCACCTTGTTGATGATAGTCCCAAGAGATGGTTAAGCACATAGTTGTTGATGATGATGATATTTATTGACAATAGTAACATTAGTAGTACTACTATCATATATTAGTGTTAATATGCACTATCATATATTACATTCATTATTGATGACAATGTTGTTGATGATGACCTCACGTATCTTTCATGGTGCTTAGCTGCACCGTCTTTTTAGATCCACCGCGAGGAACACTTCTTGTCTTTCAACACCATTTGCGATGCTACCCAGGTGCACCGAGCCGTTCGGAGTCCGCAGATTTCAATGTTGGATCGCCTAAAAATTGATGGAACATGGGGAGAAATCCATGGAAATCCCCTAGAAAATGAAGGTTTTCATGGGAATAATGCGGTTGAAACAATGCCATGTTTACCACCCATGACTGGGAATGGTAAACATATCCACCCATAAACATGCTGATTTTGGGGATGGTCTATGGCATTGGGTTGCCCACATTAAATGTCTTCCTTTCAATGTTGGATGATCTATTCAGTGCGGAGGTTTTGAACGGGGGGCCACCAGTGAAATACTGATGATTCTGGAACACACCAGGAACCGGAATTCGAAGACTTGGATGAAGGGAACATCTGCAAGGAAAAACACTATTCAATGGTAAAAAAAGAAACAAACTGTGGATTTATATAGATTTTCCATGATTTTCCCATGGATTTTCCACAAAAAAGAACCTAAATGATGTGCCATGTCGCAGGAACGCCAGGACGCGATGTACAAGATGTTTGGTGCCGAGTACGAGGCATGGCATGGATATCATGTACAAGGTGGTGTACCCCTAATGATAAGTTGGTGAATAAACTCCATTAAATAGATAATTATATATATATACATACATCTGAAATCATGGAAATCATATATAGTTATGTTCACCAACTTAGCTATCTAGTGGATACACAACCATGTCATACTATAGGATACCCCAGTTATAGATGGTATATCCCCAGTTAATCCAAAGGGGGAGCCACTGATCGCTATGTCAATCCATGGGGGCTCTTTACATTGCCTCGAGTCAACTTCCCATTGTTACCCTCTGGTAAACTAACAAAAAGCTATTGAAAATGGCAATCTATAGTGAGTTTTCCCATTAAAAATGGTGATTTTCCATAGTTATGTTAGTTTACCAAAGGGTATAAGCTATAAAGATCCTATTCAATCCCCCGTGAGTTTATCTGACTGGTGGTTCAGAACCATGGAATTTTAGGACTTTCCATTGAGTTGGGAATAATAATGGTGATTCTTGGTGATTCATAGGGAATTCACCAAGCAAAATGGGGGTATTCATAGGAAATACCCTCTGGTAATTGTCCATTCAGTGAGGAATGTCATCATCCCAACTGACGAAGTCCATCATTTTTCAGAGGGGTAGGCTCAACGACCAACCAGTTAACCATTATCAACCACTATAAACCACTTATAAACCACTATTAACCACTATTAACCACCATTAAACCACTATAAAGCACCATATATGAAGCCACCAACCAGTTGTGATTTCCCTATGGTTTTCCTATGATTTTCCAACCCGGCCTCACCAGCCCTTTTTTTCATCGAGGCGCCCGAGTCCAAATTGTACGCGGACTTGGAGGGCGAGCAGGTGGGCATCGATTTGATGACCACCAAGAACGCCGAGAAGTTGTCGTGCGGACACCCAGATTTTTGTTGACGAAAGTTGGATGGTTCATTCATGGTGTGAAAAATGATGTGTTTGAATGTGTTTGATGGGATTTAATTGGGTTTGATGGGATTTAATGGCGCTTAATTTGTGGTGTTTAATGGGATTTAATGGTGTTGAATGGTTGGTTCACGCTAGGGTAACCTTCAGATTTTGGTTCAACCCAAATTTGCATGGTTTGTTTTCCACTGCAGGCTTTTACAAACCTCGAGCCATGTATCAGTTCTGATGGCAGTTTCTGATGGGAGCCAAGCAACTGCCACATAGAACACTTTTTTCACCCAGAAAATCATGAGATGTTTCCCGAGTTGTTTTATAACCTGCATATGAACATATGACGACCATTCTCCAGGGATAACCATTCTCCAGACATATCTGCCATCCCGGGCAGCGTATTGCGTGGCGCCATGGCGGCGTTTGATCGTTACCACGCGTTCCGCAACTTTGATGGTCCGCCAGGCAGGGTCCTTGGGGGCCAGCTGGAAGCCATGGTGAAAAGCATGGTGAAAAGCATGGTACTTCTCTGGTAATTTGTAACGGTTAGCTATTAAAGCCATGGCCCAGTCGAAATAGTGGATTTACCCAGCTAGAAAACGGGAGGATTTTCCAGTTCGTTATGTGAAAGTTTACCAGAGGGTAACTGCTACAACCCAGTGATTGATGTCGGGTGTCCCCACTTTATGATCTGTATGTGTGGCTGAACTATCCACTTAAGTGGGATGCACATCCAGGTACAATGCTTTGATGGTAACCGCCGAGGAGCATAAAAAGAGGCACGATGAATTGTTTTTGTTGCTATCTATATTCTATCTGTCACATCAACTAAGGAATCACTGGGTCAATGGAAATTTCAGGATCCTAGAATGGAGAAACTGTACCATATAAGGCCATATTTTGTGGGGATATTCCCTGAAATCTAGGCCTGAAACATAGGCCAAACATATATATGGAATCGGTACCTCCAATGAATAGGTTCCTGAAATTCCCATTGACCCAGTGATTGTTGTTAGAGACTGAAAAGAAAGATGATACTTCTTCCTGCAGGGCCCCCCTAGAGCCAAGTAGATAGGTAAGTTGGTGTTTGGTGGGTATATCGAGCGAGTCAGAGGGGAATAAACACCAACTTTCATCCATTTATATGTAATATATGTATGTTGAAGAATCAATAAGAACCCCATTCTATCTCCATTTCTAGATGGTTTCCTCCCATTTTCCATACTTTTCGTGCCCCATCTCTGGTCATTTCCACCGCCTGCAGCACCAGGCTTAGCATTGGGTTTAGAGGAGATCAACCGGAATTCGGCGGACAACTGGATGCAGAGGCGAGATTCCACAGATCCAGAAAGTGGAAGTTACCCTCTGGTAAACATACAAAAAACTATGGAACATCACCATGTTTGATGGGAAAATCAACTATTTCAACTGGGCCATTTTCAATAGCAAACTGTTAGTTTACCAGAGGGTAACCCTACCTATCTCAGTGGAATAAGTGGAATGAGCCCAGTTAGTTTTCCATTGATTAGTTCACCCTTATTTCAGTGGATTAATTGCACGTATCCCACTGAAAAAACCAGGGACAAAACAATGATATCGCCTACTTAGGAACTGGGATGAGCCATCAAGTAGTTGATTCGGATATTTCGCCAATAAATGGTGGAAAAAAAATCATGGGATATGAAGGGATATCACCATTTGAAGAGAAAAAAGCCATGGGATATTTCACCAAGAATCATTGGTATATCCCATGATATCACCATTAAATCATTAATACATGGTGATATCATAGGATATACTGGGATATGAAAATAATGCTGGTCTGTGATAGTAATATTCATTGGACTACCATTCCCATTTTCTAGATGTTTTTTCCAGCTACAAGCCTCCAGCCATAGTTCGGGGATTTTCCTGCAGGCCATGTTTGATGACACCGGAAGCGAGCTAACTGTTGGTTTAAGCCCATAATACCAACAGACAACTTGCAGCAGAAATTGCAGAAATCGGTCGCCAAACACCGCATCCAGGCAAATCTCGAAGCTTCAAAGCTCAAGCTCTGATGCTCGACCCAGATCCAACTGTTACTGCTGGGATGTGGATCCCAAAAATGGATTTTCCTTCAAACATCGTGAGATTTGATGGAGATCTACTATGGCACAGTAAAACGCATAGCTTTCGCCTGGGACTCGGCCGAAAAGCCGAAAAATCCCATGGTTTGGAGGGGGCGATTTGGAGCTATGGGTATACGAATCGAGGAGCTCCCAACCATCTGATAGATCTTAAATATCGAGATTAATGGGAAGTATTAATGGGAAGTATTAATATCTAGATCAACCATATATGGCCATTAATCTGAAGAATGGGATGATCTGGAATAATGGCCATGTGGATTCCTTCCGTATCGGCGATCTGAGATGAAAACATGCCTCGAGCTGCAGGTGGTTGGAGCTGGAGGTTGTCATAGTTTTGCCATTGTTTATAGTTGCCAGTTGTACATCATCGGAAAAAGAATGAGAATTATTGCTCGGAACGAGAATAATATCATAAGCAATGCCCTTTTTCCGGGTGTCTAAGACATTCTAAGACATTCTAAGACATTCTAAGACATTCTAAGACATTCTAAGACATTCTAAGACATTCTAAGACATTCTAAGACATTCTAAGACATTCTAAGATTCGAGTCTAAGACATTCGACTAAGACTAAAGCCAAAAAGCTCCTGGGCTTGGAGGAAGATGGGTGAAATCGTAGGTACATATTGGTAAAATTATAAATATATAATGATATATGGATATATATATGGATATATGCATATATATATATATTGTAGCTATGGATATATATATATATGACTATCAGTATTGTGGATATATATATATATATATATATGTGGTGTATATATACTGGTTGGTGGTTTGGAACATGTTTGATTTTCCATTTCATATATGGGATGTCATCCTTCCCATTGACTCATATTTTTCATAAGATGCTTATTGCACCACCAACCAGTACATGTTCAGTCCCACTGAACTTTAGCTAATCACTCTGGTTATTTAACATAGCCATGGAACATGGCCCATTTATAGATGGTTTACCATGGTTTACCTATTAATAGCATGGTGATTTTCCATGGCAAACTGTTAGTCATAACCAGATGGTATATCCCATTAGATTTCCATGAAATATCCCATTAAATATCCCATTAAATCCCTATAAACCACTATATTCATGGTGATTTCCCATAGAAATAGTGGATTTACCCATTAACCATGGTGATTTTCCATAGTTATGTGAAAGTTTACCAGAGGGTAAGTGCCATTAAATCCCATTAAATCCCATTAAACTACCATCAAACTAGCATTTTTCCTATGGTTTTCCATGGCAAACTGTGAACGTCATAACCAGATGGTAATCGCCTCAGCTTTCTCAGTGAGTTTTGACGAAGTACAGATCGATTTAGGGAGTCCACCATTAAACCCAACCCCAAAACCCCACAAAACCCACCATTTTCCATCATTTTAATGATTCAGAATTCTAAAAACATATGTTAGGGTAGGATAGGTCAGGCACCTCCAATGTCAGTATTAACCTGGCTCTGGTGACGCCCAAGGAAAGAAAAAAAGAAGGCGAAGAAAGAAAAGAAGAGCCTTGGAACAACGAGATTACCAGCCATGGTATAGACGACCCATAGAAATAGATGGTTTACCTATTAAAAATGGGTTGATCTTTCCATGGCTATGTTAGTCATAACCAGAGGGTATATCTACCATAAACCATAGTGGGGATTCAAGTCACTTATGATTGGGGCTTCAACCAAACAGCATTGCGGCTTAGCAAAGATCACATGGGGATTTAAGCATGTTTAAGTAATTCTGTACTGCTTCTGTATATGAATATAATGTTAGTGTAGCATTCCCAAAATTGAGGGGAATCATATTGATGGTTGTCCCGACATTTGCGCCAGAGCTGATAAGGAAGAATATTTGGGCCTCCTGCTGTTTGGGTAAACCGACTGATTGAGTGCGTCATTTACTGTATGTTCATTGTTGTTTCCAAATATAATCATCCTGAAGTAGATGGAATATCAACATTCCAATGATACTCCATTTTGTTAGGATTGTTTGAAATATCACAATATCCATGTTCTATCTACTCCAGAACGAGTTTATATCCATATATATATATATTATATAGTAGTCATGGGGATATATGCTAACCTGCAAAACCATGCAAAACCATGTTTCGCACAGGGTATGTACTGCAAGAGATACCCTCTGGTAACCTAACATAACTATGGAAAATCACCATTTTTAATGGGAAAATCCACTATAAATGGCCATTTTCAATAGCTATGTTAAATTACCGGAGGGTAGCAGGGATTCACAAACTTGGAGCCTTAAACCATTGGAATTCCGCTTTTGGGCGACTTTTTGGCACCAGTTTTGATCCTGAGATTGCCAGTTTCGTCCGTGTTGGCTATGGGAAGCTATGCTTCAGCCTGTTGGTGTTGTATCCACTTTGATACTGAATATATATATATATATATGTATATATAATTATGAGATATATGAAAATCCCATTGTTGGTTCATGTACTGTATAGGTATATATATATGTATCATATATCTAGCCTTTTCTTTTAACAACCGCACTCATGGATATGGGTCAGGATTTAGGACTCTCAACGAACACCGCCCGGGTTTGTTCATTTCATGAAGCATCTGTTTTGTTGTTTACTAGCCCATGTATACCAGTGATGGTTGTGTCTCCTGTTTTTTCTTGATGTGCATCCTATATACTGTTGATAAGCACCATTAGAACTTGTTTGTAGACAAGACAATCCCACTTTGTTGACTTGTGAGCAGGAGTTCATGGATACTTATTTTTAGTAGAAAAGCCCCAAGACATACCCAATGTGGGTATGCGTCAACACTTTCCACCCCATGAGACCATAGATTCTGATCATCCAATCTCGACCCATACCCATTGGGGTTGTGAATAGCCCAGGAAGTTGAAGAAAGAGAAAAAGAAACTGAAGAAAGAGCAAGCTGGCTACAGTTAGGGCCAGGGTTTCCTATCCAACAGGACCGGGTAGGTTTGAACAAGGATTTGAACCGGCAACGGATGTATGATGTACCCAAACGTATGCAGAGTCTCTGCGGATGCAGCATGTAGGTACTGCAAAACACTGCGAATTGTGTACTGGCTCTAGACGCATTGGCTCTCCATTCGAAACCGCTCCCTTGAGCTGAAACCGCGGGGGTTTTGCCATGGTTCCATATGGTTCCCCATGGTTCCCATGACGCGTCATGGCGAGGTCGAAAAAAACAGAGGCCAAGGCCAAAGATGAAAAAAGTCTCCAGCAGGGCACCCCAAATAGCCATGGGTCAAGAGACCTGGGGTCGAGAGTGGGGATGTCACAATGCCACCAGGACCTGTGTCATTTTGGGACCCGTTTACCATCTGGTAATAGATGGTTTTCCTAAGTTTTCCTATAAAAAAGGGTGATTTTCCAGTTCGCAAACTGGTCAATTAGCAGAGGGTAAGAGGCACCAAGTTTTTCAGTGGCTAAATCCCTATTGTGTGATCTGCAACTTACAATGATCTGAAATATGGCCACTTTTCCATACAGTGTAGGGATCCAAAATTGTTGTGCCCGGTGAATTGTGCTCCTCAAGCAACAATAACTATGCACAAAGCATCAAATAAGATCTGGCAATCTACAGGATGGGGCCCCCAGTCGATAGCGTTCAGTTGGTTTATAAGTGGCTGAATTCTATGGTTTATGGTAGATATAACGAACTAGTTTTCATGGGGATTATTTCATGGTTTATAAACCAACGTTCACATCACTGGGGGGCACCACCTTTTTAATCCTTTTTACATCTCCATCTTAATTCGATCGGTTGGCGATATTTCGAACATGTCCATCGTTCGTCTTTGAATTTTGACCATCCAATGACATGTTCGATACTTGTGATATAGAATGGACAACCGGTTAACATTTATCGAGATTTCCACCTTGGTTTCTTCCGGATGCATTTTTCTGGGTGATATACCCTCTGGTATCCCTCTGGTAAACTAACAGTTTGCTATTGAACATGGTGATTTATAGTGGATTTGTCCATTGAAAATGGTGATTTTCCATAGTTTTTGGTATGTTTACCAGAGGGTACCAAGCATTTATGGGCTAGAATTGTTCCCTTGGCCACACCATTGGCTAGCGGCTATCAGATTTCAACCGTTCCCACTTCAAGACTTCGCAGTTGTGAGTCGGTTGAGTGGTGGTGTTGATGTTGAAGTGATATCATGAGTCCACTAGAAATCATGGATGTATAAAATAATAATAATAATAACAATAATAATAACAATAATAATAACAATAATAATAACAATAATAATAACAATAATAATAATAACAATAATAATAACAATATAATAATAACAATAATAATAACAATAATAATAATAACAATAATAATAACAATATAATAATAATAACAATAATAACAATAATAATAACAATAATAATAACAATAATAATAATAACAATAATAATAATAACAATAATAATAATAACAATAATAATAACAATATAATAATAACAATAATAATAATAACAATAATAATAATAACAATAATAATAACAACAATAATAATAACAATAATAACAACAATAATAATAATAATAACAATAATAATAACAATAATAATAATAACAATAATAATAATAACAATAATAATAATAACAATAATAATAGTAATAATAATAATAGTTAATAAATAAATAAATAGATAGATAAATAAATCAATATACACATATATAGAGATTACCCTCTGGTAAATTCACATAGACCCTCAAAAGAACCAAGTTTTATTAGAAACTAAGCTTCCAACCCCTATCTGGCAGGGTCGAACTCTTAATTTACTGGATGATATATCACATTTCACAATCGGTGATGACCCCGATTTCAATTGATTTCATTGGTTTTACCCTCTGGTCAACTTTCACGTAACTATGGAAAATCCGCCCATTTTCTAGCTGGGTAAATCCACTATTTCTATGGCCATTTTCCAGTTCGCAACCTGTAACAAATTACCAGAGGGTAAACATCCATAAAGCACCATATTTTTCCGATATTTTCCAATAAATCACCATTTTTGATGGGTAACTCAAACATAAATGGTCATTTTCAATAGCTATATTAGTTTACCAGAGGGTATATCCCATTAAATCCCATTAAATCCCATCAAATCCCATCAAATCCCATCAAATCCCATTAAACCACCATTAAATCCCATTAAACCACCATTTTCCTATGGTTTTCCTATGGTTTTCCTTAGTTTTACCAGGTCGGGTACATGTTTTGCGAACCAAAACTCCATAACAACACTGCACCTCTGAGGTCCGACACCAAAGCAGGTGGAACTTCTGGGAGCCGAAAGGGATGATGGAGCGCAATGGGAAAGAAACAAATCCATTGGCGTGGAAACTAATATATATATATATATGTATATGTATATGTATATGTATATGTATAACATTCATAGATATATGTATATGTATAATGATATATATATATATATATTAGTTACTGTATACCTTCTGGGGTGATTTGAGTTCCCAAGTCCCAAAATGAACACTGCAATACTGAGAGATTCTCAAATCAGTTGGATGGGAGTTTCCAGAAATTTACCATGGCTCCTCAAAAACCATTTTTGGATGGTTTTCTGCAAAGAAAGGTCATTTCCCATTGCCCCCTTGATGACTGGAGCATCGGTTTTCGAGGTGAAAAGGAGGCCGAGAGCAGCAAGAGAAAACGTGATGGTGATTGACTTTCGATCTCCCTCAGTTTGATTCAAGGTATGGGTCAAAACCCACAAACTATGCCTGATGAACATCCAAAAATCATCAAAAATCTCAAGGATTTTACACCTGGCTTTGGCTGCCGTGGTGAGGGAAGCCGGGCCATGTTGCCGGCACTGGTGTTGCAGCCGTGGCTTGCAGCCGTGGGCGGCAGCCGTGGGCGGACGACAGATGTACATAGAAAATATTTTAAAGTCTACCCAGAGAAACGCGGATACAAAAAAAATCGACATCTCTTTGTGTTCCGGAAACTGTTGGACCGGGTTTCAGGAGTTTGGGCCAGCCCATTGATACAGCCATTGGTTATGTATCGAGTTGTGTTGCACAGATTGCGCTGTCTTCACCAGAACCATTTAACTTAATGTTGGATTAAACGTTTGCTCCATGTTTTCATGCTTGCATCCTCATTTTCACTAAACGGTTCATGTTTGTCTCCAGTGTTTGTAGGTTGCATCCTCAAGTCCTGTCCGTGAAGACATATGTTGCTGCCAGGTATATGAACTAATTCCTCAACTGCTGTTGGCATAAATCTGTCTTTCTGTTGGTTAGATCCTCAATGTTTGTTGACTAAAACCCTTATTTATTTCTGTTTGTAAAACTGGTGGTTTCCTGAAATTGGGGACCCCCCTCAAATGGATGATTTATAGCGGAAGATCCTATTAAAACAAGTGATTTGAGGCCCCAAGGCCACAATTTTTGTTGAGATCACCCGTAATCTGCCCCTTCCCATGGTGAATTTTTGTGTCCACAATGATGAGGTCCCGCCAGATGGAAGCGGACTCCAAGGGAGGTTGGGCAGCGGGTGGCAGTCGAACAGATGTGAAGGGCAACCATGGTGAAGGGTTGAATTTTAACCATCAATGTGGGATTAAATGGATATATTGATGGTTAATATCAACATTGATGGGTATAGTAATATGGTTTCAACATTAATCCCACATTATGATCAATTCGGAGATATTTTGTGGGAAACCTTGGACATATCTCCCCAAAAATCGTGATTTTGAGGGGACACACTTGGACATTCAGGGCCAAAAACCTTGGTAAATCCATTGCTGAATGATGAGATTTGGTGCAGGGTATAGCCATGCCTAAAGAAAAAATGGAAAAGTGTGAAATCCTACTGTTTTGATAGCTGGTTGGTGGTTTGGAACATGACTGGATTATGACTTTCCCATCATATTGGGAATGGAACATCATCCCAACTGACGACCACTCCATCATTTTTCAGAGGGCTCAACGGGCTCAAAACCACCAACCAGATATTTCATGATTTTCCCCATGTTTTTCCCATGATTTCCCCATGTTTTTCCGATTTTTTCTGGTTCAACTTTCGAGATTTTAGAGGCTCCCTCTTGGTTGATGGACCAGCAAACAATGTCTCTGGATGGCTGGAGCTCCACTCGCGCAGAAGTTTGTTGAAACGTTCCTGAAATTTCAGGTTCCCAAAACATGTGCTACAAATGAAGGTCCTGGTACCCTCTGGTAAACTAACATGGCTATAGAAAATCACTTTTTTCTAGCTGGCTAAAGCCACTATTTCTATGGTCATGGCTTCAATAGCTTTTTGTATGTTTACCAGGCCGGGTATATCCTATTAAATCCCATTAAATCCCATTGAATCCTATTAATCCCGGGTATCTCTAAATTCGACGAAACAACATCTTTGGACCCCTGTCACTTCAGGTGGTGAAGTGTCCGACGAGATCCCTGCGAAGAGTCTTGGCGAAAGATGCCAACATCCAGGGGAATCCCGGGGTCCAGGGGAGAAGTTTCGATGGGATCTCAACCAACATATGAAAACCATAGGAAAACCATAGGAAAATGGTGGTTTAATGGGATTTAATGGGATTTAATGGGATTTAATGGGATTTAATAGGAGATACCCTCTGGTAAACATACAAAAAGCTATTGAAAATGGCCATAGAAATAGTGGATTTAGCCAGCTAGAAAAAAGTGATTTTCTATAGCCATGTTAGTTTACCAGAGGGTATATAAAGACAATCCCACCATCAACGCAGGTTTTAAAAACAAAAGAATGATTTTTCACGGGTATCAATCAACGAAAGGTGGTACCAACCCACTAGAATGCATGGCTATGTTTTGTTCCCATGGGAAAGTCATCGATATTTTGGTACCCTCTGGTAAACTGTTACATAGCTATGGAAAATCACCATTTTTAATGGGAAAACTCACTATAAATGGCCATTTTCAATAGCTTTTTGTATGTTTACCAGAGGGTGGATGATCGAATTCACCAAGAATCACATCTCTCAGTGGTCGCCGTTCGCCAGGGTGGACATGTTTGGAACTCAGGGGAAAGCGACACACAGCGCAACCAATGGATGACACAGCGCTGAACTGGACACTGGTCACTGTGCATTTTGGTGGCAGCGCAATTCCTAGATTGAGATGCGACAGAAATTAGAAAAGCTTCACATCGTGAACAACAGAGTTGGACAGATTGAAGTGATTGGAACAAACTCCTTAATAAAAGACAACAAGTTGAAGAATCTGTCGAACACCTGCAAATTATATGTTGAACAATGTTGAAGCATGTTGAACACATCATCTATCCCATAGTTTCCAATATCCCATAGTATCATAGTTGTTTGTTGGTTTGTAAACCATTAAATAATCCCCATTACCCTCTGGTAATTTAACATAGCCATGGAACTGGCCCATTTATAGATGATTTACCTATTAAAAAAATGTGATTTTCCATGGCTATGTTCAATAACCAGATGGTAACTACAGTTATATCATGTTATATCTATCATAAACCCACAGTTTCCCATAGTTTCCCATGGGTTCCACACACGTTACCCTGACATCGCGTAGGGTCTTGGTGCTCGGCGGCTTCAACTCTTCGAACACGGCAGGGGCACTTGTGGGAACTCAACGTTTTAGCGCCAAGACGGGACGAAAAACATGGGAAACTGTGGGGAAATTCATGGGAAACTATGGGAACATATGGGAAATTATGGGAGAATGACTAGAAGATACTAGAAGATATGGGAGAATGATGGGAAAACGATGAAGAAGTATAGGCAAATATGGATATTATTTGTGATTTGGGAACACGAATCATGAAAACAACATCATAAGACAGATATTCCATAGTTGCCCAAAAACATGATGTTTTCCCATGAAATGGCAGAATACTATGGGATAACGATGGGAAGATATGGGTAATGATGGGAAAACCATGGGATAATCATGGAAAATCATCTGGTTATGACCAACAGTTTGCGAACTGGAAAATCACCATGCTATCAAGAACGGTAAACCACCTATTTCTATGGGCCATATATATACCATGGCTATGTTAAATAACCAGAGGGTATATGTGGTTCATTTGGGGATGTGGGGTGATTTGGACACCTTACAGAGGTAGACCTGGACAAAGTGGACAAATTACAACAACCTCACGTCGCGACGTCACTAGAAACAATGCTAATAAAGGAATCATCACCAAATGCCTGATTTCAGGTTAGTTGAATTATCAGGATTAGTTAAATAGTAATAATCCACAATAACAATCATGGATAATCACCTGATAGAAACACAAAAAAAAATATCCCGTCTCTTCTTTTTCTTGGCTTAGCAGGTTCTGTTTTTTGGTGGTATCTGGGGTACCTTGAATTCTTGAATTCTGATGTCCAACGCATCCGAATTTTCTGGTTCAAAAAAAACCATCTGGTTATGACGTTCACGCTTTGCCATGGAAAATCACCATGCTATTAATAGGTAAACCCAGGTAAACCATCTATAAATATGGGCCATATATATATATACCATGGCTATGTTAGTCATAACCAGAGGGGAACTCTTCATTGCTTAACCACCCATTTAACTCTCGCTTCACGCTTTTTATCGATGGTTAACTCTCCGTTAACTCTCCTATTTTGACATGTTGGGCACTTCTGATTGTTTCGAGTTGAAAAAAGCTCTGGATCTTTCGTTTCTGTTGGTAAATCCTGTATCTCCTCATCGTTCATGTTGGTTTCCAATCAGCAAATTCTTAGCCCACATTTTTTCGAACATCCTGGGGTTGATCATCATCTTCACCGTCATTTCGATGGGCCGTACCCTCTGGTAAACTAACATAGCTATGGAAAATGGACCATTTGTAGTATATTTTCCCATTGAAAATGGTGACTTTCCATAGTTTTTTGTATGTTTACCAGAGGGTAAATCAGGGGTAAAACCGGGGTTTCCCAAAAATCTTTGACTCGCCGGAGATCCCGGAGATCTTGGAAGATCATCAGAGGAATCCGAAGTGGTTAGCTTAAGAACCATATTTTTAAGCCATGGAACTCCTCTGGTAACGCGATGTCAGGGTTTGTTGTGTGTGGAACCGATGGGAAACTATGGGAAACTGTGGGTTTATGATAGATATAACATGATATAACTGTAGTTACCATCTGGTTATTTAAGCCATGGAACCCCTCTGGTCATAGAATTGGATGATGGGAAAATTTTAACCGGAAACCCCTCAGAATTTGATGGTAAAACCCATGGGTTTCCAGTTAAGATTTTCCCAACAAACCCAATCCATTGATCTGGTTATGACTAACGGTTTGCCATGGAAAATCATCATGCTTTTTTCAGAACGGTAAACCATCTATAATGTCAACCCCGGATGTTGCTAAACCATGGTTTATTAATTAGGGGGGTACTCCTCCAATAGTCATTTCATCCAATACTTAAATGGTATCCCCCCAATTAAACAGCCTATGGGTTTATTAATCCAGGGTTGACATTATAAATGGGTCATGGCTTCCATGGCAAACTGTGAATGTCATAACCAAATGGTATAGATGAAAAAAACCTCACGGAATGGTGGGATCCCTTCCTCCGATTGGATTGAATTGATGCATTCTCCAGATCTTGACGGTGAGTCAAAACTACCCTCTGGTAAACTCACAAAAAGCTATTGAAGCCATGGCCATTGAAATAGTTGATTTTCCCATTAAAAATGGTGATTTTCTATAGCTATGTAACAGTTTACCAGAGGGGATATCCCATTAAATCCCATTAAATCCCATTAAATCCCATCAAACCACCATTTTCCTGTGGTTTATAGTGGATTTTCTATAGCAAACTATTAAATTACCAGGCCGGGTATCTCAAAACTACCCAGATCTTGATGGTTAGATCCCAGATGTTCAGGATAGTTGATTTCTCCTGATTTTTCAGTGGCTAACCCCCTTTGTTCATTGTCAAACTAGCAATTCTTATTGCTAAATTAAAATATGGTCCTTCCAGAAAGCTCATTACACAAAGTATAAACATATACAAACATTATAAACCGATGGTTGAATTCCATAAGACACATGTTATTAAAAAACAACTGGTTACATCATCATCCCAAACATGTTATGTGTAATATATATATATATCTCGGCAAATTACAATGACCTCACTGTTCTCCCTCACTAGAATCATCCCCAAATGGCCGAACTATTCAGGTTTGTGAAATATTTTGATTCCAGATAGATATTAATAAAAATAATTTAAATATGTATAAATCACAGTCACTAGATATATACCTAATTATATACCCTCCGGTAAACTAACATAACTATGGAAAATCACCATTTTTAATGGGAAAATCCACTATTTCTATGGCCATTTTCAATAGCTTTTTGTTAGTTTACCAGAGGGTATCTCCTATTAAATCCCATTAAATCCCATTAAATCCCATTAAATCCCATTAAACCACCATTTTCTTTTGTTTTTCTTAATTATATAATATATAGATGCGTCAGGAATCTCCGATTCGATCCTCTCCTCCCCAAGGCTCATCTCTTGGAGATTGCCGAGGACAAAAAAATCACCGCGTGCGCTGGAAACGGCCCCTGGGGCCCCAGGGTGCCGTATGGAAACACTCCATAGTTTTTTTGTGATATGGATGTGGGTCAAAATGGAAGACCTAGGGGACCACAGATGTTAGTCTAGTTTAGTATTAACCATCCAATTATTGGGGTACCCTAATTTTGACCCATACCCATATCATTCATATACTTATCACAAAATATAACTGGCAAGCATATCTATACAGTATCTATAACTGGCAAAATATCCAAAATATTGTGATAAGTATACAGTATCATTCATATACTTATCAGCAAGGCAATCTATACTTCTCATTATATAATAATATCCCCATGATGTATATATATATATATATATGTTTGGGTAAATTATAAGGACCTCACTGTCCTCCCGAACCCTGGAATAATGGTTCGTAAGGGGAATTATCCCAATATGTTTTTTTCCGATGAGTGAATTATTATAATCTGCCAATATATACATATACTCTCTGGTAAATTAACATAGACCCTAAAAATCACCAATTTATAGTGGAAACTAGTCTTTCAACCCCGATGACTGCCAGGGTCGAACTGTTAATTTACCAGAGGGTATAATTTGCCAATATATATATATACAGAGTATTAATATGTCCATACTACAAATTAGATGGGATCATAAGAGATTAACTCATATACAGTATATATGTATACTACTTTGAAGGGGATTATAACTCACATATATGTATCTATATATATATATATACATATAATATGTTTATATCTCATATATTAACTCATACAATATATGTAGATTATATCTCACAGATTATATCTATATACATATGCCTTATCTCTACTGCTTCCCGAATCCACTGAGTTCGGTGCAGGTACCACATTGACTGCGCCGAGCGCATCGGCGTGGCCGACGGCGAGGCGACGAACCGCATCCAGGCGACCGTCCCGGACCGAAGCGTTGCTAAGCCACGAAAAATGGTGGGTTTGTAAAACCTAAGGAAAATGATGGAGAAATGGTGGGTTTCTTAAACCTCTAGTTACTATAGTTCATAAATTTTTAATGAAGAAATTTGTTTTCTTAAGATAGAACTCTCAATTGAAGGAAAAATTGTGGATTTTCAGAAACCTAAACTGAACCCAAAATGTTTTTCAAAGATAACCCAAGGAAAATGATACAGAATGGGGCCCCCAAGATAGCGTTCAGTTGGTTTATAAGTGGCTTAACACTGGTTTATGGTAGATATTTCACACTAGTTAATGGGGATTATTTTATGGTTTATAAACCAACTTATTCACATCACTGGGTGGCCCCATCCTGTAGGAAAACAACTTTGAACACCGAAAAATGGTGGGGTAGAAATTGCCGAAACATTTTCCGTTCGAGGTAAAATCCAGAGGTAAAACACCGTTTTTTCATGTTTGTCACACCATATTAGGTGTGTTGGTTATGCATCATATCAATATTTTATATATCTACATGTTTATATGTATATATGATTGTATATATGATTATACAATCATCAGATTATATGTGTATATATATACATACATGTATATATATAATATATATATATACATATGTATCGATGTTATCATCTGGCAAAAACACGTGGCAGTAGAACGTCTACAATTCATTTACGATTATAACGTTTGGAAGTTTTTTTTTCCATGGCGAGGTCAGATTTTCTCGAGGCTATGGGAACTTTAAGACACTGAAGAACAAAGCGATCGAGTTGCATGTGGGTCAAACAATACCATAAACCATCATGGGTATCATTGTTTTTGGTAATGTTTACCCACATAAACATACCAAATCAGCATTTTTATAGGTGGTATAAACCATTCTCAAATGGTTGGTTTATGGCATTGTCTCACCCACATTATATAGTAATAAAATCAAATCATTTCTCCAAAAAATGAGATGTTCGATCGCATTTATTTGTGACCATGAATCAATATTTAGGGGTTGGTAAATGTCAACCTTTTTGGGATTTTGAACACCACCAACATATGTATCTAGTGGAGATGATATCCTCAATAGTTAGTTGGTTGATGTTCATTTGGGACATTAATACTAAAATACCTGGTTGGTGGTTTGCAACATTTTTTATTTTCCATATATTGGGAATAGTAACCCCAATTGACTTTCATATTTTTCAAAGGGGTTGAATCAAACCACCAACCAGATACTAATCCCCAATAAACCCATCCCCATTGTTCCATTGTTGTTAACTTATTATAGTGGACATTAATACTATAGCTAAAATACTAAAGCCCAATAAACCCATTATTGACCATTATTAACCATTATAAACCATGATAAACCATTGTAACCCATTATAAACCATCATCTATAAACCCATTATAAACCATTATAAACCATCATCTATAAACCCTTTATAAACCCATTATTAACCATTATTAACCATTATTAACCATTATTAAGCATTATAAACCCATTATTAACCCATTATTATTCCATTCTTTCCCATGATTTTCCCTATGATTTCCCATGAAATATGGATGATCTCCCCAAAGCACGGTGCCGCCAGCACAAACCGATGTCGACCTCACCAGCTCAAGCCATGATGGATGAGGGCCTGGAGGCCGGATGACATGGAACCAGTGATGTATTAATCACCCTCTGGTAAACATACACTAAGCTATTGAAAATGGCCCATTTATAGTTGATTTACCTATTAAAGATGGTGATTTTCCATAGCAAACTGTTAGTTTACCAGAGGGTATATGTCCATGAAATGACCATTAAAAATATGGAAAAATATGGAACATATATGGAAAATATATGGAACTATATTACCGAATGGTAATTTCATGGGAAATAAATGGAAACTATGGTGATTTAGTGGAAAAATATGGAAAACTATGGGAAATATATGGTGTGGTAATACATATTGTATAGATTGGTGGTATACAGTAATTCAATTGGAAAGTGTATAGATTATTCTCCTATAGGATGATTTCCTTTTATCAACATCCTCCAATTATAATCTGATTGCTGGTTTGGAACATGACTTTTATGACTTTCCATTCAGTTGGGAATGGGAAATCATCCCAACTGACTTGAAGTCCATCATTTTTCAGAGGGGTAGGCTCAACCACCAACTAGTGATATAATGAAAAAAAAACGGGGAATGTCACGGGATATAACGGGTGCCACGAATCGGCTTTTGTAAACTTTCATCCATGAAGCCATACGGTGGATGGGCCAGCGAAATCCTGCACTAGTTGAGGGGTGTGATTTATCCATGTTTATCCCACTTTTTGGGGTTTCAACCATCCTGGTGTTGGTGCAGGATTTCGCTGGCCCACCGTATTTCGATTCGTCATTAATCGTTAAATATACAATAGAAGCCATATAGTTTATACACTCTAGAATACCCATGTAGAATATAAAACATCTAGAAGCCATGTAGGTATCTTTTAGTTTATAACTTATATATATAGATATATTCTAGAATATCCCATATTTCATCCCACATAATCTTGTGGGGATATTCTAGATTTTTTGTTGGGGGTTTCTGACCCATGTACTAAGTGGGGCCTCCAAAGTTGGGAGAAAAAACCATGACAGGTGAGGAGTTTCATGGCGATTTCGGGCAAAATGTTGTGATTTTTGGGAAAAATGAAGGTTTTAATGGGAATATTTCTGGGAAAGAACTATGGTTTTACTATGGTGATTTATGGGAAATGACTGTGATGTATGAAAGATACCTTCTGGTGATGGTTATGTGAGTTCGTTTACCAGAGGTTTTTTTGGATTCCTAGAGTCGAATTAGATTTTCCCAATGGAAATCCACGATGTTTGGGGAATCGATGCTAAAGGACGACTGCTTTTTTTTTTTTGACTTTTTTGGGAGGTCCTGAGAAAAAAGCAACTCCAAGAATATTGATCTGGGAGATGAAAGAGGAATTTCACTAGCTCTACCCTCGAATTTTTATACAATATAGCTATTAAAATTGCCCTTTAGTTCGTTGATTTATCCATTAGAAGTGGGGATTTTCCATAGCAGACTGTTAGTTCACCAGAGGGTATAATCTATAATCCCAAAGCAAGATGAAATATGGTGGGTTGAAACATCCACAATGATCCAAAATGGGCTTCAACATGGTTTAATCGGTTTAATCCTCCTTAAATGAGGATTAGTACGGCAAATATGAGATATATTTGGAACTGAATTGAGAAACTGGTTGGTGGTTTGGAACATGACTTTATTTTCCCATATATTGGGAACGGAAAATCATCCCAACTGACTTTCACTCCATCATTTTTCAGAGGGGTAGGAAGTGTTCAGCCAATCCCAATTGGTTGATACACTTAAACTGTAGGGATGACACAAACTCATGCGACATGTTTTTTTCCCATCGCATTTTTTCTTTTTTAAACACCAACATTTGATGGATATTATATAATAATATAACGCACATGTATTACTGTATTACAAATATATACATGCGCATTTTTGTTGTTTCAATATTCTGATGCGGCCATACCTATGGAATCCTTTCGAATCATTCTTTTGCATTTTTTTGAAAAAACGTATGACGTATGTCACAATGTGAGGCCCCCAAGATAGACAAGTAAGTTTATAACTTCAATAACTATGGTTTATGGTATTTATAACGAACTAGTTGCTGGGGCGAATCAACAAACCAACATTCACATATCTTGGGGGCCTCACGTATGGCAGGTATATCCCTATCCCGTTGAGCACCCAGCCTCCGCCAGGTGACCGAGAATTTTTTGCCCGAGGGACCTGTGACTATCGGCATCACCTCTGGCGCGTGGAAGCCTCGAAGTCCGAGAGTTCGTCCGAGAGTTTGTCCCAGTTGCTGGTTCCGGGAAACTCCGGGGAAGATGGACCATAAATGATTTATAGATGATATAGCTATTATATATATATTAATACATGGTATTCATAGATGTTTTATCTATTATAATTCCATGATATATATATATATATATCATAAAGTAGGGATGTTCCATAGCTATTTTAGTTTACCAGGGGGTATTTGGGTAGAAAATTGTTATGTCTATTTGATGTTGGCTGCAGGGAAAGCACCATGCCCGTGCCGTTGATGTTTCTTGTCGACGGTGCGTTCGTTGATGGAAAGATTTTCTGCGAATACATCATCTTTGAATTATTGGAGTAGTTTGTACATTGTTTCATCTGAACTTTCTTCAGTTATCTTATAATATTTGACACATTTGAACATATCTAACTCCAGGTTGTTTGCATTTCAGCCGGTGCTGCGATGGAGGTGTGTTTCCTGTCAGGTGTATCTCTGGCCCTTGCCCTGGAGGAATTCGAAGGAAAAACTGCAAAGGCTGTGAAGCAAGCCTTGGCAGTTCAGATTGGTGTTTCCAGATTCAGGCAACGACTCTTCTCCGAACTTGGTCCTGAGGTCCTGGATGATGAGGTTTTTGCTTCCGCTCCAGTGAAGCTTCAGATGGTGGTCCTGGATTTTCATCCAGCTGACCAACGAAACCAACAAGTGATCTCTGCATCTACCGACAATGATTTGATCGCGCTGGAAAAGATCCTCAGTAGCCCTGCCAATCCCAATCTTACAGATGAACATGGCAAAACACCATTGCACTGTGCTGCCAGGAACGGACATGTTGAAAGCATGTCGCTGTTGCTTGAGGCGGGTGCTGACAAAGATCAAGCCAACAATCAGGGTGCAACACCCTTGTACATTGCAGCTCAGAAGGGCCATCTTGATGTTGTCCGTCATTTGGTGGAAGTTGGTGCTGACAAAGATCAAGCCCAAAATCTGGGTGCAACACCCTTGTTCATTGCAGCTCTGAAGGGCCACCTTGACGTTGTGCGTTATTTGGTCGAAGTTGGTGCGGATAGAGATGAAGCTGCGAGTTGCGGTAGAACGCCCTTGTACATTGCAGCTCTGAAGGGCCACCTTGACGTTGTGCGTTATTTGGTCGAAGTTGGTGCGGACAGAGATCAAGCTGCCAGTTGCGATACAACGCCCTTGTACATTGCAGCTGAGAACGGCCACCTTGATATTGTCCGTCATTTGGTGGAAGTTGGTGCTGACAAAGATCAAGCCAACATTCAGGGTGCAACACCCTTGTACATTGCAGCTCAGAAGGGCCATCTTGATGTTGTCCGTCATTTGGTGGAAGTTGGTGCTGACAAAGATCAAGCCCCAAATCTGGGTGCAACACCCTTGTTCATTGCAGCTCAGAAGGGCCACCTTGACGTTGTGCGTTATTTGGTCGAAGTTGGTGCGGACAAAGATCAAGCCGCCAATAGTAGCGGTGCAACGCCCTTGTACATTGCAGCTGAGAACGGCCACCTTGACGTTGTGCGTTATTTGGTCGAAGTTGGTGCTGACAAAGATCAAGCCAACATTCAGGGTGCAACACCCTTGTACATTGCAGCTCAGAAGGGCCATCTTGATGTTGTCCGTCATTTGGTGGAAGTTGGTGCTGACAAAGATCAAGCTACCAGTAGCGGTACAACACCCTTGTACATTGCAGCTGAGAAGGGCCATCTTGATGTTGTCCGTCATTTGGTGGAAGTTGGTGCTGACAAAGATAAAGCCCAAAATCAGGGTGCAACACCCTTGTACATTGCAGCTGAGAAGGGCCATCTTGATGTTGTCCGTCATTTGGTGGAAGTTGGTGCTTTCAAAGATCAAGCCAACAATCAGGGTGCAACACCCTTGTACATTGCAGCTGAGAACGGCGATCTTGATGTTGTCCGTCATTTGGTGGAAGTTGGTGCTTGCAAAGATCAAGCCAACAATCAGGGTGCAACACCCTTGTACATTGCAGCTGAGAACGGCCATCTTGATGTTGTCCGTCATTTGGTGGAAGTTGGTGCTGACAAAGATCAAGCCAGCAATCAGCGTGCAACACCCTTGTTCATTGCAGCTCTGAACGGCCACCTTGATGTTGTCCGTCATTTGGTGGAAGTTGGTGCTGACAAAGATCAAGCCGCCAATAGTAGCGGTGCAACGCCCTTGTACATTGCAGCTGAGAACGGCCACCTTGACGTTGTGCGTTATTTGGTCGAAGTTGGTGCTGACAAAGATCAAGCCAACATTCAGGGTGCAACACCCTTGTACATTGCAGCTCAGAAGGGCCATCTTGATGTTGTCCGTCATTTGGTGGAAGTTGGTGCTGACAAAGATCAAGCCACCAATCAGGGTGCAACACCCTTGTACATTGCAGCTGAGAACGGCGATCTTGATGTTGTCCGTCATTTGGTGGAAGTTGGTGCTTTCAAAGATCAAGCCAACAATCAGGGTGCAACACCCTTGTACATTGCAGCTGAGAACGGCCATCTTGATATTGTCCGTCATTTGGTGGAAGTTGGTGCTTTCAAAGATCAAGCCAACAATCAGGGTGCAACACCCTTGTACATTGCAGCTGAGAACCGCGATCTTGATGTTGTCCGTCATTTGGTGGAAGTTGGTGCTTGCAAAGATCAAGCCAACAATCAGGGTGCAACACCCTTGTACATTGCAGCTGAGAGCGGCCATCTTGATGTTGTCCGTCATTTGGTGGAAGTTGGTGCTGACAAAGATCAAGCCGCCAATAGTAGCGGTGCAACGCCCTTGTACATTGCAGCTGAGAACGGCCACCTTGACGTTGTGCGTTATTTGGTCGAAGTTGGTGCTGACAAAGATCAAGCCAACATTCAGGGTGCAACACCCTTGTACATTGCAGCTCAGAAGGGCCATCTTGATGTTGTCCGTCATTTGGTGGAAGTTGGTGCTGACAAAGATCAAGCCGCCAAGAGTAGGGGTACAACACCCTTGTACATTGCAACTCTGAAGGGCCACCTTGACGTTGTGCGTTATTTGGTCGAAGTTTGTGCTGACAAAGATCACGCCGCCAATAGTAGCGGTGCAACACCCTTGTACATTGCAGCTGAGAAGGGCCATCTTCTTGATGTCCGTCATTTGGTGGAAGTTGGTGCTGACAAAGATAAAGCCCAAAATCAGGGTGCAACACCCTTGTTCATTGCAGCTCAGAAGGGCCATCTTGATGTTGTCCGTCATTTGGTGGAAGTTGGTGCTGACAAAGATCAAGCCGCCAATAGTAGCGGTGCAACACCCTTGTACATTGCAGCTGAGAAGGGCCATCTTGATGTTGTCCGTCTTTTGTTGGAAGTTGGTGCTGACAATGATCAAGCCGACAAACAGGGTGCAACACCCTTGTTCATTGCAGCTCAGAAGGGCCATCTTGATGTTGTCCGTCATTTGGTGGAAGTTGGTGCTGAAGAAGATCAAACCCAAAATCAGGGTGCAACACCCTTGTTCATTGCAGCTCGGAAGGGCCATCTTGATGTTGTCCGTCATTTGGTGGAAGTTGGTGCTGACAAAGATCAAGCTACCAGTAGCGGTACAACACCCTTGTACATTGCAGCTGAGAAGGGCCATCTTGATGTTGTCCGTCATTTGGTGGAAGTTGGTGCTGACAAAGATAAAGCCCAAAATCAGGGTGCAACACCCTTGTTCATTGCAACTCTGAAGGGCCATCTTGATGTTGTCCGTCATTTGGTGGAAGTTGGTGCTGACAAAGATCAAGCTACCAGTGGCGGTACAACACCCTTGTTCATTGCAGCTCAGAAGGGCCATCTTGATGTTGTCCGTTTTTTGTTGGAAGTTGGTGCTGACAATGATCAAGCCAACAATCAGGGTGCAACACCCTTGTACATTGCAGCTCAGAAGGGCCATCTTGATGTTGTCCGTCATTTGGTGGAAGTTGGTGCTGACAAAGATTAGAACGGCAAGGTGAGCCCCTTACATAGCAGATTTGTATGGTGTAATGGGGAGAATAGTGGGAGAATATTGATGGGATAATAATGGGATAATGACATGCGATACTATTTGACCATCAACAGATGTGGGTGTTACCAAGACACAGGATTTATATAATCAATTATTATGTAAGTGACGGGTGAAATGCACATCGCAGTCAACTGATAGTGTTAAATGTCCATTTAGCCTTTAACATGCTCGGATATTTAAGGGATTTTAGCCAGATAAATGGCTTCACATGGTTTCACCATCATTTGATGTGGATTCAACCGACACGAAATCGGATTTGAAGGAGGCGGGGATCTGACCAACAAAATACGGGGGATTATGTGGTAAACCCAACTTCTTAAAGACGCTTCCATCTAGGTCAGGCGACTGATGCTTGGTGAATGGTGAATGCTGGAAGACAATAAACTCCACCCACTGGGTATACCTTGGTGAGTAGTTGATGAATTAGTGAATGACTTACTCTTCACCATTTGGGATGGTTTTTACCAACCACTTCCATTGGGATGGTGGACACAGACTGACGGGGCTGATTGGAGGGTTTTCGTCCAGCACCATTTTACAGGTCAACAATTGTGACCTAAAGAAGCACAAAAAATGTCTTCATTGTATTCCTTTCCTTTTGCCAAGGTTTTGATTCTTGTACCCTCTGGTAAACTAACATTGTAAACTAACATAGCTATTGAAAATGGCCCATTTATAGTTGATTTACCTCTTAAAAATTGTGATTTCCCATAGTTATGTTATTTTACCAGAGGGTATGAACAATGACATCAACAAATTGCATTTGAACAGAGGATTACTGTCACTGGATGAAGTCATTTGATCAATTTTTTTTCTGGAGTTGAAATCCAGCAATGGTTTCATCAGCATCGCACCGAGGGCAATGGCAATGGCCAGAGATTTCATGGGGGTACCCCTAAATCATCCCCGATTTATCCATTTTTGTGTTTTTTTTCAGCCAATAAACCATTTATTGGGGATTTTCCATGATGTTCCATGTTTTTTTTCGGATTTTCCATGAAATCAACCGTCCAGCGGGGCTTCTATCCCATGATTTTTTCGGACACCGGGCCGAGGTCCACACCCGATAACATCTTCGGAGATACGTTGAAGCCTGGCAGCCCAACGCCGGAGCTCGCTGCTGATGGCTTTGTTGTTTTTTTTGACGCCATGAACTTTTTCGTCAAATTGTGGGTTATTATAGTTATAAACCATTTTTTTTTACATCACTGGTGATTTATAATAACTAGGGCATCTATGGTTTAAGAACTATGGTATCTTATTGGGGCTTTATAAAGCTAATAGTTATGGGGCTTAAGATATCGATGGTTATTGTAGCTAATAGTTATAAGTTATAACTAACTAGTTATAACCACCATAAACCATAGTCATTATGATTTTTAAACCATCATAAACCATAGCGAATGGTTATAACCACTATAAACCATAGTTATTATGAACAACTTAGCTACCGTTTGAAGGCCTCACCAAACATACCCTCCGTCATCAGACGTGGTCGGCTGGGTTGGCTGGGAAATCCCGTGCTTGGCGGAGGTCTCAATGTCTGGTTCGCTGGGAAAATCCACTTACTGCGATGAACATGAAAGTGACTAATGGAATTTAATCGCAGTCCATTAATCACCATGAAATTCCAGAAAAGTCACTGTTTTTGCTGGTGAAGTCACCGTTTTCCCTGGCTAAATCCCCATTTCTGTTGGTTAAAATCCTATAAACATCACCCAACAAAAAATCCCATCAAAATCACCAATGAATTCCATAAAAGTCCCTATATCATCACCATTTAATAGTGACTAATGGAATTTAATCATAAATATAGATGGTGACTAATATTGATGATATTTATGGGATGATATAGTGACTTTTAATTATGGATTATCATCACCATTTATATCATCACCATTAGATTCCATAAAAGTCACTACATAGTGGTGCCCCAGTTCGATAGCTAAGTTGGTGAACATAACTACAATTTTTGTAGGACTCTCCTGGTAGATATATCGAACTAGTTGATGGGGTTATAAACTAACTTATAACTGGGGGGTACCACATTGCAGGATCTTTTTCAGGATGTACCATCTGGTTATGACTAACATAGGTTATGACGTTCACAGTTTGCCATGGAAAATCACCTTTTTTTTTCTCAGTTCGGTAAAGCATCTATTTCTATGGGCCATTAAAATAATAGGTAAAACATTTTGGGAATGTGTCATAGAATTGGATGATGGGAAAATTTTAACCGGAAAACCCTATATTTGATGGTAAAAACCCATGGGTTTCCGGTTAAGATTTTCCCTTAAATCAATCCAATGAATGTGGCGGACATCTAAGCCAAGTGTTGGTATTCGGGACAGGTTCCATGTTGGAACTGGCTTCGCGGTCTCTCCGCCAAGGCGAGTGCTGGCCGTCAAGGGCCTTGAGGCTTGAGAGGTCCGAGAGGTCCAGGCTGAGAGAGATCCGATCGGCGATGCATGGGGGTTAATCCTCTTCTTTAAACAGTTTGCGAACTGGAAAATCACCATCTTTAGAAGGTAAATCAACTATTTCTATAGGCAACTTTAGGAGGTAAATCAACTATTTCTATAGGCAACTTTCAATTTTCTGCTTTAAAAAGGGGTCAAACCCTTGATTTTTTTCCAGCGTCTGCGGCGGACACAAAGGCCGAACTCTGAGATTGCTGGTTCGGTAACTCTGGAGCCGACGAAGATTGAGAAAGTCGTGGCTCTTAAACCGACTCTGCGTTGCCTGAGCAATGCAGAAAAACCAGTCGCGTGGGTTTGTTGAGTTGGAGGCTATTCTGATTACACAGGAAATTATGGATTTCAATACAGGGGGTTTCCATAAATGGGGGTACCCCAAAATGGATGGTTTACAGTGGAAAATCTATCTATAAATGGTTGATTTAGGGGTACCCCCCCATTTATGGAAACCTCCATATGCATACAGTATATAGGTTGCACAATGTGTTGTAAATACCTTCCAGCAAACTTTCCCATTGCCTTCACGTCCATTTCTGAATAATCTTGATTTTCCAAAAATGGGGAGGCTCTTGCTTGGAGCTGCGTCTGATAGGCACACAACCACTACCCTCTGGTAAACTAACATAACTATGGAAAATCACAATTTTTTATGGGAAAATCCACTATTTCTATGGCCATTTTCCAGTTCGCAAACTGTTAGTTTACCAGAGGGTAATTCCATGTTCTTCCAATTCTTGCATAATTCCCTTCATCAATCCCCATGATCCCTGTTTTTTCTTGCAGATAGACTACACGAGTTTCCCAGAATCAGCAAGTCCATTGGATGCTGACAGCGACAGCATGAAAAAACCTGGGCACAGAATGAACTCATGGGTCCCAAGTGGTAGTGGTTTCAAAATATAGGACTTACCCTCTGGTTATGTCAAAATAGCTATTGAAAATGACCATTTATAATGGATTTACCCATTGAAAATGGTGATTTTCCATAGTTATGTGAAAGTTTACCAGAGGGTATGGGGTACCTTTGACTAGTTTTCTGTAGACTGATGATGCACGTTTTATCTGTATTCTTAAGTTTTTTTTTTCCCTCGGTGAAACGTGACGACTTTTATGCGGTTCCTTCATTTTCACCAGATGCGATTCACAAAACATTCTGTTTCCTAGTGGGATTCTCTCTACAATGTTTGACCAATCTGGGTTAATGATCATGGTCAATGATCATTATATAATTCATATTAATCATGGTCATTCTCCCTACAATAGATAGAATCTGGTTGGTGGTTTGGAACATCTTTATTTTTCCATATATTGGGAATAATCATTTCAACTGACGAACTCCATCATTTTTCAGAGGGACAGGTATACCACCAACCAGTAGCATCTGGCTTGTACCTCATTTTTTCAGCGGTAAACATGACACATACTCCACTTTCCATGGGACATCATGGGACTCCGCTACCGTTGTTCAAAAAACAGCTGCGCTGTTGTCGAAAACTTTGCCCCACGTGGCCGTGGCCGCGAAATTTGGGGGAAAGCATGCAGGCCCGGGATGGCTGGGAAAGCTGAGGTCATCCATCAATGCTTTTACCCTCTGGTAAACTAACATAACGATAGAAAATCACCATTTTGAATAGGTAAATCAACTATAAATGGGGTATGTTCAATAGCTATGTTAAATTACCAGAGGGTACCAGCTTTCCCAAGAGTTTTCTCTATCACCATATGCATGTAATACCAGAACCCGATGACATGTAAAGATAGACATTGAATCCATCGGTGCTTGAAATATCTTGGACATGTCCAAGCACCAAGATTCAAGATATTTCACATATTTTCATACGGCTTTGTCTGAACATAGTGTGCCCGTAAATGCATTGGTTTATCATCACTTCCCCATTGCTATTCATTAACATAGCAATTTGGGGCTATTTGCCATTTTCAGACACGCCCATGTTATATAATTAGATGCATTATTATTCCACAATAATCCCATTAGAATCGTATTATAGTTCCATTGTCATCCCATTATACTATTCATATTAAAATATATTAAATGATTATAACGATGGGTATAATATTGACTCATGGGAATCATTATCGCACAAAAGAATATTTATACAATAATGATGAAACAAGTTGTATATTCATTATCATATTGAAGCATTTATATAAGATGGAAACCCAATATGATTTCGAAAGTTTCTGGCGATTTTCTGGCGATTGAAACGTCCCTTGCCACGCCACGATGAACACCGCCAGCTGGACATGCCGACGCTGCCCTTGCCGCATTCCTTGCAGCCTTCTCCGGTGTCGCAGCACCGCCAGGTGGAGTCCCCAAGCCGGTGAAACGGTGAAAGAACGGTGATTTTAAGCACCCAAGGCTACAGTCAGGTGAGTCATGTGAATGGAAGATTTTACATGTTTTTTTTCCTGGCTGAAATGGCGGTTTTTTATATGGTTTAAGCATGGGGTTGGAGCCAACCATGGGTATTTCTGGGTATTTCATGGTATTTCATTGGGTTGATTCAAGTTGATTCAGGGGATTTCTTGCCACTTGTACAGCTGTACAGCCTCAAGCACTATGTATCTTACCATAGGAATGATGGCCGGACGTCCGCTTTTGGCCAAGATTACGTTGCAGTTGGATGGGGTTTAAATATTTGAACTTACATGGAACAGTAGATTTAGGATACTGTGTAGTTAGAACATCTTCTCAGACAGCAGTTGAAAACAACGCCTTGACTATTTTACTACTGGTTGGTGGTTTGGAACATGTTTTATTTTCCATAATATTACTATATTAATATATGGGATGTCATCCTTCCCATTGACGAACTCCATCATTTTTCAAGATGGGTACCGGGTCAACCACCAACCAGTATAAGTTGGTTTATAATCCCATTAACTAGTTATATTTACCATAAGTCCTAGTGATTAGAGTTATGTGCACCAACGGTTCACGCTCTCAAGATGGTTAAGTCACCACCAACCAGACTACCCTCTGGTAATTTGTTACATAGCTATTGAAAATGGCCATAGAAATAGTGAGTTTTCCCATTAAAAATGGTGATTTTCCATAGTCATGTTAGTTTACCAGAGGTTATATCCCATTAAATCCCATTAAATCCCATTAAACCACCTTTTTCCTATGGTTTTCCTATGGTTTTCCTATGGTTTTCCTATGGTTTACCAGGCCGGGTATTTTAAGTGGAGGCAACGACGGCAACCGAACGACCGAGGTGAGTTCGGCTCCACAAACAGCATCCTTGACGCCCTCGGTACCCTGCGTCTCTTGGTGGTGGAGACCATAGAAATGGGAGTGAGACCTCGGTACCCTCTGGTAAAACCAGAGGAAAACCATAGGAAAACTATAGGAAAACCCATAGGAAAACCATAGGAAAATGGTGGTTTAATGGGATTTGATGGGATTTAATGGGGATACCCTCTGGTAAACAAACAGTTTGCGAACTGGAAAATGGTGATTTATGGTGGATTTACCCAGCTATAAAATGGTGATTCTCCATAGTTATGTGAGTTCGTTTATCAGAGGGTATAGATTTTCCCATTACATTTCCATCATATATCCCATTATATATCCCATTATATATCCCATTAAATCCCAATAAACCACTATATTCCATAGCTATTAAATCCCATTAAATCCCATTAAACCACCATTTTCCTATGGTTTTCCTATGGTTTTCCTATGGTTTTCCTATGGTTTTCCATAGCTAAATGGCAGTTTTTAAATGTTTTCAATGGGGAACATTTTTTGGTTTAAACCATGGGATTTTGGGGAATTTACATCATGTTTTCAGACAAGGCTTTCAGACAAAGCCACATGTTTAGGGTGGGAAAACCATAGGAAAACCATAGGAAAACCATTGGAAAACCATAGGAAAATGATGGTTTAATGGGATTTAATGGGATATACCCTCTGGTTATGACTGACAGTTCGCCATGGTATAGATGGCCCTAATCGAAATAGATGGTTTACCATGGTTTACCAAACTTAAACATGGTGATTTTCCATGGCAAACTGTTAGTCATAACCAGATGGTAACTACAGTTATATCATTAAATTATATCAGTTATCTATATCATAAACCCATAGTTTCCCATGGGTTCCACACACGTTCCCGTGCTTGAAAACGCTTCGATCCAAAAAAATACGGCCAGACATCGAATCGGTGAATCATAGGAACACCACTTAAGTGTTAGACAACTTGGACCAACTTAAACATTTGTGAGATTGGTACCCTCTGGTAATTAAACATAGCTATTGAAAATCACCATTTTCAATGGGTAAATCCACTATTTCTATGGCCATTTTCAATAGCTATGTTAAATTACCAGAGGGTACCTATTAGCACCTTCTAGTCATGATTAAATCCCATTTTGAGATCCCATTTGTTCATGGTGAATTTCCATTCACAGTTTAAAAAAGATACCATGTGTAATGATTTACCCTGCATGAAAAACTGGTTGGTTGGGTAGGTGGCTCCCTGTTTCTAAATATAATTATCCCATATGATTCCCATTATATTCCAACATCATAATAAAAGTATGGGTATCCAACCAGTAAATAATGAGAACCAACCAGTATTCCAACCAGTATATTCCCTATTTATAAACAAAAAATCCAACTTACCAACCTATACCATATTATTTCCAATATATTCCAACATATTCCAAGCAACCAGTGGTGAGTTGTTGTAAGTTACAGCCGATGGGATTTTGCCCACACCGCCCAGTTATCGAGCCAACTGTGGGGGCCTAAGAGGCACCGGTGCACTGGTGGTGACGATCAGATTTCAACCCCTGGATTACCATTTGATGATGATTTATGGGAAATGTATGGGACATGTATGGGAAATATACATGGGATTTTTATGATGGTTTATGGGAAATACCGATTAATGATTAATCGACCAGAAACGGCTGTTTAATTGGGGTGGTACCAGTTACCCTCTGGCAAACTAACAGTTTGCGAAGTGGAAAATCACCATTTTGAATGGGTAAATCCACTATAGATAGGCCATGTTCAATAGCCATGTTGAATTACCAGAGGGTAATCAATTTAAGTATCATACAAGGTGGTGCCACCCCAGTTATAAGTTGGTTTATAAACCATAGTAACTATATGTTATATGTAACATCTACCATAAACCATAGTGAAATTGGAGTTATGTGAACCCCAACTTAGCGATTTAGCTCACTGGGGCACCACCAACCGTATGATCACTACTTGGGGTATATCGCATCCTAATAAACCTCTTGGTCTTTTGTCAACCGGGGTTGACGTTCGATTTCAATGATCCAAGGGATCCAAGGTCAGCACAGTCGCAGGTGGTTACTGTTTATCACCCTGAGGTTGGCGCCCTTCAATGATGAGAACTGGCCCAATTCCAGGATGCAGAACGGTGCCCAAGTTGAGAGCTAGCGCTCTATCGCTGGTTGATGACGAGTTTTTTAGCATCCTGCAGGATGGGGAATTTTGTTACGCTTGGATAGCGTGAACCGTTGCCTGAAAAAAGTGGCTGAATTCTATGGTTTATGGTAGATACAAATCTAGATAACTATAGTTAATGGGGTTTATAAACCAACTTAGAACTGGGGGGAACTCCCCGGTAATCCATGAACTGTATGGCATGGGAGATGACACAGTTGAAGTTGAGATGAACATATTAGATGTTCTGAATGCGCAGTGACGGCCAGGGGTGAGTTTTGAGCTGAAGTGAGCCATCAAAAATGCACTGATGGTCAATACAGGGAGTTATACATTGATGTTTATTGGGGATTATGATAACCCATAGTAGCCAAACCTATCAACCAGCTAGTATCATGAAATTGGTATTGTTAATGGCTCACGTGAGGAAGTGATCCTCTTCCAATAAGAAATTGCACGTCTAGGATATCCCCGCAAAAACCACAGTTTTTGAGGCTTTTCATATCGCACCCAGGGGTCAACATTTCGTATACCCCAGGGGTTGGCAAATATCCTGTTGAAGGAGTCTAAAAACCACCTTCAGATGATAGTATATATTTATATGCATTATATTATATATTTATACTGTATGAGCATATGTAACTAGGTGTGTTACTTGCATGCGTATCTACACACGCTCAGTACATCTGTCTCTAAATCTACACCTTACATCCTACATCTGTCATATCCTTTAACTTATATCATACAGATCTTATCCTATCTCTACATTTGTAATATCTACATATCAATATAGAGATACCTCTTTTCCCATTACAGCCACAACCAAGGCCCCGCCAGCCAAAGCAGCAGTTCCGTAACCCAGAGGAGCGCGGCGACCTTTGATGATTTTGATGCTATCACCAGCTTAGCAGCTCAGCATATCATTAAAAAATATAAACATATATATATATGTATATATATCACCAGGCTAGCTGACTCATCAAAATCAGCTTATGAAAAATCTGGAAAATCCACCATGAAATTTCCAGATTTCACCTGGATTTTCATGTTCGTCAATTTTTTTCGGAACATCTCTGAAAAATCTATCCAAATCCAGGTGTCTTGTCAACAAATGGCTACAATGTGAGGCCCCCAAGATATAAGTTGGTTTAGATTCGCCCCAGTAACTAGTTCGTTATAAATACCATAAACCATAGTGAAATTGGAGTTATGTTCACCAACTTAGTTATCTTGGGGGCCTCACATTGTAGGAAACATGGTGGTTGAACTAACAAACATTAGGAGATTTGACATGTGGTTGATGGTGTTTGCCGGTGATGTTAGTTGGTTGTTAAACCTCATCTAAATATAGTTCTTGCGTATCATACACTATAGTATCATAAATATTCCCCATCTAACCAAAAAGTATATTCCCCATTTAACTATAGTATCTAACTATATCTCCCATAAGCCTGGATTTTGACTTTCGTCGGCGCTGAATCCAGGTGTTTTTGACAAACAAATCCATCAGGAGGTGCTGACGCGGATCGATATGAACGAACCGCAATACTTCGACGGAGCTGGGGCCCCCGGAAAACCAAATCATCCATTTTCATAGGAAAACCATAGGAAAACCATAGGAAAGCCATAGGAAAACCATAGGAAAACCATAGGAAAATGATGGTTTAATGGGATTCAATGGGATTTAATGGGATATACCCTCTGGTTATGACTAACATAGCCATGGAAAACCCCTGAAATAAATGGAGGTTTCTAGCTGGGAAAATCATCTATTTCTATGGGCCATTTTCCATGGCTATGTTAAATAACCAGAGGGTAACTAAATATAAGAAATATATAGTTACAGATATTATCCTGATATATAACTTATATACCTGGAAAGCCGTTTGAACAAATTTTTTTGTTCATTATGGGAAAATCTGGTCGAATACACCTTTTAATGATCAATGAACAATTTTACCCGTAATGACCAGATAATTTGGTCAATTCACGATATTGCTATTGGAGGTGCGCCCGATCCTTGCATCCAAGGCTCACAGCATGGATGTGAATGATGTGAAATAAAAAAGGGGAAGATGCATGTGACCATGCACCCCAAATCGAGAATGGAAGAAATATATGATGGGTGCCATAGAATATATTATGTGGCATAGACTATATATTATAGATTCCCAACAGGGTCTCTTGAAATATGTGCATAGAAACCATGCGTCCTGATTGGGATGATTGCATCGCTGCTGAGCACGTTGAGGCCCGCTCTGATTACGTGGGGGGGGGCATCGAAAAACGAAATAAGTTTGATTTGATTTCTTGCCATGAATTCTATCTTGCAAGTACAGTTGGCTTTTGCTGGAAGCTTTTGGGCGTTCCCTTCAGAGCAAACCGGCTCAAACAAAAAAAAACGTTTTGCTGCCTTGCTATGGCGAACCTTTATGGTGTTGCTAAGCATTGGTGGATGGAGCCTTCCATCCAAGAGAGGGTGAAAGAGGGCGGCATTGGTGCCATTGTTGTAACCAACAATACCCAGCCCCTTGCATCCAAAGATGTACGTCATGCCTTGTGGAACAGAGAAGTCTTGATCCCAATCATGGAGAATATGCGATACCACCACCTGATCAAGACACCTGATATGGGGACGATTCAAGACCAAGTTTGGATTCTCCAGCTGCTGTCTACCAAGCAGGGATTTGATGCCCACAACCTTCCTCCAATCCCTGAAGAGTTGGAAGTGCCGGTTCATTTGTCGGTGATTAGCATTAAGAAGCTGGTGTCATATGTGCGAGCCAAGTACATTCGTCCTCACATGCCACGGGACAAGGGTTCCTTTCTTCATGCATGTTTCCATTTTTTATGTGATTATCAATCATGCAGTTCAAATCAGATCATAATTTCCAGGTCTCTCCCGGAACCACAGTATGTATTTTCTTCCATTCCAATTTGCATATGGTGGATGGAAGAAATCCTGCACCTGCACCGCTTCGTGCCCATGTATAGTGGTAACACTTATAACTATAACTGCAATGGGACTATATTGGATAAACCATCTATCATCCGGTGCAAGATTTCTTCCATCCACAATATGGTTCAGATCCCTTGGATCATATATGCCCCATAGCTACCCCTGGAGGACGCAGACTTCAGAGAGCTCTTGACCCACTTTGGCGAGTTGGAGCCTTTTTTGCACCCGGCACATTGTCCATGGTTCATAGGGCCAGCACACTTTCAAATGGTAAAGGTGAAACCGGTGAAACCAATGAATTTGACTGCAGGCTGAGGTTGATATATAGATTTTATGGGAATCATTTCAATATATTTGGAACCCTACATTACATGCATGTATACAGTTGTTGCAATATGTTGGAGTGTTTGCTATCAATTCCCACCGGCCTTGGCCGCGCAACTCCGCCTCTCAGGAACTCTATTTAGACCTCCCCGCGGACAAGTCAGCTCCTGACGACAGCGAGGATGAGAAGGGCGAATCTAAGGAGTGTGATCTACGTGATCGGGTTCGTCAGGTGCCAATTCCTTCACCTACTACAACCCCGGTTGTGCCAGCTCTGGCTGAATCTGTGGGTGGGAACTCGGGTTTGCTTGAGAATGATATGTGGGTTCCAGAAGCCCTTCCTGTTGATGAGCAGGAATGTGTGTTTGGATTGCACAAAAAAATCATGGAGGCCAAGGCCAGGATTGCTGAACTCAAAGGTCAGAATTCCAACAGTACTGGTACTCCCATGGTTTCTCCGAGTGATCCAGTTCCAGAGATAGCGTCACCAGTGGATTCGACTTCATCAAGGGCTGCTGAAATTAGATCCCGGATGGAAAAGTTGCAGTCAGATTTGAAGTTTCTTGTCAGTACCATCGACCAGTTTCCGTCTTTATGAAAACATTGTTCATATGGCCATCCAAGTTGATCAACAGCAATCTTAAGAGGTATAGATGTATTCCCCTGGAACCTTAGGATAGATGTATTCCCCTGGAACCTTTAAAAATTAATATCAAACCTGTGAACCCATCTCTTTCCCAGGTTGGAAGCCAGCACTTCTGTGCCAGCAATGGACTTTGATGAGACTCTCCCGATGGTGCCGGATGAAACTCAGTACTACGCTCCCGATGCTGTGCCCGATGCTGTGCCCGATGCTGGGGTGGATGAAGCTTGGTGCCCCCCCGAAGCCACTCAGGGTGAGGATGAAGGCCCCAAAATCAATGATCCTACTACTGGCAATGGTGATGAAGGTGAGCGCATTCCTGTTCCTTGAACCGGATATAGGTTGATGTCTCTACCACTTCAACCGAACTTCAAGTGTTTCTGTTTTAGATGTTTTTTTTTCAGGGGAAAAGTTCAATATGTGGGTTCTCAGCTGCTCTGTGCGCTCAGGTTGTGGATCGCTTGAAGCAACAGCGGTTGAAGGATGAAAAGAAAGAGGAAAACTCTACGAGGAAAGGAAGGAAGCCTAAGGGAAAGGCAGGAAAGGCAGCCAAGGCAGAAAAGCCAGCAAAGGCACGAAAGGCAGCTAAGGCAGGAAAGGCAGCAAAGGCAGAACCTGAAGCAAACAAGGAGCAATCCAGCAACAGTCCAAAAACCATAGGTAAGAGACTTCGCAGGATGAAGTCACAGGTGCGCATGGTAAGCAATGAACGAGAAGATGGTAAGATCACCCAGAAGGATAAGGCCACACCATCAGCAGCAAAGACAAGGAATCCAAGCAGTGAGACAAAGGCAATCCCAACCACCACTATGAGCAAAGGTAAGGGCAAGGATGAACGCAATGTCAAGGAGGCAGGCAAAACGAAGAAAGTCAAGAAGGGATGCAAGGTCAAGGGATGCAAAACGAAGAAAACGAAGAATGTAAAGAAGGCACAGGGTGAAGAGGAGGCAATGGACCAGGCAGGACATGCAGGCAAAGGAGCAAAGGCAAAAAAAGCAAAGCAGTCGTCCACATGTGCGGAGCCAGCCCCCAAAGCTGGAGAGGACAGCCCACTCGCCTTTCATCTTAAGCATGCATGTTTGTTATGACATATCACATATGAGCAACATAATGGCTACATATCCTTAAGTATAAACTGATCTACAAGTCTATTACCAAATGTCTCCAGGATGGATGCCGCCGAAAGCGCATCAAGCACGATGAGACCACGGGTGAGATTAAATCCGTAGTTGAGCACTTGAACCAACAGTTTGAAGGGCAGTTCAAGATCATGGTGTACTGGTCGCGCTCAGCTGTAGGATTCCTAATCCTTAAGAATGGTAAGCTCCAACAGGCTTGGTAGCTGAAAACGTTAAAACCTTTCTGATGTTCTATTTGATGTTCTGGTTGAAAATGTTGGGAATTATGTATGATTCATTTCATAAGTAGGTTACCCACATGGACAGACCCGCCAACCCAGTCTCCTTTGCCATTGTTGGTGTCCCGATCCACGCCATGTCCTGGAGGTTTGCTACTGCACAGTGCGCTTTGAGGATTTGATGTTTGCAGTCAAGAGTGTCGCAACCATAGCTACTTTATTGCACCCCAGGAGATGCTTTTCCTTTGTCCCATCAACCATTCAATAAATGCAATCCCACTTGGAAAAAGTAATTGGCCACAAGTGGTAAGCCATGACCCTGAATTGTTGAATTAACAATCTGCAGCCCTTGACTTATCTGAGGGTGGTCAAATGCTCAACGGCATTGATGAAGCGGACGCTGTGTCGAATTTTCTGTACTACAAGCCAGTTCTTACCGGCCAGAGCTCTGATCCCAATTTGAAGGAGGAGTTGCACAAACATATCAAGGAATTCACTGATGAAGTCAGCCCTGAAAATGAGGATGCTGATGCTCAGGATGTTGACTAAAGAAGCCGGACATTTATCTTAGAGTATATCTGTAGGGTTCCCATGCATGTAAGGCTTTCACATCACCGTTTTCGAAACACATGGTTTATCGCAGTGAACCTCCAGCTACAATGACTACTGAACGCATGAACTCATTTTTCATTGTGTTCATATCAGCATTTGATCTGTGATTGCCTGCTGGCATGGTCCGCTTTGTGGCACACAATTCTATCTTTGGGGGATATGGCTTAAACGCCACAAGACTTTGTCTCGCCAGCGCTTTGGGGAAAAAAGTGTCCATCTCCCACTTTGTATTTGGGCAGGGTTCCATTTATCCAGATGAAAAGAATACGTACCAAAGTCTTACAAAATCGGAACAGGATGTGAAATTACCACCAACAATTCTGGGTTCATTCACTTTCAATCGTCATTCTCGCCTTGGACAGGTTATGTGATTGCTGCTGCTGCTATACCAGCTGGCTGAGGACTGGATGGTGGTCACATTTTTTCACAAACAATGGATGAAAAATGAAACCCAGCCCAGCGTTTATTGTTTTTTGAAATGCAAATCATGAGAAGTTCATTCCATACATGGTGGACCCTGAGAAACATTCCCCAGCAACAAAGATCCCACACGCTCGCACAATCGTCCTTCCGCCAGGATCTTGGCATGCCTCTTGCAGGCAAGAAATGGATTGCGAAACGGGGCTTTGTGAAGCCAAGTCGAACTGTCCTGTTATTTCATTGGGTGATGTGTTGGCAAATATTGGCAGATTTGAACTGATTGCCAATCAAGAAGGGTGGGCCGTCCAGAGTGCAATTTTCTTGGGCTGGGTGATCAGCAGTCATGTTCAATGAAACTTTGGGGACAATCATGTTTTCGAGAGAAAAAACGATGTCCAGTTTAAACTTCCATTTAATCCATCTTGCCATTCATTCGATACACTTAATCCATCTTGCCATTCCGATGCAGCCACCATCCAGCTCCAAATATTGGCGCCTCGTTTCTCTGGGAGCCATGAGGGCCTGGGACAGCCGGGATGTGACGCGTTTGGTCCATGAAATGAAGAAGCGATTCCTGCCCAAGGCATGAATCATAGAATGAAACATAAATTTCATGGTATGATTTTCAAGTTATAATGACCAAGTACTGATGTTTTTGTCCTTTGCAGGCATTTATTCTTTTGACCTTATTGGTCATCTGGAATGGGATCCCTGGAGATTCTGGCGTGGGCGTGGGGTCCTTAAAGATGAATCATATGAATCTTGCAAATTCAGAAACTTGAAACTTGATGGAATCCAAACTATAAGATTAAACTATAATCTGTCCATTCCGATCCTCGGGCTCAGGATTTCCAGTTCATTGAACTCTTCTCTGGGTCTCGTATGGCAACAAAATGTGTATCGGGTGCTGGATACCGTGCAACATGCATCGATATCAAAGACCATGAAGCTGCTGGATATGCCTTGGGGGAAGGTAGTGTCTTTGACATTAACAGTGCTTCAGGCTTTGTGCTCCTTAGCGTAATAGTGAAAACTACATGCATGCATACATGATATGGGCGCATGGGATGCCAGTATGGGGCCATATTGGCTTTAACCTCCCTTGAAACAAGTGACCTGGAAACCCCGTTTTTTGATCAAAAACGGGTGTTCCAGGTCACTTGTTTAAATTTACCAGACCATATGAACCCTTACCCATCGCATTCAACAGCCAACCCAGGTTGGTAATCCAGGCTTTGCTTCAAGGAGACCCGGATGGATTCGTGGCATGGTATGGTGTGCTATGCAGTACATGGTCAGCAGTATCAAGGGGATCAACATTTCGATGGTACCTCAACTCCTTGGGATATGAAGATCGGGAATGTGTGGCACAAGGAAATTTGATGGTAGCAAGGTTCGGATGTTAAACAAAACATGTTCATGCAAAGGCTTTCATGTTTCCCATCAAGTACAATTAAGACCAATGCAACAAACCCATGAAGGTGCTCACTGCTGATGGCGCTGACTGTGTGCTTGGGTGGTGTTTTCATTTGTGAGCAACCTCGGCAAAGCTTGCTCTATCGACATCCTCGATTCCGTTGGCTAACTACTATTTGTACGGCCCCCCGATTTGAATATAAATGATTTCATTGGTGAATGTCTATTTTGGATTATCTTCCATGGATCTTACAACTCTGGATCTCTGAACCAAGGTTTTCCGAAGCTGTTGGTGGATGCGTTTATTCAAGTCTGATTCTCCAAAGCGACATGTGGCATACTCCAATTCCCCATGGGTCGAACGCTTCAACTTGGGTCGGCTTACTGGATGGAAACCCAGTGACAACAAGAAGAAGAACACTGCTGTTTATGTGGATCCTATTTCCGGGAAAAGGAAATGGCATGGAACCAAAAATCTAAAGGGTACAGAGCCTTTACCTCAGTTGTTTTTACTGTCAACTACTGGTTTTGTTGCACCCCATCATTAACGTCCATTTGACCTGTAGCCTGGTAAATCAGGTGCTACCCGCTCCGCTTTGGGATGAAGATCGTAGAGATCTTTCCTCGCCTCTTGAAAGACTGCAAGCCAGTTGAGTGCCCACCTGATGCCAATGGAGCGACTATTTTTGAGTCAATGGAATACGGGGATATGTGTTCCGATGCGGATATTAGGACCTGTATTTTGTACATAAGAGGATCGTACAGCCTCCAAATTCCACCAAGTTGGCGAAAACTCTTGCCAACACATATTTGAGAAGCATTTTATGGGAACCCCGACGGATCCAATCAAAAAAAATACACATTTTGAACAATATCGATTTGATCAAAAAAAACAATCAAATATGGCCATATATGGGCATATACTCCAGTATTTGGGTGTATTGAAAAAACCGTACCCGTACTGAAACCGTAATTTATTGGGTTTTTATTGGAAAAAAACCATAGCGAAATGTTGAAAAAATACCATATATGGGCTGTTTTCCAGGGGTTCTCGCTAGATGCCTTTTGCAGCGAACTTAGCTGCTTCTGGAAATGGGTATCGGCCAAAGCATGGACCATAGACATTCAACATCTCAAGTTTCACACGTGTGAGACGTTTCAGCTACGTGTGTGAGAGATTGTCTTTGGAAAATGTGAGTATATATCGATTCAACAAGTGTGCTGTTCAATGCATGATGTGTTCACATGATACCCATCACTCATGAGATCAGTAATTACTTTCCCCTCAGCCATTTTGTGAACCAATCGGCTTGGTGTGCTGGGTGAATGGAGCCTTTGCTCTCTCGTGCGTGGAGCTGCGCATCCTTGGGTGCTGGTCAGAATCATCTCATGGCAGTTAAGAAGGAAGGGATGACCCGCCAGAAACAAATGGAAATGGAGTTAAAGGCCAGGGTGAAGGTTTAAGTTCAATGGTTTGAAATGTTAATGTTCAAAGAGCCATAAGTATAATCTTTCCCTCAGCGATTTCAATGGTCACCTGTCAGGCATTGCAGGATGAACTTCTGATGCTAGAGAACCCACCTCCTATGATGGATGCTAAGGCCGGACTTATATTCAAAAGGTGTTGGGTATACTATATACCATATGGCAGATTTGTTTTTATTTTAAAAAAAACACCAAACCCCTTGTTGGCCTGTGCCAGGACTTGACACCGTCTGCTGCACCACCTGCTCCTACTTTGGAGGACACAAACCATTGCAATCATTGCATACTGTAAGCAAACCCATTAAGAAACATCAGAGATTGAGATTTGTGAGGATCTTTTTTAGGTGATAGGTTTGCAATTGGTAACCTATAATGATATCTGAACCTGTGTCCTCTGTCCCTTGTGCCTGTGTGATGTAGGAAGCCAAGCCTGGCAAAGAAGCTTCTGCGGCACATGCCGACCCCGAGCATGAGCGGGCTGGGAACCTAAAGTTGTGGGAACATGAAATTTTCGACAAACTACTATTTATCAATCTCTTATATTCTCTTATGATGGATGTTATTGATCATATATGATCATATAATATGTGCTGCAATGCGTTAGGCACTGGAAGAAAAGCAAAAGCTTCTTGAGGAGATTGAAGTTCTAAGGAGGCAGAAATCTAGACTCTCGAATTCAACCGTGGGTTCAACACCTTCCCCACGGCCGTCTGCACCTACTCCCAAGTCTAGCCCTCCTACCCCCACTCCCTCAGTGGCTCCATCCCATGCTGCTGAACGTGCCCCGGACTCTGATGAGGATGGTGAGGCCAGGTTTTCAGGGAATGGGGACCGGGGTTATGGGTTTGGGGTTTGAAATCATGTGTCATAACATTCTTGTTGAGATATTTCCATCAATCATTGCCAAACACCTTGAACGAGATGCATGTTGGGAATTAGCCATCAAGTGTTACCACCAGCTGTCTCTTGTGAAGGACTCCGGCGAGAAGATCACCCGAGATGACAGGGGACGTTTGCTGTTGAACGGCAAACTCATGAGTGATGCTGCGGTTGAACAACGTCTCCGCCGCTGGTGCACCAAGAAGAAGAATGGAGGTCTAAAGTGTTCCCAGGATGTTTATGAGCGATATCATAATCAGGGGCCTGACGCCCGACTGGAGCTTATCCAAATCTTCAAAGATGCGTTTTTGAACAAGGAGCCATTGCAACAATTGCATCTTAGAACCATCTTGAAGTTAAAAGTATAGCCTATAGAGTCTACATGTTACCAACAAACTCCCACTCCATGTCTCCTTGCTCCCATGTGAGCTGCCTGCAGGACCAGTGCCAGAGTTCCGTCCGTAAGCTTGTAGTGGAGGAGACCGGGAAGACCTTGAAAGTGCAAGCTGGATGGTACACAGAGCGTCAGATGAAAGACACCTTGAAAATGCCAAAGTGGCTAGCCTAAGATTCATGTGGTCTTGAGATTTAAAACTTATGAGTTGGATTGCAAATGGGTGAAATCTATTATGATGTAGCCCTGAAAAGAATGTCATCATTGAATCACCCCTGAGGTGCGAGATTGACGCAGTGACCGCTTACACAGCTGACCGACCAAAGCTTCGAAGGCTATGGATGTTTCAATATGATTTCAACTTATTGCATCTTAAGTTATCATAGCCCGATTACCGGAAAATCATGGCAGGAAATGGAAGTATAATCCCAAGATCGAACAGCACTACATCGAAGTGGATGAGTCCGGGGAGTTGACAAAGCGATATACCCAAACCAAAGAGGAGGAGGAAATCTGTGGTTCTGCCAGGCCCGTTGAGTTCAGGACCCTGTCCCTGGAGGACCCCGCGGCCATGGATCGAGGAGCTGAGGAAGAGGCTGCCGCTGACCCTCCAGGAAGTGAGCCCAGGCCACCTAATGCGGATGTGGAGAAGCAGGACTGACCGTTTATCGTAGGGGGAACCCTTGTCATGCAAGTATATTTACATTTTTTTGTCTATCAATCGATGACCCAGAGCAGGAAACACATGTGCTGTTGACCAAGTCCATGGAAGCTCTGTTGGCAAAGTCGGCCAAGTTGCGAGACATCGAGTCAAAAGTTGAGAACTCCAGGCCACTTTAGTATTGGTAGGATTGGCGTTCAATGATCACGCAATCAAATTTGAATCAACAGTATTTGTTTTCATGAGTGACCTTTGCATCATCTCATTTAAAGCCATACCCTAAGTGTGAAGTCGATCCTCAAGACTGCCTATGAAGCCATGGACACTCACTATGATGCATTGGCTACAAGCCTGGCTCGCTACCGTGCAGTGAAGACAAAACCGTCTGATACGTTTCTTTGGCACAATCATGTTGAATCTATTGTTATAAAATGGTATATAGCAAAAACATTACTGACATTCCATCAGCCCCGGCACTTTGAGGTTGGCTCAGAACATTGACAAGCAATTGGAATACGCAGAAGTCTTGTGCCTTGATTTAAAACCACTCTGAACAACTGGATTTCTATGGGTGGTGGAACCATGGGGTTTATGTTTTTTGCCGTCCCAGGGGAAGCAAGGCTACACGTGCAGAAGTCCAAGCCCAGCATTCGCCCCAGAAAATTCTGGTGAGAACAGTGTGAACATACATGTGCATATGTATATTCATTCATATTATATCATATATATTTGAAGTAGAATCGATCTTATAAAGTCTGATACACATATCACGGTATATCACCACATGGTCATACCTAAGGCCGGCTTTGAAATCTGCCCGGACCAAGCGCAAGTCTGAGCACGACGATACCAATTCTGAGTTGCCAGCACCAAAGGTGCCAAAGTCGAAGGCAAAGAGCAAGGCGAAAGCCAAGTCTGCCAAGTAAAGGCAAACTTCATGAAATGGGGGTTTGCAATTCTGAAATGATTTGCTTTGGATCGATCTCACAGCCCTTTCAAGCGTGTGGTTGCATTGGAGTCAACCCTGAACATGCTCACCTGGGCCTAGCGTGAATTCCATGAAAAAAATCGTCCACGGGTAGTGCAACAAATCTTATCCATGCAGTGCAGCATGCCCAGAAAGACCCATCCCTGGCCTTCCCACTGTTTCTGTAGATCCCATTGCCATCGCATCAGCACCTTGGCCATGCCAGGTGTTGTTGGACCAATGGGAAAGCATGCAGCATCGTGCATTGCAAATGGTGCCGGGGACCCAAGAGGGAAAGGGTGAAAAAAAAACAAACTATATCAAACTATGAATTATATTTGGATACTTTGGACAAGCCACCATTCTGGAGATTTGGCCCAAAAGACAAACAAAAAATCAGAATAGTTTAGTCGTCAGCTCCCCATGGATACTCGAGCCCGTGTAGTTGAGAAAAGGGAAAGAATTCTGGCCTCATTGAAGGCTTCATTTGAAGCTTTGGGTGTTCACGACCCAGACTTGCCCTGGGGGTTTGTGGCAGGACCCAAACGGCCTTTTGAAAAGCATGCCTTTGAAGCAAGGCAAAGACTCCGTGATTTGGAGCAACTACAGGTTCTGGATACGGTCATTAGCAATTGGAAATTCATCAACTTGGAAGTGAACCGTGATGAAACCGATCAAAATGTGAGCTGTGGCAGCTGAGTGGGCTTTTTTCAATTGCCAATTCGTTATGGCTAGGCCATGCAGTATGGCTTGCGCTGTTGTGCAAATTTGCTTAAATGTGCACGCTATTGTTCCCACGTGGTGCTCCCATTGCCCTACGTGATGCTGAAAATTACATGACATACGCTAGCGATCCCTGGCAAAGAAAAAGGTCAAAAGCTCCTGCTTCAAAGTTTTTTTTCTCACATGATCTCCTTCACCAGATCTCTTTCACATGAATCCTTTCACATGATCTCTTTCGCATGATCTTTTTCACATGACCTCTTTCGCATGATCTCTTTCACATGACCCTTTTCAGATCTCTAGCTTATTGTACCCCCAACGATTGGATTTTGATCGCCCAGGCCACCGCCAAGTCTGTAGCTGAGATGAGCAAGGCCGCAGTCGATCATTATGGATCTACAAGTTGCCCAATCACTTCCCGTCTTGCAAGTGTGCCAACTAAGAGAGCAGAAGACGAATGCCATAAACTGTGACGTAGCTGAAGCTGACTCCATATGATCCCATATAAAAATTACGGCAATTATTCTTTTTAGGGATGCTTTGGGTTGCATTTCAACTTGCACTTTTTAACTTTGAACCCTGCCCCAACCAAGGTTTGAGAAGCACAACCTGGCGTTGAAGATTCCGGTTTCCTGGGTTGACTTGGATGGTGGTGATAGCTACCCTGTGCTCAGTATGCTTGACACCATTGACTACTTGGTTCAATCCAACAACTTGTCCAAGTTGTTTGGGGAACAACCCATGGAACAAGTGCAACCAATGTTGTTAGAGTTTTGGCGGCGCTACAGCCTTGAATGGCCAGATTATGGAGTCTTTCGAGCCGCTGCTGAAAACAAGCTGTCGCTATCACGAACAATTCCAGTTTACATTCATGGTGATGAAGGTCGTGGATTCAAACGATCGGGTGTCATGATATTGAGCCTACAAGGGGCCATTGGTCGTGGCAGCAAACCTTTCCTCAAAAGACATCCAATTAGATCTCTTCGTCAACTCAAGATGGGTATCAACCTTCAAGGCAGCTCTTTCAACAGTCGAATGCTGTTTGTTGCAATGCCAAAGAAACATTACAAGGCGAAACCAGATTCTGGGACTATGATATTATTCATTTTCTATCCTCTTAGATTGCCTTTGGTTGTCCTTTCCTGTGACATTAATTTTAATCCCACTCAGCCCCCTATCCTTACTCAGGAGAATTTCCAGGCTGTACTCAACAAGATGATCAATGACCTCCTCAAACTTCAAGACATTGGGTTTACCTACGCAGGGGAAAGATGGAACATCGCTTGCTTAGGTGTGAAAGGGGATCTTCCGTTTTTGAGGACCGTTGGAGACCTGACGAGGCATTGGCAAAGGGCGCACAGGTCAGAGGAAAACAAATCTCCTCCTGGGGTTTGTTGGATGTGTTTGGCTGGCACAAAGCCAGGGGGGCCTTTTGAAGATTTCAACATAGATGCTCAATGGTCTGTGGTTGCTACAGTTGATCCTTGGGTTACACGACCTTCAGTGCTGCAATTGTTTCATTGTATCGATCGTCCCCATGACTATCTCAAGACTGATGTTTGGCACAACTACCATGGAGGAGCAGGTAAAACTTTCATAGCTTCAGTGCTGGCTGAATGTTTGCTTCTTTTGCCGGGGTCAAGGGAAGACAAAATTTTCCAGTTGGATGTTCTCCTACGTCAGTGGGCCAAACGGCCGGGTTGCAACCTTCCTCATTCAGGTCCATTTGTTGCGGAGAGAATTGGCCTTACAAGCTTCCAGGTCTTACCTGAAGGAGGTTGGTCAAAGTTTGCTGACACGCATATCTACCACAGGTTTGTGGAATGGTTCTTGACAGGGAGGATTAATCAATTCAATGAGGACGAGTATTTTTTGATGATTCTTGAAGCTGTCAAAGCGGCCAACGACACTTTTTCAATTCTTTACTCGTCTGGGTTGTGGCTGACGTCCAATGAAGCGCTTGCAGCTGGAAACAACGGAAGAAAGTGGTTACGTATCTATGCAAATCTTGCCTGTAGGTGCTTCACTGAGCGAAAATCACGCTTCCCGATCTATGTTAAGTTTCACATGTTGGACCATCACTGGCGTCGTTTGGTATCTGGAGCCCAAAACAAATGGACACTGAACATCCTAGCGGAGTCAGTGCAGGCTGATGAGGAGTCTAGTTTGAATTTATTTGAATTTTGATATGTTGGTCGTTATGTGGTCCTATCCTAGTATGTGTCATCACTGTTGTATTTTCCGTTCCCTGGGGATGTCTCATTTCAGGACTTTGTGGGGAGATGCTGTCGCGTCAGCCGACGCATTTCCCCCAGGGCAATTGGATTGAGAGTACTTCAAAGGTATCTTGTGATGGCAAACAAAGCGTGGGTCAACAGCCCGAACCCTGACACTCAGCAGCCGACGAAGAGAAGCTTCGCCGAGATGACGGGCCCGCTTGAAGCTGATGGTCCAAAGCACAGAAAAAGTGGGAGTGAAGCAATTGTGTGTGATTATGGCTGAACCCCCAAATTGGGAAACACCCGTAAGCCGTAATGACCAAAAAAAATGGTTGAGGCCGTATGATCAAAAAAAACGTTCATTTGGGTTCCTAGGTATATATATATAATATTCTTATCCTAATATTGATAATATCCAGCAACTACTGATATTATATTAATGTATATATCTGGTTGGTGGTTTGGAACCATGGAATTTTATGACTTTCCATATATTGGGAATGTCATCATCCCAACTGACTTTCAGTCCATCATTTTTCAGAGGGGTAGGTATACCACCAACCAGATTGGATATAATTACCATGATATACCTTGTGGTAATTTGAAGGTTTGCTATGGAAAATCAGCAATTTTTAATAGCTAAATCATCGTACATCATTTATTTCTATGGGCAATTTTCAATAGTTACGTGAAATTACCAGAGTGTAAACTTCCATAAATCACCATATTTCCCATATTTTCCAATAAATCACCATATGTTCCATATATTTCCCATATAGTGTAAGCCAAAATCTCATGGATCATGTCCTCGATAAACTGCCAATTTTGGGTACACTGGACATCTTCGGGCAGATCCAGGCCGACAAAGGGCCTCCTTCAATGTTCGGGAATACCTTCGCAGTCCTGTGGCGAGAAAAACCGGGGGGCGGATGGGAGATCTTCAGGATCCGATTGAGGACGGAGGTACCGATTCCATATATGCTTGGCCTATTTTTCAGGGCTAAATTTCAGGGAATATACCCCAGAAAATATGGCCTTATATGGTACAGTACCTTCATTTTAGGATCCTGAAATTTCCAGTGACAGGGGCGGATGGATGTTGCGGTGCGACAAAAATTGTTCGAAGACATGTTTGAAGGTACTAAACACCATGGCAACAAGGAATGCGGCGAGACATGTTTGTTCATTTTTCATCAGTCTTCAACGTTTCTTGAATATTCTGGTTGGTGGTTTGGAACCATGGACTTTTATGACTTCCCATAATATATGGGAATGTCATCATCCCAACTGACTTTCAGTCCATCATTTTTCAGAGGGGTAGGGCGAAAAACCACCAACCAGATAGGATATAATTACCATGATATACCTTGTGGTAATTTGAAGGTTTGCTATGGAAAATCAGCAATTTTTTATAGCTAAATCATCGTAAATCATCTAATTCTATGGGCCATGTTCAATAGTTACGTGAAATTACCAGAGTGTAAGCCAAAATCTCATGGTAATTAAACTACTGCCAATCTTGGGTAATCATGGTTTACACTATTAAATTTTGGTTATGTTTAAAACTACTGCCAATTTATCAACCATGGTTGATCATGTTCTCAATAAACTGCCAATTTTGGGTACACTGGACATCTTCGGGCAGATCCAGGCCGACAAAGGGCCTCCTTCAATGTTCGGGAATACCTTCGCAGTCCTGTGGCGAGAAAAACCGGGGGGCGGATGGGAGATCTTCAGGATCCGATTGAGGACGGAGGTACCGATTCCATATATATTTGGCCTATTTTTCAGGGCTAAATTTCAGGGAATATACCCCAGAAAATATGGCCTTATATGGTACAGTACCTCCATTTTAGGATCCTGAAATTTCCAGTGACAGGGGCGGATGGATGTTGCGGTGCGACAAAAATTGTTCGAAGACATGTTTGAAGGTACTAAACACCATGGCAACAAGGAATGCGGCGAGACATGTTTGTTCATTTTTCATCAGTCTTCAACGTTTCTTGAATATTCTGGTTGGTGGTTTGGAACCATGGACTTTTATGACTTTCCATAATATATGGGAATGTCATCATCCCAACTGACTTTCAGTCCATCATTTTTCAGAGGGGTAGGTATACCACCACGAACCATGATTTTCCGGTGGACCCCCGGTGACACCAACAAGGCTCCGAGCATGTTGTGGGGGCCTCGGCATCGCATGTCGGTCACAGCAAGAGCTAAGTGGATGATAATCCACTACAGTGGTATTATAGTGGTATTATATAGTAATTATAGTGGTATAATACTGATTTATAGTGGTATTATATAGTAATTATATAGGTTTAATGGTGATTTTTCTGGGGATTATTGATGGGAATTGGGCACATAATAGTGACCATAATGATTAAAATATATTATAGTCCAATAGTGATTAATACACTATAATAGTACAATAACAATAATCCACTAATATTAGTGATAATAATAGCATAGTGATTCATAGGTGTTAATCAATATTATAGTAAATTATCATGCACACTAGTAATAGCGATTAATAGATAATAATCATACTACAATATCATAGTGACGATAATCCACTACTCCCATCACCCTAATATTGAACACCCCATACCTGGTGCCAATCAAGTGGAAATTCCCTACTTTTTACCATGGTTTCGTTTAGGGCGTGTTTAATATTCGGGGGAAGGGGTTACAATAGTGGATAATAGTATTATAATCATTATTTGTAGTGGTCTTTTCAATGACACACTGGATAATTATAAACTATAATTACAATCATGGACAATGACTATTATTAACTCATTATGGTCACGACAATAACTATAGTATCCACTATCGTTTCAATTATGTCAATGGATGTTAATGGACAATCCACTGTAATCTGTAATGATTCTGGTCCAATAATTGAAATAACCACCTATAGTATGAGACTATAATGGACTATATTATCGTTTTTTGATCACTAATATAAAATAGTCCAATCATATCTTAATAGAAGCGGATTATCACTATAGTCCAACAATCCAAGAATAGAACCAAGACTGACAGTAATGATCTGGTTGGTGGTTTGGAACTTTTTTCCATAGTATATGGAATAATAATCCCAACTGACTTTCATATTTGTCAGAGGGGTTGAAACCATCAACCAGGACAGTAATGATTTAATAGTCCCTTCCTGATGTTGGCAGGTTTACCACAGGAACCTGTGAAAAAACTATCCTCAACAAGTCACGACCCGCCTTAGTGGTCCGTCACGCGGGTCCGAACTCGCGAGGCAAAATTCACAGCCTTGTTCTGTAGTGGTGCCTGCCTACTCCAGCAAGCCTGGGACCTCTGGGAGATGAGAAAACCGGCGAAGATGGTGAGATGTTGCGCTACTAAAACCATAGTGGTTTTCAACCAAAAAATGGTTATTTTTGACAATAGTTGAAAAAAAGGGGTTGATTACCAGCTACAATTTAGCTATTCAATCAAACATGGTTACATGGTTGAACAAATAGGACTATCACCAGCTTAAAAAAAGCTGGTGATAGTTGAAAATGGGGTTGACACTATTTGATAGCAAAAACTTGGCTCAAGCTGGTGTGATGAATTTTCAGATGCTGAATGAAATCCAACCAGCCATTGCGCCGCGCCCAGGACGCGTTTAAGGGATTTTTCCTACGAGGTGCGGGGCTTGAGATCCACCTTGAGATCCACCATAAACCAACATGGACTGGTTGGTGGTGACTGGAACATGACTGGATTATGACGGTGGTTTAATATGGTCAATGGTGAGTAATCATGGTGATTAATGATAAATTATTTGGTTGGTGGTTTGGAACATGACTGGATTATGACTTTCCCATCATATTGGGAATGTCATCATCCCAACTGACGAACTCCATCATTTTTCAGAGGGGTAGGGCTCAACCACCAACCAGATGATGTTCATAAACTAACTAGACTCCAGTAAACTAACAGTTTGCGAACTGGAAAATAGCCATAGAAATAGTTGATTTACCTGGTAAAAATGGTGATTTTCCATAGTTTTTTGTAAACGTTTACTAGAGGGTAGACTACCATTCCATATCATCCCATATTTCACGGGGAAATCTATCGTTTCCGGTTAAGGTTTTCCCTTCAACCATTCCATCGAAAATTTCATCAAAGCTGGGTTATTCCCACAATAATATGTGTTATATATACATATATATATACCTAGAAAACCAAGTGCTCAAATTTTTGGGCACTGGGCTGAAGCGCCCGAAATCATGGTCACTGCAAATTTCAGTTGTTTTGACATGCCAGCTGTTTGAGTTAGCTTTGGGCTCCATGTGGATAGAATCATGTTGTGACATGTGAGGACATGTAAAGCCCCATGTGGAATCCACTATTTTGATTTTAAATCAATCCATGCAACACCCATTCCATCCCAAGTATGATAGAGCTCTTTTCGGACCACCGCTTTTCGATCCGGGACTTGCACTTCAACATGGAGCTGGTGAGGACTGCTGGCTCGCTGGGGCCAGGTTGCCAGAGAAAACAAAGATATTACAGCAATGCCCTTAAGGCAATTTGATATCGACTCAAAGTTCTAGAATGAATTGAGCGAATTGAAACTTTTCGTGAAAATACGCAAATTCTCCCCACGAAGTCTTCATCCATTTGTGTGCTGTAGGCTAGTGGGTTGGGAGTCGGCCACTTATGTCGATGGTGAAATTCAATTTCAAACACCAGCTCCCCAAACATGTGCTGTTTAGGTTGCAGTTTGAACCGCGTTAGGTCTGCCCAATAGCACAGGTCTGCGCAAGAATTGAAAGCATTGAGCAGTCTGTGGCCATGAGAAATAAGGTCCTGTCGTTCGGAAAATGAGAGCCAAAATCCAGCATTGTACAAAGTCTTCATGAATTTGTTGGCTGATGATGTAGCCACGAGACACAACTCGAACAACTTCTTGGTGTCTTCATCCGTAAAGGTGTCAAGTTTGTCTTGAAGTGTATGTTCCAAAAACAGGAGAATGGATACTGTGTCAGCACCCTTGAACCAATTCCTCGGCAAAATGATGCAAAGCCTGCGCCAAGCAAAACCCAATCTTACGGGGAGTGGGCAAAACAAAAATCAGCCACCACCAAAAACAGAAGGTAATAATTACATCCAAGTACCCTACAGGATATTCGCTTGATTTGCCAAAGCCAAGCAGTTGACGAGTCAAGTTCACCAAATGCAGTTGCAAGGAATTTTGTCCACAAAAGCTCTTCAAAGCATCATAGACAACAACGCAATGTTCTTCGAAGGAGAGATACCCAAAAACGCTGTAATCATAGAAGCACACCTGCTGCATCGCTAGGCCACTACAGGCCATCGATAGAAAAACAAAAACGGAACCAAAATTTTACGGGACTTTTCGTCAATATTTCCCAAGACAAGGTACGATGATATTTGCTGCAAGGTCTGCCAAGAACCCTTTGTGGCATGTGTGGAACACGTCTATTTTCAGGAAGTTCGCTTTGCAGGAAGGGTCCATAGGGATCAGCCGAGTCAGGTCAGGTTCCACGTTCCATGGAGCTGGGGACTCCGCGCGCATTGCCAACATGGTGTTGTACGAAGTGTCAAACCATTCAGCATGACCCTCCATGCCTCCCTGACAGAGGTGGCATATACCTTTCCCCTTTTCCGTGTTGTAGGTCAATCGTCCGTGGTGTCTCACAAGCCGTCCTAATTTTGCCAATGCTGGCCAGTCCCCTTTCAGGGCTAATGGAACCAGGAATACGTGTTGTGCTGAACCATCGATTTTGACGGTACATCCATGTAAGAACAATGACCGTAGTTGTTTGCAAAGGTGCTTCACCAAGGCCAAGAGAGGGCCATTTTTGGATTTCTTCCCAGAGTATAACTTTGCTAGCATCACTGAAAACAAGAATCTGGTTACCAGACTGTTTCCAAGGAAATTCAATCCAGGAGTCCAGGCGTCAGCTTTCCATTTGCGACTTCCACGACCCAACAGCGGCTGCACCGCCAGAACCATTAAGGCTTTTTTTAAAACTGAAGTGCCTTCATCAGCATGGATGGCAACAGGGATGCAATATCCCAAATTCTCACGATGTAGCTCGTATATGGGGTGATTTGGCTGGATCTGTTTCCATTGCCGCCAGAAGTCTTCATACTGTGGCACCCTGTTGCCAAACAGCAAAGCGTCAATCTTTTTGTGAACATCCAATGCTTTCACAAAGTCAGCCACTGCCAAAGTTGGGTGGGGGTGAGCAAGCCCAACATCCAAATAAGTCACGGGGATGTCAGTGGATAGGTCAAAACTTGCAAGGTGACTGGACAATCTGTTTTCATGTCCTGTAGTGGCCAACCGCGTGGCAAGCTTACAAAAATCTCGGCTGGCAAGAGAGGCATCATGTCTTAGACAGGGTTGAAACTCTTCCCAAAAAGCACGCACCAAATTGCAAGCTTCCTTCTCAGAAACCTTGGATTTTGAAGAGTCCAGCGAGATCCAGCGAGATTATAAGATTTATCTTATCTCAACCATCACCAAAAATTGCATTTTAATGAATACAAACCCACAGAAGGAACATCACTGACGAGATGAAATTTATTTGGTCGTCATAGTGTGCAACCCCATTACATTTCATATTGTAGGGTAATAGGGGATATAAGAAGCTATGGAGAAAACAAACTGCTCCCCTAATTTTGCCAAAATTCTCCCCTAGCAATTGCCTGGCTCACAGCGCGGGCTGCAGGACCTGCTGCCTTACCAGGCTCTCTTCGACTTGGAGGACTGGCACCTGCGCATGGGTCGGGACTGGCAGGCCGCTGTTTTAATTGTTATGAGATGGCATGTAATGTTGGGAGGTTTCCATGACTCACGCTCCAGTTTTCCCCGAAATTGATCTAAAGCTTCGCAGTAGGCAGGCTGCCAACTCAAGAAAGAGGATTGTGCTGATTCAGCAAAAGCGGTTCTTATCTGCAGGGATCCCCAAACTTTCATTCATCAGGGTTCGATCAAAGCTGTATGTTTGAAAAAGATGGAATGTGAATGGTAATTCCATGCTTGGGACAGCCCTGCTAGAACGACAACAAGCGTATAGAATCACACGCTTCCCCAGCCAAAGTCTGAAGTGAACTGCATCAATCGTCGGGCCTTGGTACATCAATCTCATGTATATATATAAATATATATATATATATGTATATATTTAAAGACATGACTTGCTAGAATGGAAACGTGGCAGAAAAGCTGAGATCTCTACTTGAGAGATGCATCGTACAGGAATCGTCCCCAGCATCCTGACAAGAATCCCATACAATAGTTCGCACAAAAGTTTGAATTGTGCAATTCAAACTTCAATTGGTCAAACCCTTTCCTGAAATCACTTGTTCTTTCTGGACTTTCTGCGGGGCTTTCGAGCTGGTTCTTCACAATCATCCTCCTGTTCCTCCTGACCCCTGGGTCGCTTGCGAGGAGCAGCCTTACACTTCGCTTTGGCCTTGGCCTTTGGCTTTGAAGAGGTCTGGCTGGCTGCCTTTGACTTCAACAGGGTCCTGAGGGAAGAGCAAAGAAAGTTTTTTAAGATTGACATTCCAGAGCTGGACATTCGCTCAACGAGAGAAAACATCTTTCCAACACAATGAGCAGCAGACTTTTTGAGCTTTGTATCCTCCATCAAAGCACGAGATGTCCTGATCAAGAACGTCAGTCATTCATTGATTTTTGTTCATCATTGCTGCGTCAGCCACATGCTCTGGGGCAAGTACTCCGTTTCGATCTTGCGCAGGACTTTGTGGAATGCTTCAACCTTCCTGGGTTGAGGCAAGATGACTTTGAGAACTGGGGCCGTGGGGGACATGTATATATATATATTATGCATAGTAATACGTAAATATATATATATATAATTGTTTATTTAATGTCAACCCTGGATTAATAAACCCCTAGGCTGTTTCATTGGGAAGGTACCTTTTAAGTATTAGATTATGACTATTGGAGGAGTATCCCCCCAATTAATAAACCATGGTTTATGAATCCGGGTTGACATTATATTTATGAAGATTGTGGTTTTATCTCAACATGCTGATTAGATTCGCTTTGTCAAACTTCTCATCTTCACTGCATGCTTTGATGTGTCCATCAAAGTAAGACTTCAAATCAGCCAGCTCATCATGTAGGTTTCCGAGGGTTGAGCGGTACTTGTCTACCTTCTTCAGGCTCCTTAATTCAGGGCCAGATAACTATAACGAACTTGTGAGCTCATGAATGTTGATCGAAAATGTTTGGACCGGGTGTTGAGTATAATAAGTCCAGATTGCTGGTGAGTCAAGCTACTCCTGGGCTTCATTACTGCTCACCGCTGAAACCTTCTCATAAAGTGTATCCATCCGGCCCTGCACACGCAGCAAGTTGTTGACAACCTCTGGGATGTTCTCGTGGGCCTGATGATTGATGTTGATGCTGAAGGGGTTCCATCAGTGATACATTTGCGTTGATTGAAGCACAACATCCATGCTGTTTGGTTGGGATGGGCCTCAAAGACAGACTCCTCTTGCACGTCACCCGGACGGGGCACTTTGGTTCTGGTTGAGCGATCGCTGTCATCTTCGTTGCCTGAGCCAACCTCAGCATCTGAATCGTCAGGATCGGAGGGTGGGCCTCTGTCATCAACCTGAGGCTGCTCAGCAGGGAGCCCAAGGTCAAAGGAGACAGCAGTTCCCTCAGCTCCGGTCTTGTCACACAACGTTTCTTCATTCTCTCGCTCGAATGCCCCAGTTGTGGCCACATCGACCCAGAATTCCCTGATGTTTCGCTCATACTTGTCGCGCCTATGACAGGGAAACACATGTAAAATGACTGATTGCCACTGCCATAGGAACTTAGCTGCATGTTGCTGTTCCAAGTTGATCAATAACACAATAACAATAACAACAGCAGCAACTGCAACATCCCTTGCCTCACATGTGTTTTGACCCGGGATTTCGCAGTGCAGTATCTGCAAACTGCCTTGATTCGATTCCTCAGCCAAAGGTTTGTGGGAGAAAGGAAAAGTAAGGTGAGAGAAGGAGGAAGACCTTGAGAAATGCTGAATGAATTCTAACAAGTATCGTGCTCCACCCCAAGTCCTTTTTCATCTTTTCTTTTGTGAAAAACCCCTTCTCCACCTTGAGTGTGTTCTTTCGGGATCGCCTCTGCATGTGCTCGATTTCCTTCTTGAAGACCGCCTATCAAAAGGCTGATGCGACCAAGAGGGTGTATAATCCATGTGTTTGGGGAAAGACTGTTATATATGGTTGTTTCTCAAAATGGGGGATGCTCGAAAACACCTCTAAAGGGCTGAATTTCGAACACTTTCGAGCATCCCACATTTTGAGAAATGCCCATATATACATATACATGTGCATATATACATATATATATATATATGTTATATCATGTATACTCAAGCACTCATTGTCAAAGCATGGACTGAAAAGGATTGAATTTGAAAACAAACCTGCCTTATCGCCATTTGCTTTGATAAGAATGTTCAAAAGACTCTTTCGCTGTTCACCTCCAGCCATCCACTGTTTGTGAATCTCCTGGCTCACTTCCAGTCGTCCTGAATGTGCTTTCGGTTTGCAAATCCTGGCAAGCTTGGCATTGAGGGCGGCCAGCTTTTTGTACTCCTCAGTGGCCTGCCAAGTGACGGTATGATTTCATGGTGGCAAGTGCATTGAAAAAGCACCCCTCAAAACATAGAAAAATAATGACCGTTGAATTAGCCAAGCCTTCTTCTGCTGCTGGGGCGCATCAGCATCCTCCTGGTAGAGTGTATGTGGTACCAATGAAATCTAATCTAGGGCGCAATTCAATTCTATCTTATTTTTTCATCAAAGGTTTCATTCACAACATGTACAGGAAGCATTTGGAAGCCTCATGACCCCGCCTCCTCACTCAGGTCATCTTCGCTCATCTCACCTTTTTCGCTGTTGTCCTGCCACGAGGCACATTGAGTGAGAGAAAACCATGGGTGCTTTGGGAAGGCGGAGCAACATGATCAACCACAAGATTGATGAGCATATGCAATTCGAAAGTTATCTTTCATTGCATATTATGATGATATATATATATAAGGGTTTATTTCTGAGATCCATCAGTTTGATATATATATATATATTTATATAGGTTTCTTTGGCTCTGCAATTCCGTTCTCATTTGATCCAAAGTGCCCCAGTCCTCTGCAGCTTGACTGGGGCATTTCTGAGATGTAGTTGGCTGAGCAGGGCTTGACTTAACACTCTGTGGCGCCTGTGGTGAAGTCACAGCCCGCACCCGAGCTTCAGGCGTCGATGGAACTTGCCCATTCTGTGCTTGCAGCGTTGCAAGGCGACTTTTGGCAACCTGGGTTGCCAGGGGCAGGTTTGGGCTATCATGTATTGTAATACTATATGACTATATGTATCTATATGTATAAGCAAAAAGAAGCAGCCAAGGGACTGACAGAATATCACCATATTCCACCTGTTCTTTCTTGGACTGGTCATTCAGAAAGGAAAGGCCACGCATCAGTGATCCCGATGACCACTGCCGTGAAGCAAACTTGTGAACTTGCTCCGGCTTGCTGCAAGACATGGCTGACCCCGCAAGAAGATATCGAATCCTTTTGATATAAAAATCGTTGGCAAATATGCACATAAAATACGCATTGGAAATTTTGCTATGCTCTGCATGTGTGATTTCAAATCAATCATGGCGCAGCAGTTTTCCTCAGTGCAGCTATAATTGGCCTCCAAAAAGCATGCCATGCATACAGCAGTTGAACAATCGTAGACAGATCCACGAATTGTCCCCCAAATCACTGTTTTTCATGGCCATGCAAAATCCTGGAAAGTAGCCTATTTCATCCATAAGATTCCTATGGAAATTTACGGCTCTTTGATGGAAGTTTACGGCACTTTCCCATGTTCCAGTCACTGTGACTGCTTTCAGGGTGTTTTTCAGATTCACCCATAATCGCAGGTTGGGGCCATACATTCACCCATAAACGTAGACTGGTGTCCTAAACCCATAATCGTAGACTGGAATATCCATAATCGTAGATTAGAATATATCCTATAATCGTAAACTGGAATACCCATCGTAAACTGAAATGTAATCGGAAACAGTCGGAAAATTCATGGAGGTTTCCCGAAGAGGTAAATTGGTGTACCGATAGCTATAAGATTCGTAATTGCAACATATCACCAGGATCTTGGCCATTATACCACTCAAAATGGTGAATTTCTGTGCTGTCAGGGCATCTAGGCCCACGCCCATAGCTCAGGTGGAAAAAGGCTCTTAAAGTCATCAGGAAGAGATAAGTTCTGGTTGCCGTACAAATACTGCAGCACCTCAACCATTTTGGCATCATGCCACAGGTCCTGGATGGCAGTCGTTGGGGGCAAATCCGCCGGCTTCAGAAAGTCAAGGTCGGGAACCTCGAGCACGTGCAGGAATAATGAACATGCATGGGCAACACCCCACAAGTCTGACCCCCCACAAGTTATATACTAGCAATTTTCCTGTTGGATTGGCACCCCCAAAAAAGGCCCCCACAACCCACAAACACAGCAAACAAAACCCTAGGAAAAATGCTATTGGGGGTAGACTTGTGGGGGCCTTTTCTTGGGGTGGCAAGCCAACAGGAAAATTACAATAATATACCAAAGATTTTGCTATAATATTTGGGGTCGTTCTTTCTGTGAATGGCCAGCCACGAAAAAAAACAACTATAAAACAACCCACAAAGGCACCGGAGATGGGTAGCGAGGAGATCCTTTTTCTTTGATGAGGCTTTTCATTGAAGCGGCAAATTGCCTTCCATATCCACTCGGGTATTCCCTTAGCATGGGGGTCCAGGATTATGGCAGAAAATCCATGAGTGTATGGTCCATCGTGAACATAGCTGAATAATTCAAAGTCATTTTGATGGAACAATGGACTGTAAGTTTCGCACTGGGACTTTTTGAGGCGGCGATTGCCTTTGTAGCGCTTTTTCCCCGCTTTATCATAATATACATCTGCGAGCTTGGATTTGGACGTACGGGATTTCATCCGACTATACTTGCTCGAGGTTGCAAAGTATCGAATCCCTGTACTGTTGCTCCACAAGGTTGTTCTCTTTGGTGATTTCCCTCCCCAGCCACGCATCCAGAAGCTCTGCTTGTATACCTCAATCCAAGGGATGTTTGGAACATAACTCAAGGAATTCAAGCACGTGATAAAAATGGTTTCTGAACTTACAGCAACCAGGGTGCCCTTGTGTACCGCAATATTTGTTGGAACCTAGGGTGCCGAAAAACCAAGCTGGAATGCGGCTGCTCTAATACAAACGTTCCTCCTCGGGCAATGATCAAGAGCACTGCCAAGGCCGTCCTGGCAAGCATGGGCACATTACCAAGGCAAGGTTTTCAATGACCAAGGGAATCTTTGGGTGTTGAATTCAGATTCGAAATGGTGTCACTGATGCAAGCGTCAACTTTCTGATGGGCTGCCAAAAAAGCCGATTAATGGCATTACTCGGCTTTTTTGGTCTGTATATATCACATTCCATGTATCTCCATATGATGAGGTGCCTTGTTTGGTTCAAAAATATCACTCTGAAGTTTGAGACATCTCCATATGGCATTTCTGACAGCGCAATAATGGGAGGTTTCAACAAACAGGGTCCTGGAAGCAAGCAAATTTGAAATCACCACAGATGGTGCAGTTTCATCACCAAGTGGAAGGAAATAATCTCGCATTGTAGATCCACGTGAGATTGATACAAATGTGGAGCATATCAGGGCAATGGATACCACAAGGTCAGGCCCACCTCTCAAAATCGCTGCCAGCAGTAACCTTAGGGGATGAAATGGTAGCATGACAGATCCAAAGAACTGCACAGGACCCTGGATACCACACTTCCATGAACACAGAAAACTTGAGTAACTGCACACTAAGAAACGCAAATCCCGCTGCAGTAGTCAGGTCCAAAGGGTTCCCCTTACAAGTACGTTTCCTAGATCGAAGAATGCGTTCTTGAATCCAAGGGTTCCAATCCACTATATCCAGGGTGCAGGTACTAAACCCGGCCGCCCTCAACTGACGACTCAAAGTGCCAACTCCAGCATACACCTCGATGGCATCATAGTCCTGAACAATGGCAGAGGGTATATTGATGAAAAGTAATGTATCGCTGGAGAGAGTGAGAAATGCTTACGGGGATATTTCAAAATGAGGTGCCATTTATTAAAAAAGAGGGGCATGTTTTTTTTCAAAAAAGTGCGTCCATTTTGATACCAATTTCGACCCTGCCTGGCCGGAAACGGCCCCATCAGTGAAGGCTACAAGGATCACAGCGAGAATAAGAACCTTAGAGAATCACGGGTGTTTTAGCATGTTTTAGCAGCCCATTATATATGACTGTGTTGCTGTGTTGCTATCATGTTGGTCACCATGTCAGGCAAGCTTCTTCTGTGACATTCCACTGAAGAAGGCATCTTATCAAGCGCATGACAGAGGCACGATCCATCGCCGCCATCAGAGCTATAGGGCCCAACAGATCTTGTATTATAGTTCGAAAGAAAAAAATGCTAAACCCATCATTTTGTGATCAATCAATGTGCCAATCAATGCACTTTGGAAAAGGGGCTGCGGTGAACAACCATCAGAAGGAAACCATGTAGCAGTAAAATACATTGGAGAAGGTTCGAAATGGAAAATTGAAAAGTGAAAAATCGGTCTCATGGGCATTGCAATGCACAGAGCAGGGCGTACTTGTTGGAAGGCGCCGGCGCTGCCGGCGCTTGGCCTTTAAAGGGTTCAAACCTGGCATCACGGTGGCAGCCGGGCAAAATATCAGGGGACAACATGAACCAACAAACAGCAATCTGGGAATTCCAAGTCTTAATTGTCAAACTGCATAATGTGCTCTTTTGTCACCTGAATGGTTCACGTCAGCTAATGTATGTTGCCTGTTTCCCTCAGGCCACGTGATTCACGTGTTCGCTCAACTCACAGCAGTTTCTCATAAGGGCAGCGAGGCTAGCGCACATCCAGGACTTTTGAAAGTCGACAGCTTGATATATTTGTATAATAGGTATATAATGTTATGAATATACATTGAATCATTGAATGATCAAAATATACATCGGTCTTATGAAAATCGACCGGCATGACCACCAAAGTTAACTGGATCATATGGGCGCAATCCCGTATGTGGCACACTCAGCTGCCAACACCCCACATATTGGGCAAGGGTTCCCCTGCCAAAACGACATCACCTGGGGATGTCTCACTCAGATGCCATCAGCGGAGGCCAAAAAAGCCGAAAGTTGTTGAAGCGCATCATGATGAACCATACCTTGGAGGCTGGTCATGTGTGTGGGGTGTGGGTGTGTGGGCGTGTATTTCTTGGAATGCATGCAAGGGTATCATTTTGGAGATGTTGATTTGGACAAAGACCATGAATGAAATCACCATGACATTCCAACTGAATTAATTTGAGATACCTGGATGTGTTCACCAAAGCGTTCACTTTTTCGACTTCGATGCTGGACTGTTGTCCGTGGTCTTCTTGTCCGTCTTCTTGCGTTTTGTTTTGGAAAGGAAGGGTGGGACATCATTTGGAACAGGAAGGTCCTCCGCAGTGGACTCATTAAATGAGTGCCCTTGCTCAAGCCTCACATCAGCTGCTGAACGGCCCCTGAAATTCGGGTTGCGGCACACCTTGCACCCATTGAAAATGAAACGGCAATTGCTGCATCCGAAGACTTGGTTTTCGAGAACCTCATACCGCCACTTCCCCTCGCCCAAGTCAATGCGGTCCTGATAGACCTTGCTGTGGCCACTGGGTTCGACAGTCTTTGTAGGTGTTTTCCTATTGGTCGGGTCTTTTGCATCCTTTGGCTTTCTCTCAGTCTTGCTCTTTGTCTTGGTTTCTTTGGATTTTCCCGACTTGCTGCTGCGGCGTCGGCCTTCTGTTGGTTTGTCAGCCATGGCATCTGCATTCTTTGATTTCTTTGCATGTTTGCCATTCTTTTCTTTGCCAGTCTTTGCCTCACCTTTCTTTGCCTTGCCACCTTTCTTTGCCTTACCACCTTTCTTTGCCTTACGACCTTTCCTCATAGTGGCACGTTTGCTGCTCCTTTTTGCATGCTGCATCGTGGGGGTCACCTTCGGCCGTTCCACCTGAGGGTCAAACAAAGTAATGAACATCAAGTTCACATGTTAGAGATCGAGCAAGAAAAGCACACTATGCCAATGCGCAACAAAGAATGAAAAAATGAGCCTGATTGGCTGCATCGGTCTCAGTCAAAGCTGTGGTCTCTGGACGTTCGGTCTCCAAAGGGCTGGGCGGGCTCTCCAGCGGTTGCGTGTCCAACTGCAATGCATGCATTTGTGAAATCAAATATGAAAGGATCTTCAGTATGGATGTCAAAATGCTTATATATATATATATGCATATTATATGTATAATATATATATATATGACATATATATATAATATGTATCGTATATATATATATATGTTCTACCATGGCTACATTGCTGCAAAAGATTGCAACTTTTGCCTTGGAAGGATCTTCAGCTGGTGGCAAGGCAGGACAAGCAGCACCTGAAGGACGGCTCGTGGGCGCATGAGGGCTCTTGAAATTCTTGGGCCATACAGTAACATACATTGCTGATAAGTGGCGGGGGCGTTTCGATGCCTTCGGGGCCACATCATCCCTGAGTGTGATCATCAAAAATGTTGACCTACTAAGATTGAAGCATATGTGATTTTTATAAAACACATTGATCTCTCAGGATAAGACTTATTGTCTGGGTCTGGATCCAGCTGATTGATAGCCATGAGAATCTCATGCAACTCGGCTTCTTGCTCTGGAGTCATGTGCACATTGAAGCCCATACCTTTCAAGAGAACATTGGGTGGGCTCAGAGTTGCCTCGGACAAGTCAGAGCGGCTCCTTTCGAGGGATGCGTTGGCATTTTTCCTCTCCATCTTGTGTTTGGGTTTGGGTGGATCTTCTTTGACACGTTTTTCCTGTTCATCATCTTCATAGTAGTCTGAATCACCATGGACCTCCCCCTTAAGATTGATGGGACAGGGGCTCTCTGCATCACCATCCGCGAAAGCCCAATCATCTCGAGTCTGTTGGATCAACTGAAACAGGTCTCTCACGCGCGGGTCCTGCAAATGGGAACCCCAACAACGCTAGAATATATAACATACATTAACATACTAAAACCTATACTTATAACATATTATATGTATACAGGATACAGGTATATACATTTATAACTTTATAGGGCATCAAGAACAATTTTTGTAACCCAGGTCCCGGGGCCGCTGACCTCTCTTACGACAGTCTCGCTGGCGTTTCCATGCAAAAGTGTATAACCGGCGTAGGTCCCAAGCATCTTGGTAGGACTCAAGCTTGAGGTTCTTGCAATCATACTTGACCAAGAGGAACATTTTTTTCACCTACCAAAAGCTTCCATCAAAGGGTCAGACATGTTGTATGTCACACCATCATGGTCAGTTGTAATCAAACATTTTTTAGACATGCAACATGTGTTCCAAGGGCCTCAGCGGACAGGGTGCTGATATCCACAAAGTCTCCATGATAGTGTTCCACCATCGCCCGCACAGCATCTACATTCATTTCCAAACTCTTGGTGCAAACGGGGTGCTGTTCAACTTCCCCATTTTCCTCATCACCCAAAACATTTTCAGCAGATACCGGCCACTGCAGCCAGCCAATCTGCTTTCTAAAGCGACCACGGACTACTGTACACTGTTCCAACTGGTTCGCAAAATCAGCAGGGATCTCAGCATCAGAATCGGTCATGGTGGCACCCCTCTAGAAAAACCCTCTCATTAAAATTGCTTGAGATGAACATGCCACGAGATGTCAGCTATAAAATCTCACTAGTGACGGGACCAGAAAATTCTGATTTGAAGCTGATTCGTTGCTGCACATGTAGCTTTGTGCAGGACCCAAGAAAGTGAGCAAAGCAGGCCAGGAAGGCTCATCCAGTGATCTCGAGGTTTCCTCGGCGGGGCACAGGGGTCAAGGATGGCACCAATTCATGTGAAGATTTCAGTCATATAACTTGAAACCATTTGCTGCTGAGATTCAGCAGCTCTCATTGCCGAGGGATTCAAACATTCATCCGGAATCCTGCATTGAATAGTGCGTCATTTAAGATTCAGAAACCGATCAAGCCGCTGCATGATGTTGCCTCTAAATCCACAAGAAATCATATGAATGTGACATTCAAGCTCCTTGGCCCCTTCTGACTCCCAAGATGGAAGTGAGAGCCATGGCGATCAAATCCATGGGCGGTTTTCTTTGAAATTTGTTAACCTGTTTGATGTTCAACCTTTCCATATCATTTGCGTCCCATCAAAAACTTGGAAACTGGTTGAGGAGATATGCCAAGCTCTCATGTGCTCCGTTGCTAGCAATGTGTCACGAACAAAATGCAGCCAGAAGCTTCTAAAAGGAACCTGCAGATTGAGCGAGGCTGAGGGCACTGGTGCGAGTGTGCTCTGCAAACTTCAAAATGCAGACACCTTCCCAAAACCTCAAAGTATGCTATTTTATCCATAAGAATGGGAAAGTTCCAGAGGAATAGGCTACTGGCTCAAAGTAGCCTGAAAAAATAGGCAACTACGGCGTTCCAGGTATTGCTATATTCATATTGTATTATCCCATCTTATATATATATATTACTATATATATATTAATAATTCATATTCCCACACATTATACTATATATTGTATATATATACACCGTATGTATGTATGGTGATTGCATATTTATCCCATGTTCTCCATTTGTTTTTTCCCATATCCATTTGCCCCATCTGAATCCGAAACCACGGCCTCAGCCTCCTCGAAGTCGTGCTCCGCTGACGTGCGCCTGAAGGATATTTTTGGTGAGAAATCCCTGAGAAAAATGGGGGATTTCATGGGATTTCATGGGATTTCATGGGATTCATAAAGGATGGGGCCCCCCAAGATAGCGTTCAGTTGGTTCTTAAGTGGCTGAATTAACTATGGTTTATGGTAGATATTTCACGAACTAGATAACTATGGTATTCATGGGCTTTATAAACCAACGTTCACATCACTCTTTCACATAACGAACTGGAAAATCCACCCATTTTATAGCTGGGAAAATCCACGAACCAACTGGCCATTTTCAATAGCTATGTAACAAATTACCAGAGGCTAAATTCCCATAAATCAACATATATTTTCCATATAATTTCCAATAAATCACCATATTTTCCATTTCCATACATGTCCCAGTGGTAGAATCCATATTTTCATAACTATAGAAAATCACCCATATCAATATCAAATTGGAATCTGGAGAGGGTGCTCCACCGGTGCTCTATTCCTGAGATCATCAAGGTCCATGGGAGTCCATCCATGGCGGCATTTTCGAGGGTCCACAGGACAAAACGATATAGTGTTACTAACACATAGTTACTATATGAACCATTTTATTACTTCTCCTGTGGACACCATATATGTATATATATATATATGTAACTATATATTTTGGACACTGTATATATATATATTGTTTGTAACTATATATTTTGGGCACTATATATATTTTGTTAGTTACTATAGTGTTTGTTACTGTTAGCAATAATAAACCACCCATATTTTGATGGTTTATACCCCTGGGTCCATGGCAATTTTATGAACCGATGCGACGCGAGGTACTACTACCCGGTCCGCACCTCGAGTTGAGCGCCATGAATCCCATATAGGGATGCCATAGATAATATATATATATAACTATCCGTATTTTTGTATGTATATATATATATATGTATATATATATGTATATATATATACGATAGTTATATATGTTTTTTCAACATGTGGGTAAATTATAAGGACCTCACTGTCCTCCCTGGATCATTCCTATGGGGAATCATCCCTCAGATGGACGATCACAGCTTCTCTAATCTTCCTCTAAATGAAGAACTACCCGGCCTGGTAAACTTACAAAAAACCATAGGAAAACCATAGGAAAATGGTGGTTTAATGGGATTTAATGGGATTTAATGGGATGTAATAGGATATACTCTCTGGTAAACTTTCACGTAACTATGGAAAATCACAATTTTTAATGGCAAATTCCACTATTTCTATGGCCATGTTCAATAGCTATGTTAGTTTACCAGAGGGTATTAGTGAAAAACCACGATCTAAATGATGCTTATATAACTTATATGGTTCCCAAATAGATGAAGTTTCCCCGAAGAGATAGCACGTGCACTTGGATGTGCGGGCACAAATCGGATCCGAGGTTTACAATGTTACAATACCAATATATCAATATAATCCCAGAAGTGGGGGATATGCCGTGAATCTCACTGGGTCGAACCTTTTCCAGCAGACATGTCTCGAGATTTTCGGAGTCACCTTCCAGGTGCGCAGCCGTTCCAGCACACCGCGACGCAGGTGCTGTGAACGAATCAGGTTGAGTTTTTACGCAGCAGATGATGTTTGGAGATGGTTTTATGGGATTCCAGTTTTTTGGGGGGATTACCTTCTGGTAAACTAACAGTTTGCGAACTAGAACATGGCCATAGAAATCGTTGATTTACCTATTATTTTAATGGTGATTTTCCATAGTTTTTTGTAAACGTTGACCAGAGGGTATATCCTATTAAATCCCATTAAATCTCCATTAAACCACCATTTTCCTATGGTTTTTTGTAAACGTTGACCAGAGGATACATCTTGAACCCCCCATATCATGAGCTTGATCCCGCGCCAGGGATTCCCCGACGCCGCGCTATTTGAATGTGTGGACCTTTGTGGACCTTGGGACGGGGAGTATCTTCTCATGGTATCTCCAAACGGGTTCGGTTGATGTCCTGTCCCATATTGCTGGGTTAATGTTGGTTAACCATTTTTGTTGATACCAAATATTGGGTTCTGATATATTTGGACGGTTGATGTCCATATTTTTGCTGGGTTAACCAACAGCGTTGGTGTCGATGGGGCTGCGCACAACTGCGCTGTGAGATCCTGAAGCAGCTCGCGGAGCCAAGGCAGTGAAGAACAGCTATGGCCATGTGACAGGAGCCCAGGCCTGACAGTCACAGTCACTCCAGTTGTGAATCTCATTGGGTTGTCCCATGTGCCATGTATGCATTTAATGGCACTGCACGCCTCAGTGTTTGGTTCTCCCAATGTGGACTGGGTATCATGGGTATCCAGCTGCGCTGTCCAATTTGATCTTCACTGTTGGTCATTGTACTGTCTATAAATATCTATAAATCAACATTTGGGTTTGTCTGAAAATAGGGTATATTCCCAATTATAGCCATTTAATAGGGATAATGATCAGCAAAACCATTGGGTTTAGGGGTACACAACATTTTCAGACACACCCATTTATTGTTAGGAATGTCGAGCGTGCTTGATGATCACTGATGGACCTTAGCATGTTCTTTGCTCTTTGAGTCCTCACTTCTATGGATTACCCGGCCTGGTAAACATACAAAAAACTATGGAAAATCACAATTTTTAATGGGAAAACTCAGATGAAAACTCACTATAAATTGCCATTTTCAATAGCAAACTGTTAGTTTACCAGAGGCTAGCTATGATAAGCTCCTCACTTTTGCCCGGACTTTTGCCCAGTCTCCAGCCCAAGGCGAGGCCCCCATATGATGATAGGCCCATATCACGTTGTATCATGATAGGTTTGATATTTTTCAATCATGACTAGCGGGTTGATTAGGGGATATACATAGGGGAAACAACTATAGTATTCATAGGGGTTGATAAACCAACTTATATATAATATATATATAATATACATATATATATAATAATATATATATAATATATAATATATATATTATATATATCAGGGGTTGGTAACTGTCCCATTTTGGGAATATTGGACATCACCTTATAGTAGCCATTATAGACCATATACCTAGTGGTTGGGTGATGTTCAATGGGGACATTTAATGACCCATGTATATACATATGTATATGTTGCATATGTTATATCCATTTTTGTATAGTCTTTCACCGGGTCACCTTGCCAGGTGCCCACCACTGCGCCTCAGCTGGGGCAGGGCACCATGGCCCCGGCCACCCAGCTGACGAGTCTGGCTCCGGGCGCGGGCTGCCCCTCGAGCTGTGGGCCTACCATGCCGACGGGGCCAGCAGGGGCCGCAGCTTGCGGGCGGGTGGAATTAATGCAGGAAAGATCCAAAGTTGTTGATGGTTCAACCACTACCCTCTGGTAATTTAACGTACTGTAGCTATTGAAAATGGCCATTTATAGTGGATTTACCCATTAAAAATGGTGATTTTCCATAGTTATGTTAGTTTACCAGAGGGTACCTATCCAGTTGGATTAGTTCGTTTGTCCTTAAATATCCCGGATTGAATAAATGTTGAATCTATCAACAACTTCGGATTTGGCGAATGAACAAGGGGGAAGCAAAGCTGGGAATTCAAGCGACAAACCTAGGGCATCCTACACCAAGAAATGAACCAAACTGGTAATTTTTGAGAATTGATGATCCAATTTACCCAGATCTATATACCCTCTGGTAAATTAACATAGACCCTGAAAATAGCCTAGTTTTAATGGAAACTAATCTTCCAACCCCTATCTGCTAGGGTCTATGTTAATTTACCAGAGCGTAAATCCCCATTTAATCCCCATTTAATCCCCATTTGATCCCCATTTGATCCCCATTCTGGGGGTACCCAAGGCCAATACCCTACTCAGTTGGGTCTTTTTAGGATGTACTTTTGAAAGGGTGGATTCAGCGGATCATGCAGCTCGACGCGGATGAGGATGAGGATGAGGATGAGGATTAATATTATTAATATATTCAATATTGCTATTATTAATATATTCAATATTGCTATTATTATCATTGTTATTATTAGCATTATCATTATTATATTATTGCTATCATTATTATTATTAAGTATTATTATTATCATTATTATTAAGTATTAATATTAAGTATTAATATTAAGTATTAATAACTCGTATTATCCTTTGCTTAAGCCCCAACTGGAAGCATCCCCACTTGGAGAGAAGTGCCACAATCTGTGGACTTTTTCCTCACTGCATGAGGTCTACCAGACATCGATGGCACCGGTTTATTCCAAGACCACTATGGCACCAGGCGGGTGAAGCATCAGTCCAGGGGAATGCTGGAAGCATGTGGTGAAAAACCATGGGCTAATCCACCCTAGCAATGGAAAATTTCCCATTTGAGGGACCAGCAGAACTATCTATATACACCAACTTATATAATTTTCCCATATATATATATACATATATATATATATCACATATATACATATATATATATATACATATATATATATATATACATAATCATATATATATATTATATTTTTTCCTAGATATGTTTTTCTCCACTTGCCAGGTTTGATTATTGCTGGAGGGTACATACTGAGGGTGTGTAACCACCAGCCACATAGAAGCAGTCGCCAGACGGGAGACTCGCCCGAGCCAGGCCCTAATAGCCAGACTTTGCTGCATCATATCAAGCAGGCTTGGGAAGCTTCATGCCGAAAAGTCTTGAAATCAGAGTAGTGATGGAGAATGAACTTGCTGTTTCCTTATAATTTGTGGGCTTTGCTCCCAGTTCTGAGATTTTCCAAAAGGGTAATTTCACTGTATGTAACTGGCACCCCTGGGTACGGGTCATTTTTGATGGCCTCACTTGTGACCGGTACTGGTCCATCATTTTATGAGCTAAGCCTTTTCACAATCCCAGCTGGATTAACAACAGGAACCCAGTTCATACCACCAAACGCAACCCTTTTGCAACCCCAGTTTTTTGCACTGCCTTTCCATACAGTTGTAATCTCCGAGTAGTTATATCATGATAATATCATGTTTCTCATGTTTCTACTATATAACTCTGTGATTACTCCGTGTACCCTCTGGTAAACTTTCACATAACTAATTATGGAACATCCACCCATTTTATAGCTGGGTAAATCCACTATAAACTGCCATGTTCAATAGCTATTTTGACATAACCAGAGGGTAACTACGGTTTGTACTCCAGCCATGTGAATTTTCAGCTTCGCCAGGTGCCAACGCCCTGCAAGTACCGCAGTCAGGTTGGAAAGCACTTGGATGGATGGGCATCCCATGATTTTTTCGTGGATCCGTGGCCTAAAAAAAAGATTAGAACGCTTCTACAACTGGGGATATACCATATAGAACTGGGGTACCCTCTGGCAATTTGTAACATAGCTATTGAAAATGGCCATTTTGTATGGGAAAATCCACTATAAATAGCCATTTTGTATGGGAAAATCCACTATATATGGATGTTCATCCCCAAACAATCAATGGGAGATCTCCAGGATCCTAAAATGGAGGTACGTAAACGTACCATATTTCTGGCCATATTTTCTGGGGATATTCCCTTACATAGGCCTGAAAAATAGGCCTTATATATGGTAGGTACCTCCAATTCAGGATCCTGAAATGGCCATTGATATAACTGGGGTATAGTATAGTATGACATGGTTGTATATCCACTAGATAGCTAAGTTGGTGAACATAACTAGCTGAATTCTATGGTTTATGGTAGATATGTCGAACTAGTATTCATGGGGTTTATAAAGCAACAAACATACATATCTGGGGGAAAACCACCTTGTTGGAATTGTTGATTGATACGCAGTTGGTTACACTTCAATGGTGATTTAATGGTGACATAATGGGATATAATAGGGATATAATAGGGATATAATAGGGATATAATAGGGATATAATAGGGATATAATAGGGATATAATAGGGATATAATAGGGATATAATAGGGATATAATAGGGATATAATAGGGATATAATAGGGATATGATGGAATGGCTTGGTAAATGTCCCGTTCTGGGATTTTGAACATCATTTTCAAGAATCTGTTGGAGTTCATATATCCCAACAATCGAGTGATTAGGACATTTACTGTAATCTCTACCAAGCCCTGTAGAAATACTTAGTTAATGTACATATTAGGTTGATACAGGTTACAGTAAATAGGAAATATACCAACCAAAATAAATTAGGACATACAGTAATATTATGATTCTGATGATACTCAATCAATCTCAAGTGTATAGATCCCCAAAAAAGACTCTTAGCGTCTACTAAGTTTGTAGCAACTCCAGACATACACGAATTGGATGAAGCGATATATCCTGGACATGCTACATCCTCATTTACCAATCTATGTAACTTAGTTACGTTCCATTATATCCCTATTATATCCCATTATATCCAAGCATTACATCACCATTAAATCACCATTGAAGTATCACCAACTGAGTATCAATCACCATTAAATCACCATTAAATCACCATTAAATCACCATTAAATCACCTATTATATCTTATTATATCTTATTCAATGACCATTATATCACCATTAAACTACCAATCTCATCCTGGGAAATCTACCTCTGCCAGATGGTGTCCATGATTCCCACGACCTTGGCGCCCAGTGGATCCTATATGAGCTCCAAAGTGTGCTTGCCTGGGGTGAGATCTGGGGTGCCAACTTCTTGCAGGATGTGGCCCCCGTTGGATAGCGTGAACCGTTGGTTTATAAGTGGCTGAAAAAACTATGGTTTATGGTAGATATTTCACGAACTAGTTAATGGGGATTATTTCATGGTTTATAAACCAACTTATAACTGGGGGGCCCCATCCTGTGGGGGTGTTTAACAACAGGATTTCTCGGATGTCCGGAAAAGAAAATCTGGAGATTTCATGAAACAACACAACGACTGGGCTGAAAAAAGACGTCAACGAAACACCTCTGCGAATCCAATCAACAAACATTACCCTCTGGTAAACGTTTACATGACTATGGGAAATCACCATTTTCAATGGGTAAATCCACTATAAATGGTCATGTTCAATAGCTATGTTAAATTACCAGAGGGTAGGCGGAATTCAACAACGAATATTTTTATGCGAGAATACAACGAAGTGATACGATGGCAACCAGAGATAGCCGGAGAGTTGACCCTTTGGACGTTCATGGGACCGTTTGTCGGAAAATAGATTGATTTAGTACCCTAAATCAATTGGATGATCATCATTTTTCCTATCATTTTTTTTTCTGGGGTATACCATGGTATACCCCATTTCCAGACACACCCATGTTCTTCACTCTTGTTCAGTGTTTAGCTCTGGCCGAAAAATGCCGCCATGAGCCAGTAACATGGAGCGACTTCTCGGAATCATGGTTTATTTGAGGGGAATCATCCCCTTCTATGGCCGAACTATTCAGGTTTTTGTGAAATATGATAATTTGCCCAGATATATGGTACCAATAGTTACTATTCTATAGATGGCTATATTAATGGTATATATGGTATACATGGTAACCATATATCATATTTCACGGTTGGAAAGATCCAGCACTTTGGGTTTACGGTTTGTTCACTGGATTGCACCCCAGTGGCCGACCGGCTGAAAATGTTGATCCACAGGTTCCCTTTTTTTTTTCGTTCTCACAGTTTGTTTGTCATGAAAAAAAGAACATCCCTCAATTCTGGTATTAATTGGGATTAAAAAAACAGTTTATCATGTTACTCACCATATTAATCCCTCAATGCCTTTGGTCTTAAATGCTGATCCCGGTCCCATTTGTTGCTGAACTCCAGGGAATTTTGCGAATCCCCCCGTGGCGACCGAGGACTCTGCACCCAATTCCTTGTGCAGCACGGTGAATCGCACCAATCAGGTGAAACGTCCGAAAATGGTGGCTGTTTTGTTGCGGGAAATGGGTCAAAATTTACCCTCTGGTAAACTAACATAGCTATTGAAAATGGTGTTATAGTGGATTTTCCCATCAAAAATGGGTGGATTTTCCATAGCTAAGTTAAATTACCAGAGGGTAAGACAAATGGACCAGGTCGATTGGAGTGTGTAGATTTTTAGGATGAACCATCTAAGTATTGGGAGATCCAATTTTGACACACTCAAATGGTTGGTTGGTGGTTTGGAACATTTTTTATTTTTCCATATATTGGGAATGTCATCATCCCGACTGACGAGCATATTTTTCAGGGGTTGAAGGCACCCACCCGATGGTAATCTTCATTTTGGGAAAATGATGAATCATCAAATGGGTATGGGTCAATACCTATTAATACCATTTTTAATGGGATGAACATCCATTTACCAGCTATTTTGATGTGAACTACAGGGGTACAAGGTTTTGACACACTGCCAAATAACCTGCAACAAGTTGATATTTTTTTAAAGGAAGCATCAGTTTGACAACGCAGAAATCCTGTTAAATAATTCATCTTTAGCCTATGTCAACTGGTATCTCGAGTCATATCCCCATTATATCCCTATCCCTCATCCATCTCCATCAAAATTGTAGAATTCAATTTATCTCAATGGCCATGCAGGAACCGATTGATTGGAGGTCCTACCACATATGACGCCTACAGTATTTTTCAGGCCTAGATTTCAGGGAATATCCCAGCAAAATATGGCCTTATGTACAAGATGGGGCCCCATAGTTATAAGTTGGTTTATAAACCATGAAATAATCCCCATTAACTAGTTCGTTATATCTACCATAAACCATAGTTTTTTCAGCCACTTATAAACCAACTGAACGCGAGCTCGACTGGGGGCCCCATCCTGTAGGATACTAACGTAGCTCCATCAATTGGATCCTGAAATTTCCATGGATTCCATCCTCAGGCGGGCAAGTCGGCCGCAGCGTTGGGAGCCCGTTGAGTTCACCTGGCGTTGGGTGCTGAAATGTGTGTCCAAAAAAATAGCGGTAGATGATGATTATGACGATATAATGGGATTGATAGTAGGAAATCTCTGTTGACAATGGATTATAGAAGATGATTAGTAGATTCAATGATATATTTTATGGAATTTATAGTAGGAATTAGTGGGATTTCATGGGATTTATACTCGGATATAGTGGAAATCCGTTGCCATATGATCTACCATTCAGAAAGTGGCTTTAACGGGCAAGATCATGGTAGATCCATGTACTGTAATCTATATAGATTATGTGTTATTTTTGGAGTGATATATGAAGTACTCTCTGGTAATTCAACAGTTTGCTATTGAAAATGGCCATAGAAATAGTGGATTTTCCCAGCTATAAAATGGGTGGATTTTCCATTGCTATGTGAAAGTTTACCAGAGGGGATGAAGTGCCCATATAGTCCAAATAATCTATATAGAGAGAGTTATGCAATGATTATGTATAATCATCATGATGGACATGATGGATTACATGGATTGTAGGGCTTAATACTGCTTATATAAGGAATATTAATAGACGTCAACGGATTATACGACTTACTAACCTACGGACAGCAAATACACGGATTACTGCAATCGATTATAATCTATGGAGCGGGAACCCCCCTTTGTTTGATCTTTTTTGTATGTCTTGTGGTCTCACTGTCACATTTGCGGGTTCAAACCATTCTGTAAAGGTTCAATATGTCTCAATCCTCAACTTCTTTGAATCGTCCAATTTTGCAGCTCAAACCTAAACCTTTGTTTCCGTGACCTCTTTTTATGGTTTGTTCAAGTTTCATATGTCTGGGTAAATTATAACGACCTCACTGCGACCTCTGGATTAAAGGTTAGTAAGGGGAATCATCCCAAAATAGCCTTATTTCAGATTAATGAATCATTGTAATTTACCCAGATATGTTTCAGTCGTCTGTCATCTCTCGCTTTCCAGAGAACATATCCCTAGAGTTGCAAGGTGGTGCCCCCCCAGTTATAAGTTGGTTTATAAACCCCATTAACTATAGATATATCTACCATAAACCATAGATATTGGAGTTATGTTCACCAACTTAGCTAACTATGGGGCACCACTATGTAGAGTTGCGCACGTCCCCCCATTTTTTTAGGTCAACATCCCATTTCTTCCCATGTACCCAGGCCGGTGCCGGGTCAAAGTGCACACTCGTGCGGAACGCTGGGGTGGGGGGGTGGTCTTCAGATGGAAATGATGGGGATATGACTTGATGATAAAGAGCCTATCTAAATAATTATTCAATATCAAGTATCTAAATATCTAAGAGAATCAATATGACTGGATATATATAACTTTTTAATACTTGTTAGAACATGATCTAAATCGATTTTCTCCCGGAATTGTACGGAGAAAATGTGGCTTTGAAGCAACAATGCTGGGACCGACGTGATTTCAGCCAACAGAGTTGGGCTTTTTGACCATTTTCACCTTAGAGAAGCTAACTTGACTGGATTTCTGGTCGACGTTTTTCGCAAGAATCATAAGTTACCCTCTGGTAAACTAACATACGTATAGCTATCATAGCTATGGACAATCACCAATTTAGCAGGTAACTCATCTATAACTGGACTATTTTCCATAGCTATGTTAGTATACCAGAGGGTACTGGGTATGATGGGAGTTTCCCATTTTCAATATGAAGTTGGACAACTGACCCTTTGCTAAGATACCGCGGTGCTGTGTGCAGTTCCAAGTGTGGTTCGGATGTATCCTGATGAGCTAGGCAAGAGAGTTTAGTCTTTTGAGGGTAAACTCTGAGATAATTCAGATACCCTTCGGCAATCAAACATGGTTTGCTGATGTTTTTTTTTTGTTAACACCTTCATTTATCTGGGTAAATTATAACGACCTCACTGCGACCTCACTGGAATCATGGTTAATAAGGGAAATGATCCCCAAATGGCCTTAATTCAGGTTAGTGAAATATTATAATTTTCCCAGATTAATAACTAACCCATTATTTACCCATTAAATATGGATGATAAACCATTTATACTAGGTTTAATAGGTACCATACCATTTATAGATATCTATTAAGATGAATTGATAGAATCCCCCAGCTAGCCATGTTTGGTTACCGGCGCAGCGCAGCTCTAAGGCTTCTGGGCCCTGCACGGCAGCAGTCCACCGATCTGGTCGGGGGGCCTTCACGCGAGCTCGGTGAAAGACCCTGACAACCGAGGTAAACACCCAAGAATAGATGGGAAAACCATGGGAAAACCATGGGAAAACCATAGGAAAACCATGGGAAAACCATGGGAAAATGATGGTTTAATGGGATTTAATGGGATATATATATATATAGGATGGGACCAAGATAGCTTAGCTAAGTTTGTTTAGAACAATGGCTGAATAAACTATGGTTTATGGTAGATATAACAAACTAGTTATTGGGGTTTATTTCATGGTTTTTCTGAGCCAACGTTCACATAACTATGGGGCCCCATCCTGTAGAGGTTTAGGAAAATTATGAAATTGGGTATACCGCCATTTGGAATGATGGGATGGTTTATGATATTTTATGATTGGATTTGCCACATTACATTTCTGAGAGATGTTCCTGCCATATTTCTTCAGCATAGCATCTGATGATCTCCAAGTCGGGATGTTTCACTGTTTCAATCGGGTTTTGAATGGACAGCATCTGTGGCCCAAGGTGCAAACAATCCAACTGACGCAGACGGAACTGCAGGCTGGACCACGTCGGCAACCGTCCGAAATTGCTTTGCTTAGCCTAGAAGGATTCAACTGCTTAAGCTCTTGGTTTGGGATGTAGAATACCCATAGAATTGGATCCTTTTGGCTTCAAGATTTTCTGCACAAATCGAGAGCCAGCACCGTGAGGAGCGAATGACCAAGCAGCAGCAGCAACATTTGCAGGACAAAGAGCAAGAGGCGCTGCCACCTCACTGGCACCCCATGATGGATATGGTTTGCCCTCTGTGAAGGTGGCCATTGGACAACTCCCAAGTTATAGATTGGTGGTACAATTTAATTGGAAAGTGTATAGATGATTCTCCTATAGGATGATTTCCTTTTTTCAACATCCTCCAATTATAATCTGATTGGTGGTTTGGAACATGACTTTTATGACTTTCCATATATTGGGAATGGAAAATCATCCCAACTGACGACCACTCCATCATTTTTCAGAGGGCTCAAAGGGCTCAACCACCAACCAGACAATATCCCATTATATTTCCATTATATTTCCATTATATTTCCATTATATTTCCATTATATTTCCATTATATTTCCATTATATTTCCATTATATTTCCATTATATCTTATTATATATCCCATTAGGGGTAGGTATAATTAGCTAATTATAAACTTCCATTTACTTCGAGGATTTTCCATTGCTACGTTTCTTGACACCGGAGGGTCATCGTAATTAATTCATATACTGGAAACAAAATCCCAGGACTGGCGAACCTTTCAGTGTGGGGTACCAAGCTGCTGTTTGCAGGAACATGGCTAGCCAGGAATTTCCAGTTTTGATAGAGTGAATTTATCACATTTCTAAGACAACTACCCTCTGGTAAACTAAATACTTATGGAAAATCAATTTTTTTATTGGTAAATCAACTATAAATGGCCATTGTCAATAGCTATGTTAGTTTACCAGAGGGTAAGTAGATGATTTTCGCTGTAAAATGGCTGGTTGTCCAGTGTGCCATAGTTGAGTCCCATCGTCTGCAACGTCGTGGCGCCGGACGCTGCTCTCCCAAAGACACGCAACGCACTTCACTAGAAACAGCTTTCAAACACTTCTCAATCCTTCCAATATGTATGTTTAATCAGAAGGTATCCCAAAGTTAGCGGCTATTTCCAATTCTTTTGAGTGTATCCAGTTTACTCAGCTTATCAATATTTATCAATGGTTATTCCATCAGACTTTCGAAAAAAACATTGCCAGAGTTACCATTTGGTAAACTAAGAGTCTGCTATGGAAAATCACCATTTTCAATGGGTGAATCAACTATTTCGCCATGGCTTCAATAGCTAACTGTAGAAAATTACCATTTGGGGTAAATTCCCATCACTAATCCCCATTTCTGTTGTTTAAATCCCCATTAATCACCAATAAATTCACATTAATCACCATTAAATTCCACTAAGTCACCATTTTTGCCAGTTAAGTCACCATTTTTATCAGACCTGGTCAGCCTCTTCCATGGCGGAGAGCTCCAGCGAACTGGCACCGGGGCGCCGCGGCTACCTCTGCGGCGTCGCCTGCATTTGCTTCGTGGCGGTGGTCTGGACGTTCGCAACGGTCTTGAAGCAGATCATCTTCAGCGATCTGAAACTGGCCGATGATGGGGCTGTCTCTCTCTCTCTATATACATTATATTGTATATTAAAAAATATTTATTATATATTATATATTATATATTATGTATTGTATATTATATGAGATATATTGTATATTATATATTATATATCATATATTATATTATATACATATTACATATATAATATAATATATTTATAGTATGTATAATATGTATATGGCCTATCTAGATATTAAATATCAAGTATTCTAAATATCTAAGATAATATGTATTTAATCAATAATCAATATGTATATATTATGATATATATATATATATGCATTATAATATATATATATATTATTATATATATTGATGCATATATATTTATACACATTATAATATATATATGATTATACATGATATTATATTATATATAGTATGATATCTATATAGATATATAATATGATGTTTTGAGCTGGGAAGTTTATGAGGTTCGACAAGCATGGTTATTTCGGCGAAGGCGATTTCGTTGGGAAAATGATCATGAACCATTCAGGATGGGGCCCCCAGTCGAGCTCGCGTGAACCGTTGGTTTATAAGTGGCTGAATTCTATGGTTTATGGTAGATATTTCACGGACTCGTTTTCATGGGGATTATTTCATGGTTTATAAACCAAACAAACATCACTGGGGGGCCCCCCATCCTGTTGGATTTCAGATGATTTCAGGGTGCAATTGGCATGATTCTTCTAACATGAGTTGGTTATATCATGTTACATCTCGTCAAGACAATCTGGAAGCACCTATGGTCACCTATGGCCACCTATGTCACCGACCTCGTTTTTTTCATCATTTTTCCCATCCCAAAGTGACGACAGTGACGACACGAGGAAATTTGATGAGCCGCTCATTCTGACCTACGTGTGCAACGCCTGCTATGCAGTGCATTTTCCGTTGCATGCGCTTCTCAGAGTGACACCTGGCATTAATCCATTCATTTATCATCGCTATCTCGCCAACCCACTACAGTGACCATCAGCATAGGCGTCGTCATCATCATCATCATCATCATCATGAAGACAAATATGGCTATGGATCAATACCTATAAATACGATTTTTGGGATGAACATCCATAGCAACCATCATTGGAATTTCCAAATTTCCTCGATTTCTGGATGATTTCATGATTTTCTGGATGATTTTCATTGGATTTCCAAATATCCAATACAATTTCCATCATGATCTTCATTTGGTTTCTGGCCCATTTCTACAACCTCGACTTAGGACTGGCTTGGTGCAGCCCATCCCGTGGCGCCGGAAAGCCGAGTCGACGGCGAGCGCCGAGTCGACGGCGAGCGCAACGGCTGAGATGCGCGAAGCCATGGTGTCTTCGGATGGAAAAAAAACTATGGACCCGTGGCCATTTACAATAGGATTAATAGGTATCTCCACTATAGATAGGCCATTTTCAATAGCTAAATTACCAGAGGGTGTTAGTTTCAACTGGTGATTTCCATGGGATTTTACATTCTATCAATGGGATTTTGCTAGTACAAAAATAACTGGTATAATTCGGGCCATAGCTCCATGGACCTCTGGAATACTGTGAATTAAGCGGGGGTCTAACTAGATGTTTTAGATTCCAATTGGAATAATATGGACCAATGTTTTAAAAATTCCAATCTAATTGGATTCCATAGAGCTAATACAAGTCCTATGTTTTGGATCTTTTTGATGTTCTAGATTCCAGTTTGGACCCGATCTTTTGTGTCGCGGAGGAAAACAAAAAACTATTCCATGACTTTTCTGGCTTCTCACCCCTTTTCCCTGTAATATCCCTTCTTCCCAGTTGTTTTCTGAACCTAAGTAATCCTAAGTATAGCTATAATCACCATAAACCCAACAGCTACGATTTGGGGCACCACCAACAGTTTTAAATTGAGTTCGTATGATCCCTTATAATCCTCAACCAACCATCATTCATCAGTTCCTATTATTTCTCATTGAATCCCAGTATTCTTTCCCCATTAAATATTGATGATCAAAGGAAGTTGGGAAGCAATACTTCCGTGTTACGGACAAATAGAATTCAGCGACTTGCAATGATGCAGGGTGGTAGATCACATAACAATACATAACAAAAGAATAAGAAGCAGTTAATGACGGGTGGTGACGAAGGGAAGTGGTGACGAAGGGAAGTGGTGACGAAGGGAAGTGGTGACGAAGGGAAGTGGTGACGAAGGGAAGTGGTGACGATAAGGAAGGGGAGTGGTGACGAAGGGAAGTGGTGAGGAAGGGAAGTGGTGAAGAAGGGAAGTGGTGACGAAGGGAAGCGGTGAAGAAGGGAAGTGATAAGCAAGGGGAGTGATGACGAAGGGAAGTGGTGAGGAAGGGAAGTGGTGAAGAAGGGAAGTGGTGACGAAGGGAAGCGGTGAAGAAGGGAAGTGATGATGAAGGGGAGTGGTGACGAAGGGAAGTGGTGAGGAAGGGAAGTGGTGAAGAAGGGAAGTGATGATGAAGGGGAGTGGTGACGAAGGGAAGTGGTGAGGAAGGGAAGTGGTGAAGAAGGGAAGTGGTGACGAAGGGAGGTGGTGAAGAAGGGAAGTGATGATGAAGGGGAGTGGTGACGAAGGGAAGTGGTGACGAAGGGAAGTGGTGACGATGGGAAGTGGTGACGAAGGGAAGTGGTGACGAAGGGAAGTGGTGACGATGGGAAGTGGTGACGAAGGGAAGTGGTGACGAAGGGAAGTGGTGACGAAGGGAAGTGGTGACGATGGGAAGTGGTGACGAAGGGAAGTGATAAGCAAGGGGAGTGGTGACGAAGGGAAGTGGTGAGGAAGGGAAGTGGTGAAGAAGGGAAGTGGTGACGAAGGGAAGCGGTGAAGAAGGGAAGTGATAAGCAAGGGGAGTGGTGACGAAGGGAAGTGGTGAGGAAGGGAAGTGGTGAAGAAGGGAAGTGGTGACGAAGGGAAGCGGTGAAGAAGGGAAGTGATGATGAAGGGGAGTGGTGACGAAGGGAAGTGGTGAAGAAGGGAAGTGGTGACGAAGGGAAGTGGTGAGGAAGGGAAGTGGTGAGGAAGGGAAGTGGTGACGATGGGAAGTGGTGAGGAAGGGAAGTGGTGACGGAGGGAAGTGGTGAGGAAGGGAAGTGGTGACGAAGGGAAGCGGTGAAGAAGGGAAGTGATGATGAAGGGGAGTGGTGACGAAGGGAAGTGGTGAGGAAGGGAAGTGGTGAAGAAGGGAAGTGGTGACGAAGGGAAGCGGTGAAGAAGGGAAGTGATAAGCAAGGGGAGTGGTGACGAAGGGAAGTGGTGAGGAAGGGAAGTGGTGAAGAAGGGAAGTGGTGACGAAGGGAAGCGGTGAAGAAGGGAAGTGATGATGAAGGGGAGTGGTGACGAAGGGAAGTGGTGAGGAAGGGAAGTGGTGAAGAAGGGAAGTGGTGACGAAGGGAAGCGGTGAAGAAGGGAAGTGATAAGCAAGGGGAGTGGTGACGAAGGGAAGTGGTGAGGAAGGGAAGTGGTGAAGAAGGGAAGTAGTGACGAAGGGAAGCGGTGAAGAAGGGAAGTGATGATGAAGGGGAGTGGTGACGAAGGGAAGTGGTGACGAAGGGAAGTGGTGACGATGGGAAGTGGTGACGAAGGGAAGTGATAAGCAAGGGGAGTGGTGACGAAGGGAAGTGGTGAGGAAGGGAAGTGGTGAAGAAGGGAAGTGGTGACGAAGGGAAGCGGTGAAGAAGGGAAGTGGTGACGAAGGGAGGTGGTGAAGAAGGGAAGTGATGATGAAGGGGAGTGGTGACGAAGGGAAGTGGAGAAGAAGGGAAGTGATGATGAAGGGGAGTGGTGACGAAGGGAAGTGGTGAAGAAGGGAAGTGGTGACGAAGGGATGTTGCGAAACGCATTGTAATGGCTGCATGAATGTTGCATCGGCTTTGTGTTGGGGAGGAAGCCGGAGCACCAAACCTTGTGTTTTTCCGTGTAAAGTGGCTGCAGCCGACGATGAAAGGTACCTCGTCTGTGCGACGGGTGCGGCTGCGGTCGTTTTGTCCGCGAATTGTTCCTCCTATGTGTTTTGCAACGAGTGGTTGTGTCTGTGTGCGTAGTTCTATGCAGTTCTTGAATCTCTGATTGCAGATTGCATTGGAATCGCTGCTTCATTGTCGTCATTTGATGTTGCCACGTGCGTAGATAGGTGCGGGTTTGCCACGGGATGTTGCGAAACGCATTGTAATGGCTGCATGAATGTTGCATGGGCTATGTTTTGGGGAGGAAGCCGGAGCACCAAACCTTGTGTTTTTCCGTGGAAAGTGGCTGCAGCCGACGATGAAAGGTACCTCGTCTGTGCGACGGGTGCGGCTGCGGTCGTTTTGTCCGCGAATTGTTCCTCCTATGTGTTTTGCAACGAGTGGTTGTGTCTGTGTGCGTAGTTCTATGCGGTTCTTGAATCTCTGGTTGCAGATTGCATTGGAATGGCTGCTTTATTGTCGTCATTTGATGTTGCCACGTGCGTAGATAGGTGCGGGTTTGCCATGGGATGTTGCGAAACGCATTGTAATGGCTGCATGAATGTTACATTGGCTATGTTTTGGGGAGGAAGCCGGAGCACCAAACCTTGTGTTTTTCCGTGTAAAGTGGCTGCAGCCGACGATGAAAGGTACCTCGTCTGTGCGACGGGTGCGGCTGCGGTCGTTTTGTCCGCGAATTGTTCCTCCTATGTGTTTTGCAACGAGTGGTTGTGTCTGTGTGCGTAGTTCTATGCGGTTCTGGAATTTCTGGTTGCAGATTGCATTGGAATCGCTGCTTCATTGTCGTCATTTGATGTTGCCACGTGCGTAGATAGGTGCGGGTTTGCCATGGGATGTTGCGAAACGCATTGTAATGGCTGCATGAATGTTGCATGGGCTATGTTTTGGGGAGGAAGCCGGAGCACCAAACCTTGTGTTTTTCCGTGTAAAGTGGCTGCAGCCGACGATGAAAGGTACCTCGTCTGTGCGACGGGTGCGGTTGCGGTCGTTTTGTCCGCGAATTGTTCCTCCTATGTGTTTTGCAACGAGTGGTTGTGTCTGTGTGCGTAATTCTATGCGGTTCTTGAATCTCTGGTTGCAGATTGCATTGGAATCGCTGCTTCATTGTCGTCATTTGATGTTGCCACGTGCGTAGATAGGTGCGGGTTTGCCACGGGATGTTGCGAAACGCATTGTAATGGCTGCATGAATGTTGCATGGGCTATGTTTTGGGGAGGAAGCCGGAGCACCAAACCTTGTGTTTTTCCGTGTAAAGTGGCTGCAGCCGACGATGAAAGGTACCTCGTCTGTGCGACGGGTGCGGCTGCGGTCGTTTTGTGCGCGAATTGTTCCTCCTATGTGTTTTGCAACGAGTGGTTGTGTCTGTGTGCGTAGTTCTATGCGGTTCTTGAATCTCTGGTTGCAGATTGCATTGGAATCGCTGCTTCATTGTCGTCATTTGATGTTGCCACGTGCGTAGATAGGTGCGGGTTTGCCACGGGATGTTGCGAAACGCATTGTAATGGCTGCATGAATGTTGCATCGGCTATGTTTTGGGGAGGAAGCCGGAGCACCAAACCTTGTGTTTTTCCGTGTAAAGTGGCTGCAGCCGACGATGAAAGGTACCTCGTCTGTGCGACGGGTGCGGCTGCGGTCGTTTTGTCCGCGAATTGTTCCTCCTATGTGTTTTGCAACGAGTGGTTGTGTCTGTGTGCGTAGTTCTATGCGGTTCTTGAATCTCCGGTTGCAGATTGCATTGGAATCGCTGCTTCATTGTCGTTATTTGATGTTGCCACGTGCGTAGATAGGTGCGGGTTTGCCACGGGATGTTGCGAAACGCATTGTAATGGCTGCATGAATGTTGCATGGGCTATGTTTTGGGGAGGAAGCCGGAGCACAAAACCTTGTGTTTTTCCGTGTAAAGTGGCTGCAGCCGACGATGAAAGGTACCTCGTCTGTGCGACGGGTGCGGCTGCGGTCGTTTTGTCCGCGAATTGTTCCTCCATGTTCCTCCTATGTGTTTTGCAACGAGTGGTTGTGTCTGTGTGCGTAGTTCTATGCGGTTCTTGAATCTCTGGTTGCAGATTGCATTGGAATCGCTGCTTCATTGTCGTCATTTGATGTTGCCACGTGCGTAGATAGGTGCGGGTTTGCCACGGGATGTTGCGAAACGCATTGTAATGGCTGCATGAATGTTGCATGGGCTATGTGTTGGGGAGGAAGCCGGAGCACCAAACCTTGTGTTTTTCCGTGTAAAGTGGTTGCAGCCGGCGATGAAAGGTACCTCGTCTGTGCGGCGGTTGCGGCTGCGGTCGTTTTGTGCGCAAATTGTTCCTCCTATATGTTTTGCAACGAGTGGTTGCTCCTGTGTGCGTAGTTGGGTGCGGTTCTTGAATGTTGCATGGGGTATGTTTTGGGGAGGAAGCCGGAGCACCAAACCTTGTGTTTTTCCGTGTAAAGTGGTTGCAGCCGACGATGAAAGGTACCTCGTCTGTGCGACGGGTGCGGCTGCGGTCGTTTTGTCCGCGAATTGTTCCTCCTATGTGTTTTGCAACGAGTGGTTGTGTCTGTGTGCGTAGTTCTATGCGGTTCTTGAATCTCTGGTTGCAGATTGCATTGGAATCGCTGCTTCATTGTCGTCATTTGATGTTGCCACGTGCGTAGATAGGGTGCGGGTTTGCCACGGGATGTTGCGAAACGCATTGTAATGGCTGCATGAATGTTGCATGGGGCTATGTTTTGGGGAGGAAGCCGGAGCACCAAACCTTGTGTTTTTCCGTGTAAAGTGGCTGCAGCCGACGATGAAAGGTACCTCGTCTGTGCGACGGGTGCGGCTGCGGTCGTTTTGTGCGCGAATTGTTCCTCCTATGTGTTTTGCAACGAGTGGTTGTGTCTGTGTGCGTAGTTCCATGCGGTTCTTGAATCTCTAGTTGCAGATTGCATTGGAATGGCTGCTTCATTGTCGTCATTTGATGTTGCCACGTCCGTAGATAGGTGCAGGTTTGCTACGGGATGCTCCGACACGCATTGTAGTGGCTGCGTCAAGGTTGCTCGGTGCTGCGGCTGCATGCGTAATACTATTGTCTTTTGCAGCTGAAGATCGTAAATCGTATTGGAACGGCTGCATCAAGGCTGCGAAAGTGATTTGTCAGCAAATTTTTTAATTTTGGCGCTAAAATTTTTCCTTTTAAAATTGCTTTTAAAAAGTGTTTCAAAATCGTCTTTTTGTCGCTTTGGCGTCGAGATCCATCCGGTTTTGGAGCTGCAATTTCCGACGCCATTGCACGTAGTTCTATTGTGTTTTGCAACTCAGTCTCTGCAGATCGCATTGTAGTGGCTGCGTCAAGGTTGCTTGGTGCAGCGGCTGCATGCGTAATACTATTGTCTTTTGCAGCTGAAGATCGTAAATCGTATTGGAACGGCTGCATCAAGGCTGCGAAAGTGATTTGTCAGCAGATTTTGTCAATTTTGGCGCTAATAATTTTCCTTTTAAAATTGCTTTTAAAAAGTGCTTCAAAATCGTCTTTTTGTCGCTTTGGCGTCGAGATCCGGTTTTGGAGCTGCAATTTCCGACGCCATTGCACGTAGTTCTATTGTGTTTTGCAACTCAGTCTCTGCGGATCGCATTGTAGTGGCTGCGTCAAGGTTGCTTGGTGCAGCGGCTGCATGCGTAATACTATTGTCTTTTGCAGCTGAAGATCGTAAATCGTATTGGAATGGCTGCATCAAGGCTGCGAAAGTGATTTGTCAGCAGATTTTCTCAATTTTGGTGCAATGTGAAGTGTGGGGCGTGAAGAGTGCAGTGTGAAGTGTGAAGTGTGGAGTGTGAAGAAAGCAATGAGAAGTGAGAAGTGTGAAGTGTGGACTGTGAAGTGTGAAGTGTGGAGTGTGAAGTGTGGATTGGGGAGAGTGCAGTGTGAACTGAGAAGTGTGAAGTGTTGACTGCGAAGGGTGCGGTGTGAAGTGTGAAGACTGTCAAGTGTGAAGTGTGACGTGGGGCTTCAAGTGTGACATGTGCAGACATCAGTTTCGCAGAGTGCACGCACGCACGGGCTTGGCTGGCGCACGGCGCATGCAAGTTCTATAGATGAGAAAGGTCTTATATATATCTTTAAGGCAACTTCCGCCCCGCCTCGTGCGGGTACTACTGGTATATCGAAAACAGTTTTATTTCCCAGGAATTTCCATTATTTTTCTCATTATGTTTCCCATTATTTTTCTCATTATGTTTCCCATCATTTCCCATTATTATTCGATTCTTTCCCATTATTTTCCCTATTATTTCTCTATGATTTCCCATGAAATATGGATGATATATCGAAAACGTAATCCTAAGTATAGCATCACCATGATTTCCCATTAATCTGGGTAAATTTCATCACGACCTCACTGCGACCGAACCCTGGAATCATGGTTAGGATTCGGGGAATCATCCCCAAATGGCCGAACTATTCAGGTCAGTGAAATATTATTTCATTTACCCAGATTAATAACTAACCCATTATTGACCCATTAAATATGGATGATCAACAGCCCAGGTGGCCGGTTTGATCATCGCCCCCCTGTGGTTCTTCGCCCAGTGGACCTACAGCGCCGGCGTCGCGGGGACCTCTGTGACGGCCTCCACGGTGATCAGCACCACGTCGGTGGTGTGGACGTTAGTGGGGAGCATCCTCTTTTTGAAGGAGAAGGTCACGGTTCCTTGGTGAAATGAAGGTCTAGGATTTACTCATGTTCATAAGATTTTTCATGAGTGTAGGATTAATCAATCCTGATTCATCCTATAGTTATACTATTATAATTTTTGTTCCTTGGCGAAACTCTAAAACTGTGGTATTAATCCTATAGTTACACTATTATAACTATTGTTAAAATCAACAACTGTGGCGGAGTGAACCTAGTTAACAGTGTTAATAAGATTTAATTGACGGTTATGTAATTGACTGTGGTATATAAATGTATATAACATACTAACTATAGGGTTAACTATAGGATTAATGTTGGCGAAGTGAGCATCGAAATAGGATTTTTCATAAGTATAGGTTAATCAATCCTATTCATCTTACTTGTATTTAGCTGTATTTTTGTATTTTTTTTTGGGGCCTTCAACGAGAAAACACACAAAAAAAAAGGAGGGATAAACGAGGAAAAAAATATCTTTTTCTTTCTGATATCTTTAAAAAACTCACAGAACTCCTATTCAAGAAAAGTAGCTTCTTGGTGAGCAAAATTGAGAGGAATGTTAAAGGCCAAGATAAAGCCAAGCTTGCAACTTAGTCACGACAAATTCTGACAGTGTCTGCAACACCAACTTCCATAAAATATCTCAAGAGCCCTGGCAACGCTTTTTTTCTCCCTGGCACACGAGTTTTGCAAATATCTTCTACATTTAATTAAGCTGAATTAAGATCCGAACAAATCTCTTGTGGCCGAACCAGCCACCAGCCGACAGATCCGAAACAGACCTTGGCCGAAACAGCCATATCAAGCCGACTTCAGCTTGTCTTCTCTTTGGATGAGCCATCTTTCGCCCATTCGACGAATGAGTGCCTTCTTGACATACATCATGAGAGGCTCAGCAGATTCCCATTTGCTGCTTTTCAAAGTGCAGTACTTCTGGAATAATTTTTCGATCGGCAACGTTCTAGCCATTCTTGTTTGGATCAAGCGCAAATCCCTTTCAGCCTGCTTGACTTCACATCTCTGTTTGCGAATTGGATCCTTGGGCACCAGAAACTGCACAGGAGGCTGATTCGTCATGCGCTTGAGCTGAAAGGGCTGCAGGGGGGACATGTTGCCTCAATTGTCATTTATATAGTTTTTCATAGTTTCTTGTCAAGTAGAACTCAAGTACCAAAATGAAGATTTAATTGTGTTAATTTGCAGGGGGTCTATACACTTGCAGCGGCGCGACTTTTGCACTCTTCCAGTGCATGGTCAAAACTGTCACGCCCAACTCAGCAGCAAAAACAGACTATGGGTGCCGAAGCAGCACCTAGCTAGCCGAACCAGCTACTCGTCGTTGAAGGGGCCCCACACATCTTCTTCTTCGTCCTCTTCCTCACCGCCTTGATTCTCGTCGTCGTCATTGTTTTTGTCATCGTCGTCGTCTGCCGGCTCTTTGTCTTTCTCTGCGGCTCGGCTACCCCGCTTTCTTGTCGACTTAGCTTTCGGCTTGGCTTTGGCCTTCTTTTTTGGCACGGGCTTCGGATTTTTCTTTTTCAACTCTTCTTCACCAGGCAAGGCCGAAGCAGTCCTGCAACCGACAGCTTCGCAGTAGGCAGCTGAGAAAAGAGAGCTTCCGCTGTTTCTCATTTCCATCTCCAGGACTTCCAGCAGGCGTTCTTCCAGCAGACTTTGGTGTTCAGGATTGTAGCACACACCGACATACCCCACACGACTTTTTATGGCCGAAACAGCCATTTTGCCGTCTGATGGTGTAAGATCCAAAATGAGCTTGACGTAAAAGTCATGAATCAGCTCTGCGTAAAATTCTTCTGGCGGACTGTGAAAACAGACTGGTTCCTTTCCATTGTTTCTTCGGTCAGCATACGGAGTTTGGTCATCGGCGCCTTCGGTTTTTGAACCCACTGCAATGAGGTGCTTCTTGCCGTAAAGATCCTTTTTCATTTTCCACGGCAATTGCCATTCTTCGTTCCACCCTGGTAGGTGCACGTTGCAAATCAAGTCTCCATTTGTCGACCCTGCGCAATGAAGTCTTTCTTTGACTGGCAGTGAAAGTTTCTTTGTGCTGAGGACATGGCACCATTCGATCTGCTTCAAGTTGAAATTTCCTCGCAACCTCTTCTTGCGGGCGGCCAAAGAACTTTCAGAGTAGGCGATCTGCAACAAGTCGGCGAAAAAGGTTGGTTTGCCATCGTCTTCTTCCATGTCTGCTTCTGCACCGTCTTCTTCAGCGTCATCGTCAGCATTCTTGGAAGCAGTTCCTTCTCGCCATGGATGCAGCAACTTGTTCTTCAGGCCGCGTTTGCCACCATCTAAAATCAATGCAACTTCTCCAGCCTGAAGATTTGAGTTTTGCAATCCTTGCGCGGCGCTGCGTGCTGCCAGGATCGATTTGACCAGGCGGCCGTACAATGCTTCACGGAATGTCGGCACACGAACGTCTGGACGAGTTGTCGGCTCGCCGTACTTCTTCAGATCGAAATGGTAAAGGCACAAACCTGTTTGATCTCCCCGGAGGGAAATGAAAGGTGTGTCTTTGAGAGCTTCTTCAAGTTCAGCGCTGGATTTGTGGTCACAAACAAATCGGACATGCTGCTGCAAAACTTTGCGCATCTGTTGCCGCCACAATGTTTGATCCTCTGTTGAAAGGCGGTCGAAAGGCTTGGCTGGAGCAGATTCAGCCGGAGCAGCGTCAGAAGCCGAAGCAGCTTCAGAGGCCGCAGCAGCCGGTGCAGTAGCCGGAGCAGCTGGCGCCGTCTCCTCCACAGTGACAGGCTCTGCAGACTTTTCCGGTTTCAGTTCTGATCGCACAGCTGCTTCCAATTCTTGCAAGACTGACTTCACCGTCGGATATTCCAACAAATCAGCTACGTCATGTTTCATTTTGATTCCATCTTTGTAGCGGCCGTCGAACTCGTTTCCATAAATGATCTGGTCAAAGAATTCTGCGATCCGAAGCACGCCGACCGGAGCAGCCAGCATCCATGCAGTGTCCACCGGATCTCCTGGAAATGGCGCAAAAAAATTGCGACATGCATCGAAGGAGGTGAAGCTGTTTGACAGTTTCTTCTTCCATTCGTCATTGATGGGCAGCGAGTTGAGCCAGTCACCGAGGAGGTAGTCACGAACTTTTCTTTTCAATTTCAAAACTTCCACATAGCTTGCCCTGCTATCCTTCAGCTTGGCGATCACAAAAACCCCTGGGTCTAAGTTACCCATGCGCCAGCCGTCCACCAACCCCTGGAGGCACCACGAAATCATTTCAGGTGTGTTTGCTCGGTCCACCAGAGCTTGCAGTGCATATATCGATTTCCATGGGCTCTTGTCCAACAGCTGTGCATCGCATTGCTCGAGCACTTTGCAGCATGCATCTTGGCTCAATACACGGTTGTATATAGTCAGCGCGCTGTCCACAAATGACTCTGACATTTTTCCTGATTGCTTGCTAGCTTCACTTGGGCACAGTAGAGGGCTGCGAGTTTTTTACTACCGACAATACCATCCGTGGTTTTTTTGGCTTCAGCAAACCCAGCAATGTCGTAGATGCGCTGTCTCAAGCTCATTTGCACCGCCAAACCTTTTTCAACCTGCTCCTCTCGAATATTTAGACTCCTAAAGTATCGAGCTTCACCCACAGGCACAACTTCATAGACGAAAGTGCATGTCAAGAAGCAAGATTTAAAGGCTTGCAGCACATTGGCGCCCTGTTTCGACTTGATTGCTTCAGCTGCCGCAAACAGCAGCGCATGCACGGGCTCGGCCGGACTCAGCCGTGGCCACCCCGATTGCGGAGGATCGCCAGAGCACTTATGGGAATCCACTGCAACTGTGACAACAAAGGGACACAGCTTGGGAGGCTCGTCATCCTTGGGAAACCAATAGTTTTGAATCTGTTTCACTTGGCCCAAATTGATAGGGATCTTATGGGTCGCAAGCCACAAGAAGTCCTGAGAAAAGAAGTTGGCAGCGCACCGGTAACTTTGTGCAGTTTTCAAGGCCGAAGCAGCCATATTACCGTCCCAAAGTGCTTCGCGTCCTCCTTCCTTTGGTGACAGCGGTGGCTGGCCAGCAATGTTGCTGCACATGTCATGTGTTTGGATGCAGCTGATTGCTTCATGAACTTTGACCAAATATTCTTGGCAGATGGCTTCGGGTAAGGCATCGACAGCCGCAACAGCCACATGTGCCGTTTTTTGCTTTTTCTTTGGCGCCATCTGTTGAACCAGGACTTGTCAAAATCTACCGTCGACCACACTGAGAGCCGAAAATGTGGACCATGCACATGTTTTCAACATGTCAAACAGGTCAAACATGTTTAAGTTTGAATTTTTAAGGGGTCTGGTAAATCATCCCTTGACACTTGCAAATTAATTGTCAAAACTGATTCCCCAAAAACCTTCCAGTGGCCGGCCTGCTTTTTACGCCTTGCAATACAAAAATCACGGCTGAGTCTTCCTAACTCAGCCGAAGCAGCTGATATGGCCGAAACAGCCACATGCGCCTGTACAGCTGCCCGAATCAGCAGCCATGTTGCGCGCAAGACGGATCCTGGCAGCATTGCCTGCACAGGATATGCACGCACCGGCTTCCTGGCTGATTGCGCCCACATTGCTTGCACATCGCGATTGTGACTGTCGGAGGGGGCTTGGTGCGACCTTCCCGCTGTGCTTGCTCATGTGCCTGAGCCCGTGCCAGCTTTTTTTGGCTCCACCCGCTTGTCGGTCGATGCCTGTTTGATGCGGCCGGAGCAGCCGCTGACGACGACGACGACCGGGCCGAAGCAGCCCCTGAGCCAACGCCGAGGCGATCGATGTGGGTCATTACGTCGTTCATGAATTTTTGGAGATCAGCATGGCTCACAGCCCTGTCTTCATTGGGTCGCAGGTCTGCATTGCACTTGTAGGGCCGGAGATCCACACTCTTTCGGCTACCCCTTCTGCTGGGCTCGTCCTCGTCGTCTTGTCCGCGGTGACGACGACGACGACGACGACGCCGGCTTCGGCGCGTCTCCTGGTCGTCATCGTTTTCGTCGTCATCGTCGTGCTTCCGCGGCGTAGCCTGCTTTGCTTCCTGTTGTCGGTCCTGTTCTTCCTGCTTTACAGATGGCCCCAGTGTAAGTCGTGGCTTATTTCGGGGCGGTGCCGCTGAACCAGACGATTCCCTGACCCTTTTTTCATCATGTCTGGCAGGAGCAGTCGATCGCCGCCTCCTCTTCTTGTTTCACCTGTTTGGTCAGCGTCAAAGCTGCAGTGGCCGGAGCAGCCACGTGTGGAGCAGGGGCAGCAGCAGGCGGGGGGGGAAGCGGCCGCAGCAGCCACTGGCGGAGAAGCGTTGGCCGCCGGAGCAGCCGCATGCTTCGGAGGTGGAGCAGAATCGGCCGCAGCAGCCACTGGCGGAGGAGCGTTGGCCGGAGCAGCCGCATGCTTTGGAGGTGGAGCAGCTTCAGAAGCGGCCGCAGCAGCTGGCGGAGAAGCGTTGGCCGGAGCAGCCGCATGCTTCGGAGGTGGTGAAGCGGCCGCAGCAGCCACTGGCAGAGGAGCTTTGGCCGGAGCAGCCGCATGCTTCGGCGGAGGTGCAGCCGCAGCCGCCTTGGCAACTGAAGCACCGGGTGCCTGATCATCCGCGCTGTAGTCGACGCCATGCGCGTCGGCGTCTGCGGCAGATGCAACTTCAGCCTCCCGTGCTTGCACAGCCTGAGGTATGCCACGGACCACTGCCAACGCCGTCTCCAGCCGTTCTTCGGAGTGTGGATGGGTGGGTGGCCCCCATCTAAACAGCGACTGGTACTCCTCCGCTTGTGTCATTGTCCGGGCAATCCCCAAGGCAACCATCAACTCGAGCATGTTACCTGCGAATTCTAACTTGTTTTCCAAAAGCCATGAATCCCACAGACCTTGTTTTGAAAGTGGTTTTCCCTGCTCCTGGAAAAGGACAGCACTCGCCAAAGTCTCCCATGCGCCAGTGCCCATGGCGTAGAGGGCGTCGTAACTATCGTCCACCACAGCTGTTGCACCCAGTTGTGCGCACACAGGTCCTTTTTCTGCTTTTTCTCTGACCAAGTGGATGCATTCATCTGGAATGCCAAAGGTATGCTTGCAGAAGCGCAGCACCCAGTGTTTGTTGCTTGGGAAGTTAACCCTGCTCACCACGTGGGGCCATCTGCCAGATTTGAACTTGTACATCTGGACCAAGCAGTAGGCCCCTTCCATTGCTGCTTTGTAAATTTTGTCGTCGTCATATTTTACATCGTCAGTCTTAGCCGACAAAACACCACCACAGTCTATGGCCAAAATCCTTGCCTTTTCCGGCAAGTCCACCATTTTTTGTCGATACACAGGCATTGTGGCCGAAGCAGCCACCAAAATTAGCCGAAGCGGCTAGTCTTTGTTGGCCGATGCAGCCAGGGGGCGCAGATGGCGTGGCCACACAGAAGCCACTGGTGCTGGAGCCGAAACTCTTCAAACGGGCAAGTGGATGTGAGAGAGGCCCCTAAGGAGAGGACAATCCGTCCTCTCCTTAGGAGGTTCAAGGACGACCCCGAAGCTCCTAAGGAGAGGACAACAATGGGACAAAGGTCCGTAAAAAACTCATACTTAACAGTATTTCAGTTTCGTCCCCTTGTCGTCCTCTCCTTAGGAGGTTCAAGGACGACCCCGAAGCTCGTAAGGAGAGGACATTCCCACCCGTTGATTCGAGGTCCGTTGAAAATCTGGGGATGCTCCTAAGGAGAGGACAAAAAATCTAAATTTCCCTTTTAATATTATAGCGTCATTTGGTGGTATTTATCTGATTCTGCTTACCGTGACACCCGCCCCAGCCCAGTTGCCTTTGCCTTTTGCACCAATTCAGTCCGAGACCGACTGCTGTATATACAAACATCCTAGACTAGCTTAGAAGCCGAAGCAGCTTCAAGTACCTTTTGCAAGACGAGCCCAAGCAGCTTTGACAGGCCGAAGCAGCCTGAAGCTGCAAGGCTGAAGCAGCTTCAGTTGAGGCCGAAACAGCCGTAGCCAGAGATTAAATTAAGAAAGGCATGTTCCATGTTTGAAAGACAGATAGACATCAGATATCTGCGATTAATCCAATCCAACCGCATCATATGTGGATTTGCCTGGGCGGCGATGGCTGTCTCACACATGCTTTCTGTAAAAAGAGACACTGACTGGCAGTCCCAACAATGCGGCAGCTTGCACAGAATGAAATTCTTGGTCAGAATAATAAGAACTTAACGGGCTGGATAGGTTTAAACTGACTCAGAATGAACCAGGAGATGACATTTCCAAGATTGAAGATATCAATCAGCACTCCGACGACGACGCCTTGATAACCATCCGGGTCCTGGCGCAAAAATGCCTGGATCACACTGGGACTGTCGGCTTCTCTCCTCGGCTCACATTAAAAGCCAGAAACCGTCGCATGCATTGCCGCGTCCTTTCAAGCGGCCGAAGCAGCCGTGCTTGCCGAAGCAGCAAGACGTAGAAACAGTGCAGCATTTCAAGCGGCCGAAACAGCCGTGCTTGCCGAAGCAGCAAGACGTATAGAAACAGTGCAGCAGAGAACACACTGGTCGGCCGGGAAGAGCCACCGTGACCCTTTCTTGATTTGAGCCGAGATGTTCGCAACTTGTACCTTGTAAGCTATGACGAAGTCGGGTAAAAGCAAGTATATTTACAGTATATTAATTACGTTATTATATTATTCTAACCTGTTTTACCGGGAAAACGTCCTCATTTTACACTAAAATCTTGATTGAAGCCCTCAATTTACAACATTCCCACCGAGGACAGCGGCACAATTTTGCACACCTGCTGTCATACCATCTCAGGTTCCAACAAAGCCGAAGCAGCCTTGCAGCCGTGGCAGCTGTCAACCAGCGGAAAGAGCTGGACAAGCAGACACCGACGACGACGCAGCGCCGCTGGCGAACTTGAGAAAAGCACCCCTACGCCGGGAAGGGCACCGTGGCAGAAATGAGTCCCGCTGAAAACAAAGCATTTTGCAGAACGTTGCCCATCAATGGCAACGGGACGCAATTTCCAAGCATGCCTTGAAATTTGGACTTTGTAGTCACCTCCTGCCAACCCATCAATTCAGACTCTGGTCGAATGCCCGACACCCGCATAATTTCATTTGTGGTCATCTTCCTTCCACGCGACGAAATCCAGAAGCCGCCGCTTTCGGCCCGAGACTTGGATAGGGTCCGTGCAATGTCCACACCATATGTCAGGAAAGACTTGCTGCAGCCAACATCGATTGCTACAGGTGTCTTTCTTGGATCCACCTTGTGGTCATTGAAAACCTTTTTGTACACAGTCAATGCCAACTCTTTGCTCCTTTTGTTTGCTGGCAATCGACCAGGAACGTCTTCTGAAGTTTCTGGGTCCAAAACTGACGTCAACGACCTTGCGCCCTGCGACTTTGGCCATTTAAATGGTCGTCTGTACGAATCCTCTCTGACTGCGACGATGAAGAGACGCTTGCGGTCCTGAGCAACCTTGTAATTTTTGGAGTTGAGCACACCAAAGAAGGTTTTGTAACCCAGCTCTTGGAGTTTTTCTTTAATTCCTTTCAGCACTGGTTTAAACCTCTTGGCACATAAGCCTTTGACATTTTCGAGCACGAATGCTCGGGGTTTTCGGCGTTTAACATATTTCATTGCCACCGTCATCAGGCCACCACGAGGATCTTTCAGACCACGTTTCTTGCCCTGCGCAGACCATGCCTGGCAAGGGGGCGTGGCAATGTAGAGATCAACCGTCTTTTCGTCTTCTTCTTTGCGGTTGGATACGTCGCCGTATAGTGTCTTCGGATTGTAGAACTTCTGCAAAAGCTTCTGACAGTCTTCGTCGCTATCTGAACAAAATGTGTGCTCGACAGGGATCTGTGGCAACCGCTGCAAAGCCAGCATACCCGTGTCCAACCCGGAAAAATCCGAACCCACCTTCACCAAACGAGGCGTTCGCTGCATCTCGCCGCTGATTCTGGCCGAAGCAGCCAAATCAACTGGCCGAAACAGCCTGGAATCCGAACCGGACCAGCCGAAACAGCCGAGGCAGCCGAAGCAGCTACTCTAACAGCTGAAACAAGCGAAGCCGCTGTGCTGACAGCCTCTCAAACCGAAATGCCTGCACAGGTCTGTGAAGTAAATTAAACTTTGCACGTCCGAAAAATTTGCCACACAGACAGAACTTCTGATGTCTGACAGTCTGGTTGCCATTCTCTTGCTGAACTTTAACTATTTTAATCTTGAGCCTACACCAGGTAATGCAGCCAACACAAAGTGTACAAACGCAGCCTAGGCTCACTTTTCCACCCTGCAAATTTAAGCTTTGTTCAAGCCAGTCAGCGATGCAAGAAGGTCTGCCCTACGAATGCGCTGCATTAAAGTCTCCACAGTGTAAACTTGCTTCGCCCTCGCCAATGCCTCAGGGACAGCTATAGATGCAAGTGTACAAAGAGTCACTGTTCCATCAGACCAAACAACGTAAAAACACGAACCAACTGAGAATAATATAGCCAAGCTGCCACAGCCGAGCGCTCCTCTGGCGACACAACCAAGTAACCAACTCCTTGCGGATAATCTCTTTGTTTGTCGGTCATGTCTTGAAACGATGCGTCGGAAGCCATTTTGTGAAGCGTCCACTTGCAACCAGGCGGCAAAACAGACCATAGCATTTGCCAAAATGGCAAATGTCTCTGAGCACATTCAGCTGACACAATCAAAGCCCGTCGTGCCGAAGCAGCACAATGAAATTTCAAAGCAGCACCCGAACCGCGAAGGAAAAAATCGGGACATGCCTCCAGACGACCCAGCACTCCAGCGACAATGCTAAGCTTGTCCTTCTCACTGCAGTCTCCAGGCCGGTGACAAATCAAAACATCAGCTTCTAACATGTTGTGACAAACCGTCAAGCCAGCATTTGCCAATGCAGCCTGAAGATGCACAGTGGCCGGAACAGCCAAATAAACTTGTCCACCATGCAGCTCTGCCGCAAAGCTTGCCGCCGCCGTTTCTGTTGGTTCAGTTCAAACCTGTCCATTATTCCCATAGACTGCTGCTTCTCTTCTTCTGTAACATATTCCAGAGGCAAACTGTCCTCAGCAATTGCCTGGCTCTTGCGTGCAGCTGTCTTATTCTTCAAAAAAGTGTTTTCCTTGTCATGGTTTGCTGTCCAGAAGTTTTCATTGACATCAACATCCGTCAACTGGTAGTCCTCAGCAGCCGCTGCAGCCGCTCTCCGGCGCCTCTTGATGAAATCAGTTTCAGTAGGGCACTTCTCGTCACTGGCAACGTTGTCCCTATTCCTTTTCAAGCCTTTGTCCACACGTGCTCCTTTCCTCTCACGCGGAGCGCCATACTGGCAGGACCAAGCAACGCGAGCAATTCTACAGATTTCTTCTTGCTCACTCACGGTCTGCTGTGGCAAGTCCACGAACAGTTTTAACACGAGTTCTTCATGACTTGCTAAAGCATGGTGCCGCTGCTTGGTAAAGTTGTAAGCTCCCTTGCTAAAATTTTGCTCCACCCCAGACGTACTTGGCGTGCACACAAAGTAATTTTCCAAGCACGTCCTCAAGACATTCGTTGGATGAGCTTTCTGTGTCGCATGGTGCGCCGCCATGCTGGCAATGGTTTCTTTCCACGCTTCCTTGTTTGCCTGCCTTGCCAAACCTTTGGCGGTGGAGTCCTTCAATTTCCCAACCTGAACCCTGAAAGCCAGCTGAGCTCTAGGGTACATGTCTTTCCACTGCTCTTCCAATTGTCTCTCATCTAGTTTAAACGCATGGGCTAGAATGCGGAGATGTTTTTCCGAATGGTTAGACAAGCCACCCAAATTGAAAATATCATACGCCTGAATGACTTCGAAATCAGGGAATTCTGCCTGAATGGCCGAATCAGCCAATTTAACCCAAGCCTGCATGGCGCCGAAACAGCGATCGACTTTTTCAGAAGCAACCCCATGGCTCGATCCGATTGATTTCAAATCCTTGCCAACTTGAAACACGATCGGTGATTTTAACATGTCCAAGACAGTTGACGTGTATCCGAACTGTTGCAGACACTTCTTTCCAACAAAAAGACTGTGCACCTCTTTCATATAACAATGAAGTTCTTTGTGGACAACCGCTGGGTCAGTGCTTTCCTCGTCGAGCGCACGTGTGAGTGCCAAGCTGGAGTCTGCTGCGTCGGCTAGCATTGCTGCTTGCACGAGCCTTTCTTCTGAAATCCAAAGAAGCCATGCTTTTGCCCGCTTGGCAGCGGAGTCTGTGCGAGTTCGCACCAAGTGAAGTGCTGTTTTCAAGGTAGCATGGAAATATAGAAGTGTCCTACCCAGTGGACGGGCAAAGGACTCAAAGCGATGCCCTGCTGCCCTGAACGAGTTCAAACTCCTTTGCACGGCTGCATTTGAGGTCTTGGCATATTCTGAAAAAATTCTCTTGATTTCCACTGAGTGATGCATAATTTTAGCCATGGAAGCGCCTCTGCACATATAGTCCATGATTTCTTTCAGTTTGGGATCAGCATGCCAGGGCCTGCTGGTCAACCTTCGTGACGCATGGGCTCGATCTCGGAAAACATGCTGAAGGTTTGGTGTCAGCGCTTCAGCGCCATTGACAGACAGAGCTGCCGACCTCATTATCTCAGCGCTGGCCATCTCATCTGCTGCCGAATCAGCACACAGGACAACAACCTTTTCCCTGAGAAGTTTCAACAAAGGTGCTTTCAAATGCCCAGCCAGGTGACCATCAGGTGCCCCATAGAATCTTGAGCAGGCACGCTTCATGATATTCAAAGTTGTTTTTGACAAGTTGTCTGCGCCGGTGCCTTCAAATCTTCCTTGGCCTAAAAAGCCGCTGCGCACAGACAGGTCCGACGAGACTGTTCGAAATCTAACTGCGACCCTTCCATGTCTTTCATCCCGCATCAAAGCAATCAAGGAAGCACTTTGGATAGCTCGCTGGTCCAAAACTTTGACCCCTTCAGCTAAACACCAAGCCATTTTCAACTCCTTTCGCGTCAAGGTTGTTGATTTACCGAATTTTCCAATAAAATCAGAAAATTCTTGGCAGGACGGAGCCAATGTTGACGGGGGGCCGAGACAGCCACCTTCGCTGCTTGGATTTGCTGGGCCGAAGCAGCCCATGCCACTGTGGCCGGACCAGCCACTTTGGCCGGAACAGCCACCAGTTCGATGAAGATAGTCTCTGACAGCTCCAAGGTGCGCCTTTGTCTTCTGGTGCTTCTGGAAGTTGATTTTCTGCATTTGACTCGGCTTTGTGACCTCATAGTTTGCAAAGATGCTGACCAACCGGTTTTGGTTACACACTTTGCAGCCAACACCCCATGGCTTTGCACGTGTGTCCAACCAAGTTCCGAGCTCGGGCTGGAAACTTGAAATGGGGAATTGTGAGCCCCATTTCAACCCCAAGGCAGCCCACTTTGAACTGCCATCTGTCATTGCCGAGGCAGCAATGACAGCTATTGAGCCCAAACACAACGACGAGAAATATAAATAGCCCAGCAAGCATGTCAAATATCTCTTCAGCCTTCCCAACGAGAAAAGACTAAGTTGAAAGAACCAAAGGAAAATAAATAAAACTATCTAAGAAATTGGAAAAGACGAGGGTAAGATAAGAAAACGCAGAGAAACCTCCAAACATTTCTTAGAGCTCAAACTTGAGGTTTTCAAAGAGTAGTTCCAGTCAGTCATTGTTGGTAGCAAACGCATTTTTAAAATAGCTGAGCCAAATAAAAAAATACCAAAAAATATCTCAGGCCCCTCAAAAAAAAAATACAAAAATACAGCTAAATACAAGCAAGTCATTTATCCTATAGTTATACTTATATTTTTTGTTAAAATCAACAACTGTTATTTAATTAACAAGATATGAAGGGTAGGAATTACTATATAGTATGATTATATTATATGGTAAACTACAAGGTGAAATGGACACATATGTTTTAGTGATTCTATTGTGTATCGTAAACTACACACATTTTTTGATAGACTATAATTATAGTTATATTTTGATTGTTGAAGTAGAAGGTCACGGTATGTCACGGTCCTTGGCGAAATCAACAACTGTTATGATAATTGACAAGATATGAACAAAAGGATTAACTGTAATAAATTGTGATAATCTGTGGTATGTAACATGTTAACTATTTTGGATTAAGTATAGGATTAACTATAGGATCAACTATAATTGGGCTCCAAAAAACAACTGTAATAATTGGGTGTCTGGAAATAGGGTATACTGACAACTGTAATGATGTGTGGTATATAACATGCAATGATTGACTGCAATATGTAACATGTCAACTATCCTTGGCGAAGTGAACAACTGTAATCAAGTGTAATAACTGACTATGGTATATAACATGTTAACTATAGGATTAAGTATAGGATTAACTATAGGATTAGCTCTGGGATATAATAGTGATCAAAAGAAGGTCACGGTATCCTGGTTACATGAACAAGGATTTCATCGTGTTTGGTAAACTAATGTCAACCCTGGATTAATACACCCCAAACTGCTGTTTAATTCGGAAGGTACCTGAATGATTAAGTTATATAGTTAATTAGTATGGTAAACTATAGTTAATGCATGAGGATTAATATGATTTTGAAGGAACATCCCCCTTCGAATAATGTTTTTTTGAAGGGTTGATGAATGAATTGTAGCCATCTTGGTCAACAGAGATAAACTACATGAAATGAACAGCATCTTGGTCAGTTGGAAAAATTCACCTGAAGGGGAACTTTTTTTGGGGAAACTATTGTTCACGGATGCGGTTGTCAGTGTTTAACGCAGATTTTCTGCAGGCTTTGGCTGAAGATGTTGTAAGGTTAGATAATGATGAAATCCAGCTTGTTACTTGTGCTTAATACGGAATGAGTCAATGGTCCACTGGCTAGCTATCAATAATAATCCCAGCAACCCCCAGCAACCTATCCATTCCCTACTTTTAGCACCAGTAAATTTTCCATGGTTAAATCGCCAGTCTTGAAGGTTAACTCATGGTTGAATCACCATTTTAAACGGTGAACTCGGCATTTTTTAGGTCCTGAAAGTGCTGGGGATCGTGCTTTGCATGGCTGGCAACGCTGCCACTTTGTTGGGCAACGACTCCCAAGCCAATCAGAAAGGCCACGACAGGGAAGGATGCCTAGCGATTTTGGAGATTTTAGTGGGATAATGATGGGAAAAAACGGGATAATGATGGGAAACTCGATAGGACTTCAATAGGTATTTTTGACGAATTTTAACGAGTTTGCACCTGGATCTTTGATGTTTTTTTCAAGAATTGGGATCATCATGAGATTTTATGGAATTTTATGATCAATAGGGGATATAGGTGATGAACCATTGCTGGATTCGAATGGAATAACAATGGGATACACATGGTGATAAATTATGGTAAACGCCATAGACCACCAAAATCTCCTTTTTTCATGGGTGCTAAAACCATCCCCAAATGGTAGGTTTACTATTGTAGGGAATATCTTGGAGAAAATTCGGAAACAATAGTGTTCGGAAATACAATGTATTTAAATGTATATAATACATAGATATCATAATAGGAGATACTGGCACATATTCCTTTTTCCACATGATTAGCCTGTTACCACTCAATGTCCACGGTTGCACTGCGGCTTCTCCCGAGTTATCCGAAGGTCATATGAAACAACTCAGCAGAGATTGGAAATGCGGGATTTTCCACTACATGTCAAAGGGGCATGATGTGGGTTTGAAAACAGAGAACCCCAAAATCCTAGGGTTCATGATTTTCTCAATGACAATTGTTCTTTGAGGCTATACCCCGTTTTGAGACACGGGAACCTATCATATTAAGTTGGGTAGTGTTATCCCGTTATATCCTTTTATCTACATCCCCATTTAGTTCGACAATTTTCCCATTATTTCCAGTGGTTAACACCCCATATTATATATAATATACATAATTATATATATACACATTTATATGGGGGGGTTCCTTAAATGGGGGCACCCCAAAATGAATGGTTTATAATGGAGAAAATCTTGTTAAAATGGATGATTTGGGGGTACCTCTGTTTTAGAAAACCACCATGTTCTTGAAATGGCCAGGCGGATGACCATATCATTTTTGTTGCCAGGTGAGTTGTCGGGCGACATCCTCTGCCTCATAGCTGCCATGCTGTACGCGGACGCTTGGTTTAAAACGACTCTACAGTGACGCTGGTTGAGGGACCGCTTAAATGAACGGGATGATATTCAGGTGAGACAAGACAAGATTGTGCAAGTCTATATACAGTATATATATATATATGGGTTATATAGATTATTAGCAGTGGTGTAAAGTCTTACTGTTTGTAACTATCCACATGACATTTAGATTCATATACTTACAAGTCATAGGTGGTTTGAAAAAAACAAAAGGATCCCTAGTGGCTCCCTCACAGCCAAGTATTGACCAGCCCGAATCCCCAGACAATCTCAGTTATAATATAATATACTATAATATCATATGCTTAATACAATATATATATATACCTATGTATATATACATATGTATACCAGAAAATACTGCAAGTGGCCAATTATCATGGAGGAGTGACATACCGATGTATCTATAGATTTAGGCAACAAAAAGGTTATCAACCACCTTTTTGGCCACTTGCTGGGTCCCGTCATGCCGTTGTTGTAGGTCTACACCACGGTGTTGAGCAGCTTGGTGCAGCCACAGTTTTCCATGGCGATGCTTTTCGGCGTCATCGGCCTGTGCATTTTGCTGCTGGCCTCGCCCTTTGTCTTCGCGTTCAAACACGAAGCGCTGTCGCAGATGACGCCTGAGGCGTGTGGAATAGCGGTGGTTTAATGGTGGTTTAGTGGTGGATGAGGATTTTCAGCATCAAAAAATACCGGTGTGATGGGGATAGAATGGAATATTAGTGGAATATCAATACACTAACATAACTATTAATATATTAAGATACACTAACATACACTAACTATACATTAACACCGCACCCAAGGTATGTCAGAGTACTGTCAATGGAATATCCCAAGGTGAGGTGTTGTTTATCCCCAAGGATTTGCCAGAAATGGATGGATACTAGCGAAGAAATTGGGGTGGTCATTATTAATGGTGAATCCAATGAGATATCATTAATGATGATCATTTTACATATCCAATGAAATTCATGGTGAATCCAATGGTTGAATAATGGATTAATGATATTAATCCAATATTATTAATATATTAAATACAATATAGGATTAATATTATAATTGGTGAAAATATCATGATTTGTTTATATATTGTATTGATTGAAAAATACCTAGTATAATATTTCCAATACATTCATAAACCATTATATTATAGATTATTCAATAACCATAGATCATAAACCATTATATTGGAATACTATAAAATACCTTGTATAGATCAATAACCATTCCAATCTTATTCATGGTGAATCCTCTAGAGACTTGGGGAGTTGGGGTCGAATTTTCCCTTCTTGCCATGGAGCTCGCGTTGTTTGTTTTTGAGGGTGAAGACATTAAGAAGTTCGTGGAACTTCCACATGAGTTTCTGGCAGGTCTTTGGGCTGTTGATCTTCAATGGCCTGTTCGACAACGTCTTATCTCAGCTGCACGGTCTGCATGGTGTTCATGCGAGGTTTGATCGGTTGGCTTCAACATTACTCTTGTTTTATTCACCAATTTCTGCAACTGGAGGTGATGCCGCAAAATCTCCAAATGAACCACAATGATATATATATATATATATGTACTTAGTATTACTTTGATAAATGATGATTCCAAATGAACTACCATCTGGTGATTTAACATAGCCATGGAAAATCACCATGCTATTAATAGGTAAACCATCTATTTCTATGGGCCATGGTTTAACCATGGCTATGTTAGTCATAACAAGAGGGTTTTCCTATGGTTTTCCTATGGTTTTCCCATTATATGGATGGTAAACATCCATAAATCACCATATGTCGTATATTTTTCCAATAAATCACCATATTTTCCACACATATTTTCCATAACCATGGTATTTTTTGAACTGGTTGGCACCCCGGCCCTTTCTCCAAGCCCTTCAACCCCTTCCCACCGTTCTCCGAGGTTCGCCTGGGCCAAGGCCGTGCAATTGACGTCCCCCACCACCGCCACGGTGGGTCTGTCGCTGACCATCCCGCTGTCGGTGCTGGCGGATGTGCTGCGACAGAAGTACCTGACACCTGGAGCTGACGATGAAACCATGGTTACGGTTTTGTACCATGAAATATAGGGGGTTCGTATCCTTTATGATCCAATCATGGTGGTATATTGAATACATATGAGAATGGAATATAAATCGTATATAAATGAAAATAGGATATTATAAATAGTATATTAATGGAATATGAATGGAATATAATGTTGTTTTTGGATTTACCTGAAAAATATGAAACAATAATGGTGGTTTACTAAAATTATTAGGGATACAATGGAAATATCATTGAATATTCAATTGGATAACAAACAAATTGAGGGCCCGTTGGTGATGTTTTACCATTGGGGAATTCTTGGGGTGTAAGTTTTTTGCGATCCAATTGGGAGGTTGGGATGTGGGTACCATGGATTTGTTGGTCCTTTTTATGGGCAACATTCGGAGATCGGCTGGTTCTTTCGCACATGCCTAATTCATCTAAGATGCTAATCCATCACGGGCAGCTTGTTTTCTCATCTTTCCTCCCTGTTTTTGTAGGTAAAACCCGAATTTTCTGTTGTGATCCCATTGATTTTGATTTTTTTCCCATCTTTGCAGCTAAAAACGTCACCTTTTCCAACAGCCTCCGCGTTTCTCAGGACGCCTTGGACGCTGGTGGCTGCGCTGCTGGTGATCAGCGGCTTCCTTTCGGTGACCTACGCCTCCAAACCCGCCACGGCGGCCGCCACTCCGGAGGTGCGGGTAGAAGGTGGCAGACCGCGGCTGATTTCCTGAGATCACAGGTGAACAAAAAAACTGGGTGTGTCTGAAAATGTCGTGTATCCCCAATTCCAATGGTTTTGCTGATCATTATCCCTATTAAATGGCTATTTCATTGGGAATATAGCCTATTTTCAGACAAACCCAACTGGCGAAGAAAAGAAAGACTTGGATATTGCTGAAGGATGTTGAGTATTTTCTAAACATGAATATTCATCGAGGCTTCTGGGTAATTCTGCCATTTTTCGTGGGCCTGAAGCAATCCGAGAACAGGACGTTTCAAACCCAGGCCCCTTCCAGTTGCGATGTTTCTACGAGAAACAGCTAGATAGGTGCAACAAGTAGTGATACCTGGAAGGGGCCTATCCTCACGCAGGGCTTTTGCCAATGTGCAAGCCGCGCGCAAAGTGCGTTACCGTGCTTTTTGCTGGTGCGATCGTAACTCTGCCTGCAGATGAAAAAATGAGAGTTTCCCCGAGTCTTCTAAGAGATAATATGACAATGTGGTAGACCTGATGCCATAAATCATTTTTTTGGGCCAAATGTTTTGCACATTACTAGGAATCTTCCAGATATTGCGAAATGATGCTAAATGAATATTGAACCACTTTACGGAATTGGTTTATGTAGATTCAATATTCGCCCCAAATGTTTTCACCCCCAAAACCAAATAAATTGAACTAATTGTTTTTACCCCAAGTGTAAGCGTAAATTTGCCGAAAAAAAATGGGGTAAAAACAATGGTTCCCTGTAGATTTCCCTCCAAATCCATCACATTGATGGTCCCCACAATGATTGGTGGTAATACCAGGGTGTCTTCAAAGGCATCCTGTATGGCACAACAACAAACCTGAGGAAATGCACGGAAAATGATGGAACATGGTGGGTGTCTAGAGTATTTTGATCGTGTCTGACAGTTGCAGTATGTGCCCTCTGGTTGTTTAACGTAGCTATCCCCAATTTGTTGGTCAATTCCCTGTTCATCATCATTAAAATTCCATTAAAACAACATAAAATCCATAAAACCAATTACCCTCTGGTAAACTAACATAGCTATGGAAAATCACCATGTTTAATGGGAAAACTCACTATAAATGGTTATTTTCCATAGCTTTTTGTATGTTTACCAGAGGGTAAGTCCATTTAATCCCACTTTTGTTGGCTAAATCCCATGAACTCCCATGAAGAATCACGGGTCTCTGCCCAAATCACTGTTAACCTCAGCCAGAAATGGGTTAAGATACCCAGCTAAAGGACAGGGACGATGCTGGGTCAGATTACGTGTAAGATTGGCATAGAGTAGCAATGGTACTAGTTGATATATATATATATATATGTATATTATATATATATATATGTATGTATATATATTATATATATATACACGTATATATGCATATATATATATATGTATATCTATTTATATTCGAATTTATATGTAACTATATATATATAGATAATTAGATAGTCGTACTTAGTCATCTCCTATTGTCATTCCCAAGTTCTTCGGCGGAGATTGGCAAGATTGGCAAAGCTTGGGTAGCAAATAGCCTTGTGATGAATATGAGCACCACGCTAGCTTTCTTCCTTGTTTATCTCCATAGAGACCGCAGACTGTTGCTCTTATGGATAGACACCATTGATACGTGACATAAGTACAGGATGGGGCCCCAGTCGAGCTCGCGTTCAGTTGCCTTATAAGTGGCTGAATTCTATGGCTTATGGTAGATATTTCACGAACTAGTTATTGCGGTTTATTTCATGTTTCTTTAGCCAACAAACATAACTATGGGGCCCCATCCTGTAGCTAAAACAGATTTGACGATCGAAATGACAGGGTGACAGGGATCGGATTTCCTGCTGATTCCTTGCAGCTGGTTGGCTGTTCGACATTTCACTCGCCCGGCAGTGAAGGTAGTGAACTAGTTATAAGTTAGTACATGTTTGTACTGGATTTTTGCATATACAGTAGACATTACTGAATTATATGTTTCATTCCACTCTGTCTGTGACCGTCTTGCAGTCGCCTGCATGCACCATGGGACACAAAAGCTCTTGGTGAGCGACCCATGTCTGTTGCTCTCAAATTAACAGAGGCTTTTCGTTTCACCCTTTAGGTGACTACTGAGTCCTCTGAAATCTTTCCAAAATTGTAATCCGAGCACATTTTTGTGCCCTTCGCTTCTAGCCAATAAGGGTCATAGGAATTCGCCAGTGCATCCAATGCTTGTTCCAAACCTTCCGGTTCCTGGGTTGTTCCCTCCCCAATTTGCTGCTCAGCGAAGGCAATGTGCTGCTGCGCTAGTATGCGGCACAAAGCTGGTGGATATGCCTTTGCACGGGCCGTTTTCCATTGGGAGCCTTCACGGCCCCCAAGCTTTGTCGTCGGCCGCCATCGCTTGTTGTAGCCTTCATAGATGGCCGCCCCCAACCTTTCCAACCTCGCTGCCAGAAGATTGGTTGGTTTGGCGAATGGTTGTCCCAACGGGCCTTGAAGTATTGCCCAGAGCTTGATGTCCCCTGCCAACATGAGCTGTTTGATAAAGGATGAGTCCCATATGGTCCACTTGTTGTCCTTACCTCCACAGCCCTTTGGGTGTTCCAGGGTGAATGAGCCTCCATATGCGTAGATGGTGAAAAGGAGAAAAAGAGCACGCCACATCAAGATGTTTCCCATCATCCACTGCCGTGTCTCTCTCAGCGTTCTTCCATCCAATCCCCAAGGCTGTTCACAACTCCGCAAAGGTCTTGGATAAATGCTGTCTTCAATTTCCAACCATCTGGCCAAGGAGTATGTCTCGCATGGGGGGCCAGCGTGCCCCCCTGTGACTCGTCTGGCATGAATAAGTGAACGCCACAACCCAATCTCCAGGACATTGCCAAACTCTGGGTGGATGGCAACATCCACACAAATCGGGATTAAATTTGATTGCCACCAAATGTATGAAGCCAGATCCTCGAAACGACGATGTCCTGAAAAAAGGATCAGGAAAAAAACGCCTTCCATCTGCCGGCCCTCTAGGGATCCAATCCGGATTCGGATTCCATCTGGTGGCTCTGTCAAGGAGCTGATGCTCAAATTTGGTTGCTTCTTGTCCCACATTGTGCACCGTCCATTCAGTTGCGTTTCTCAATGTGATTTGTCTGCCTCCTTGCCCTGGAGGTAACATACCCAGAGCTGCCCATTCCGCCAGCTCCTGCTCCGTTGGTGCACCATCTTGCACAGGAGGGTGTTCCTTCAAAGGCAAAATGTGTTTTTTCTCCTGATCTGTGCACCAACGCCAACCTTGATCTAAGGAGTGCTCCACAAGCCCCTTCTGATGAGCAGCCACTCCCCTCTTTCTGTCATGCTCATCAAGCTCGGCTGCTGCCTCTTCAGACATGGGAACATAATTCCGTAAATGAAAAATCCAGCACCCTGACTTCGCCATCTGCAAATGCTTGATCATGCGAGGCCGCGTGTGGTAAAACCGACCACATGCACGACATGCTGCATCACATGCCACCCTCCTCAGAGCAACTCGTTTGTTATGCTTGCGTTGCTCATGGGTGGCCAATGAAGAGGCCTTGTCAAACATCGCCCCACATTCAGTGCATTCATGAAGGCCTGCACCTGTGCCGGATTCCTCTCCTTTCTCACTCTCCTCTTCCAAGGTCCATCCCATTTCTCTGCAGATTTGATCTTGCACCTCCGCATGAGTTTTCAACTCGCAAAATGATTTGACCTTGCACAAGTGAGATTGCTCTGCCTTTTTGATCAAACCCTTGAGTTCATGAGCTCCTGCTTGAAACCAATTCCAAACTTGCGGGTCCATCAGCTGAAAAAGCTCCTCTGGCACCTGCTCTGCGCCAACTTGATTTTTCAACCATTTCAAACTGTGAAAGACCCCTTGAAGCCACGAGTTCTCTTTCTCAATCTCGAAATTCTCCACAATCGCCGCAATCATATACGCATCTCCTGTCTTGAAAAGATGCACCAACAAACGCAGCCTGCAAAGATACATCAGTTCCAAAGGCATAGGTGATTGCATCGCATCAGCTAGCTGATACATAGTGGAGTGCCGCACCTCACCATTTGCCTTTCTTTGATGAAGGGATTGGTAGATTTTGTGAATACCCGCTTGCCAAACTTGATATTCACCTTGGGTAAGAGCAAAAAGTGTGCCAGCGTGTAACGTGAAAACTGACAAGCCCAAACTCTTGATGAGCCGACTTCTCTGCTCCTTTTGGAGACCTTCATGAACAAGAATCCGTCGCAACGGCTTGAGTTTGGATAGGGCACCGACAGTTCTGACCCTCAGCTCCGCGATTCTCGAACCCGATCTTGTGATGAAGCCGCCAAGATGTCGGTAATGCCCCACGATCGGGATGATCACTTTGCCTTTGTGCTCACTCATCAATGCCAATCCTTGACCATGCTTCTGCTCTGCTTCCTGCCGTGCAACAGTCGCTCCCTTTCCATGAAACGAGATCATCACTGCTGTTTTTCCAACCCCGTAAGAAAGGGACAGACCATGCTCCAGCATTGCATCTTGTACTATGCCCAACAAATCCATGGTTCTGCCCACCAAACGATCAGCATCCTCCGTGAGCGAAAAAGCGATGTCATCCACCCAGGTGACCATGTTCGAGACTTGACCAGCTGTCGTTTCACGTGAAAGCTGAATGCCAATCTGCTGTGCTCTTTCTTCAATCACACCTATCACCTTGGATAAGACCAGCGAAAATAGCACATCTGCGCTAGGGTCTCCCGGCCTTGAGCCGGTCATGGGCGCTTGCAGCGACTTGGACTCTGGTATCACAAACCATGCTAAGCCCAGCATTGCCGCTGCACTGTTGGCCATGACAGCTGATCCTGTAGCCTCCTTGATGAGATTGACACCCATCGTCTGCTGCAGAAACTCCTCTTTCATGTCAGTTGGTAAATTCATCTTTGCAAACACTTTTTCCAAGCTCTGCATGCCGGAGGCTGTGCCTGCTACCAACTGTTTCACCACAGAGTAAAACGCTGCTTTGATGTCAAGGAAAATAACTGCATGAGACTTGCGCTGATGTTTCGCATTCCTTTTCCAGAAATGAACATGTAGGTGTAGTGCCTCAATCGAAAGTCCTTGTCTGCCCCCCCACTGCATGGGTCGCGCCACTCTTGCCAATCCTTCCGTGATCAGTGGTCTCCATGCCTTCGAAAAGGCTCTTGATACAACAGATTCCAGAAGTATTGCTCTGTAACCAGCCATATTTTGCGGGTTGCCCCGTCCTTTGAACAATGGCAGCAACCATCCACCTGCGAACTCCATGACGCCTTGGCCTCTGACCGCTGCTTTTAACAAGATCGGGTACAACTTTTTGGCTGCTACAACTGGATCAGCTTGAAGCACTTCCGCTCCTAGGCCATCAAGGCCCGTGGCCTTGGTTGCCTGCAATGCTCTGATTGCTGATTCTAATTGGTAGAGGGAAGGAACTGAAAGGAGATCGAGTGCTTGCCAGCAGTCTTCATGTCTTGAAACTGAACGTTGAAGCAATTCTGTTGCTGTAACCTCCTCAGCGTTTTCAATGGTTCCAAACTGTGTTTGCCATTCCAAAGCGATGGCATCCCTGTTGTTTTTCCATTGTCCATCCTCTCCACATAGTCCGGGAAGCTGACGGATCAGTTTGCCGGTGCTTCTGACAATCATTTGCTTGGGACGCAAGATCTTGAACAACTCCGCTGAACGCACTCCTCTTGCCTTTTCAACTTTGTCAACAAGTTGTTGCTTTATCCACTGCCTCCAATCTCTTCTTTTGATGCATTTGAAGTCATGGTCCACCCTGATGCGCGCTTCTAAGGTGACAGCTTCTTGGCATCTCAGAAAATGCAAAGGCCTGCGAAAGGTTTCCTCTGCTTGAGAGTCCTGCACGTTTCCTTTCCATGCCTTCCAAATGGCACTCAAAATCAAAATTCTTTTCTCACGTTGCAAGGCTCTATATTGCTTGCGGATCTCCTTTCTGGAGCAAAGCACATTCCAAGCCTCTTTGGAGAAATACAATTGACGCTGCTGGCGCTTCTGGCACGGAAAAAGGTCTTTGACCTTTTGCTGCAGGTGGTGTCGCACCCAATTCCAGTGGTCATTAACATCAACAGACCAGTCCACAGATGGACATTTCACCAAAATATCTTGCATAGCAGCCTTTTGCTGCCTTTTCATGGCCTCAGCTCGGTGGTATATTGGGCTCCTGTTGAAACGTCTGACCACTTCTTTCTTGCCAACCTTGATGTCGCATTCCAGACAAAGAGGAAAATGATCTCTGTCACCATTCATGAGATCAAGATCTTGATGTATGAAAGAACGCACCACACTTGCACCAAGTTCTTGTGGCATCAAGATGTAGTCGATTCTGGATCTATCACCATGCGCACTAGTGAATGTGTATGTCTGCCCTTCATGCCAGCACTCAAAAGTGGAGGGAATCATGAGTTTTTGTTCCCTGCAGATTTCACGGAGAAGTTCACCTCCTTCGTCTTCCAAATCAGCAGCATGATGTCCATTTTCATCACCGGAACATGAACCAACACTACAATTGCCATCCCCAAGCATGAAAAGATGAGCTCGTTTGTCTCTTTTCTCCAGGACAGATTTGAAGTGCTTCCACCACTGTTCTTTCTCTTGCGCACTGCGGCCTCTTTGAGGCGCATAGAAAACGACAATCTCCAATGCTGACTTACCCATTTGGCATCGTGCTGCAAGGATGCGTTCCGATGAATGCCACACGCACACATCTTTTTCAGGCTGAAAAACACAATGGAAAATCCTGGCCAATTCCTCGCCATTCAACCACAATTCCACCCCAGCTTGTCCATTGCAGCCTTTGGCAACAAGCCGAGTAAAAGGGCCATTCGTGACCATGCGTGACACCCGGGCTCTGGATTCTTGAATTGCACAAATGTGAATGTGTTCCAATTGGCATTGGCGCAGCAATTCATTTGCTTTGATGCTGCCGCAATCAGAATCACCATTGTACTCCATAGTCTCAACATTTGCCGTCGCAAATCTCAGCCGATGAACCCTACATCCATGATGCTGGTCTTCTTTCATGTCTCTACCCTTTTTTCCTTGCTCCCACTTGTTGGCCTCAAGGGATAGTGTCGGGTCATACCACCCCTCATTGGGATCCGCCTGGCTATTTTTCAACACCATGGCGAGTGAAGGCATCTGGCTGTCCGGCTTTGCTTCAATCCATGCCCATTCCCGTAATGGATGTGACAAAAGCCGTCCTGATCGGAACTCAGTTTGGACCATAGGCTGCCAACCTTGCCTGACCAATCGAGCTATACTTTCAGCGCATTCATTCCATGGGTGACCTTGATGTGCTTTGACATGCAAACCAGTGACTTCACTTGCCCTCTGCTGCAAAATGGACATCATGATGCGAGCAGCATGCTGTCTATCGGAAAAGGGATCCACATGCTGAACAACATTTTGCAATCCACATGCACCATGGCCCACAGCTAAAGCGTCATAGTGGAAGAAGATCTCCGCATGTTGAATTGTGGGGCATGCCAAGAGGTATTCCACCCCAGCAATAATGGCAGTCGCCTCAGCATCGGTTGCTGTCATACGCACTGGTCCAATTGAGTCATCAATCATCCCAGCAGCATAACCAATGCGAACAAAGCGTGAATGCGTTGGCAACCTGCATTCACAGAGAACGACAAAAGCCCATGCCGCATTGTGACGCTTGCAAGATCCATCCGTGAAAATATGGAAGACATTGTGGCACTCAACATCCAATTTCACCTGTTGGCTGGCAATGGCTGCATATGGATGCATATAGGGGATAAGAGCAAAATCACGATTCAGCCCCTTCCATCCTTCTGTGAAGAGGGCTTGCAAATCCGACTTCAAACTCTCCAGCATCACATCGTTGTTTTCTTGAACTGGATTCTGCCATTGTTGTTTGCTCCAGCCATCCGAGAGATCCGAGTTATCCTCTTGGCATGGTCGCAAGAGAGCATCCCCCTCCTGCAAATGCAACTCTGCCCTTGCATCTCTGGTGGCCTCATGTTCATTTGGCTTGCGATAGGAACTGATGGGATCCAAGTTATCCCCATCACGTCCCTGCTGAAAAGACAGTGAATGCTCTTTGCTCGACAGAACATCGCAGGAAATTTTGTCATCTTGGAAATTTTGCTGGTTCATTTCCTGACCACCATGAACTCTTTTATCATCCACATCAAGTTTCTCATGCAGAGCTCTGCAAATTTCCACGAAACCGGTGTCCTGGAGCCCATTAGTGTGCAAGCATTCAAAACTCTGAGGATTTACTTGCTGTTTTGGCTTTCCTTCACTTTTCAATCTCATTCGATGCTGCATCAAGCTTGTCATTTCCACATCTCCATAGTCCTCGCATTCATCATTGCTTAACAGCAAGGTCAAGGCTTGATGTTGCTGCCAAACCACGAATCGGGCTGTCACCAAATCACCTCCCTGCCAGTCTCTTTGAACCTCCCTTGCTTTCTGTCCACCTACAAAAACATGCGGATGGATGTGATGCCGTCTTGCCACACGGAACCAGAAAGGGGACTCTAACGCAATTCCTGGCATAGAGTGCGAAACCACTTGATTCGGCATGTTAACAGCCCAATATTCATTCACCATACCCTCCTGACCTGGCATCTTCTCAGCCACAGTGATTTGCTGATGGATTAGGACTGGACGTCCATCCCCATGACCATAACTGATGACGAAGTGGAAACATGGTCGCTCCATCTCTCGAACATCATTCGTCATATCCGAGACAAAACCAATTTGCACCTGTTGGGCGTCAAAAGGCCAAAGCTGTATCATGAAATCAATCCACTCAAGATTCTTCAACTGATCAGCCCTGCGCGCAATTTCACGCTGACCAAGTGGCCTATTGGCCGGCGAAATCCCATGAACAATAAGCACAATTTCTTCACATTCAGGCTGGAGATTCTGCAAGCTCCTGCACTGGAGGAAGAAGGCCTCCACTTGATTGATCCTTTGGCTGGCTCTTTGCACCTCCTTGCAAATGGGTCCAATCCAAACTAGGCATAACATACCCGGATCGAAATCATAGTGATGTCCATCCTCCAAACTGACCTGCCCCAGCCTCACTCCACATGCTCGTGCTGTCAACGGTGGGCAATGCTGTTGCAGCCCGAGCTGGGAGAAAATTTCAGTCATTGTGGATTCAACATACAGCCTTGATGCATAGTATTGATTCCTGACTGACACCTCTGAAACCGCTCTTTCATGCACCAAAACGGGTTGCAATCGCTCATCATCTGTGCCTTCAATGTCAATCTCAACGATAAGGACTATAGACTTTTCTCCAGCTATGTCCATCGGCTGTGGGCTGACATTGTATGCAATGAGGTCGCCTTGTTGGGCATGGTCATCCCATAAGTCCAACACCACACGCATGAGCTCATTCGGCGCTAGGGGATCAAAACTAGCATCTCTTCTGCCTAGTTCCACGAGCCCCAACCCGAAAGTCACCACCGTCCACCTGTCATTCATCTGACTTGCTGGCAGGTCGACTCGAATAAGCTCAATGTGATCTTGGATGTGATTGAGGTGATGTGGCGCAAACACGATTGAAATGGCCGGTTCCTCTTCCATCAAAGCATGTGCACCGTGCTGGTCTTCATTCTGCCAGTCCTCCGGTATAAACTGGTCAATCTGCATCATGATGGGTCCTCCAGACATCAAGGAAAATTCCTCTGGGTCATCCGTCCATTCATCTTCTGGCAGGTCCGTGGTAGCCTCAGAACTAGCCGAGGAGTCATCTGCTGCAACATTCACTTCATTTTGATCCTCCTCCCCATGAATGACGCGCAGGCCACCCTTGAAAAAAGTGCCAATTTGTGCAAAGACAGCCTCCGAGTCGGTCCTAGTGATTGCCTCATTTTCTTGAAAGAATTGAAGAAAACAGGCAGTTTGAACACGCCTACATGCGTCTTCATGCTGCAAAACCTCGAAGATGTTTCTCACTGACTTGCCATTTTCAAACAGTGCAGCCCTGGTTCTGGTGAACACTGGCATCGACTCACAGTGAAACAAGGCTGCAACCTGACCAGGCATGATTCCCTGAATGACAATCCAAGCACCGATCACACTCGGCAAACGTCTTCGATCAGTCTGCACATAAATGAGTTGGATAGGTCCGCCATCATCAAGGTCAAACCACGTCTGCTTGCATGCTCTTCTGAAAGTTTCAAAATCAGTTTCACGGTCGACCCTAACTGCTCTTGGTCTCACACAAAGGTCGATTCTCTGGGCTGCCAAAAACCAAGTATCAACGAACACTGGACTTCTGCTTGAATCATACAAACTTGAGGCCTTAGTGTTCATATTGTGAAAAGCTGCGATTTGCACCACATCCTCTTGATGCCTAGCAATTGACATGCCTCCCTTCGTGTCAGAACCTTCATCATGCTGACAAAGCCTAGGAGTTTGCTTGACATACGAGTCTAAAGCCGCTTCACATTCTTTGAGCGATGCAATCTGGCCATGCAAATGCCAGAGATTTCTCAAACAATCTTCTCGATCACATTCATTGATCCTGAAACTGCAAGACTCATGGTGGTCAAAACACACAACTTCACACACTTCATCAAACCGTAATTGCGTCTGTCTCTCCACTCTCTGAGCGACTTGCTCCACAAGTCTCTTCCGCAGCTTAATATCGTCAACACCATCAAATGAGGCTCCATTCAAAAAATTTGAAGGCTCAAACTCATTACCAAACGATACTGCAGAAGGAGGAGGGAGATTCAAAGCTTCATCAACACTGTTGTGGCGATCAGTCTTTCTTGTTTCATTGCAGAGTGAGGAGCCTACTATTTCACCAGCGGGTTCAAACTCAAACTCCACATCTAACAAGGTGGTATCGCGGCTTGTGCGACCACAGAGATCCGAGTTACCCTCTGTGCGTCTCATCATACCCTTGTGCAAGCCCTGGCACCATGTGTAAGGAAAGTGAAGCCAATCTGTTGCATCCTTCCAAGAAACTTGTTGCAAATGCCTACCCTCATTCGCATCTTCATCTGGGTGAGCCTGTGTCTGCTCTGAACCCACAGGACGAGCTTCACAGTCGATGCTGGAACCCACAAGACCACAGAGATCCAAGTTAGCCTCTGTGCGCCTGATGGTCCGATTGTTGCCACATGAAAGGACATCCCTTGCTTGGAACTGTCCGCCTGGGTCTATCAGAGGGTTCTCGTGCGAAGACCGATGGCTGTCCAAGGGAAGAACTGTGTTACCCTCTTTCTTGCTTCCCACATGCAAAAAGGGCTTCCCAAAATGTCTCACCATGTCATCTTCACTTTTTGAAATTTCCTTGCCACTCACCACGGGCAACTGGCTTTTCGCAACTTCTCCAAAATTTGTTGCTCCAAAACAAGCACTGTCACCAAGAGAAAGCAATGAGGCTTCATCCTCCTCATTTGTTTCCGGAACATTGGTGATACTCATTTCACCGCCCTGGCAGCCATGAAGATCCATGTTACCCTCCATGCACTCCCGCAAATGGGCCATTCCATCAATTTCACTGTCTGATCTTGCATTTTCCGAACGCAACATCCATGAAAAATGATTCTGCTTCTCATCATCCCAAAAATGACGCAAGGATTCCACTTCAGACAAAAAGGGGACTGACAAGCATGTGTGATTTGAGACAACCCTGTCCGACTGGGCCAACAAGCCACTCACTTGTCTGTCTTCACCTGTTTCATCCGATCTAGTGCATCCACATTCATCTTCATAGTGATTCTGTGCTGAAGGGCCTACTGAGAATAACCCGCAATTCCCAGATGCAGCACTGTCCACACTGCAACTTTCAGCTTTGAGAAAAGAAGAATCACCACAACGAAGATGAGGCAAGCAATCATGTGATGGAACATGGACACGGAACTTTTCGAGCCCATGCTGTGAAACACACTGGGTCAATTCATTGCACGAAGAGGAACCATCCTCCTTGTAAGTAGCTCTCTGCCAAAGACACCATGTCGGCAAAGGTGAATCATCAAAATTGTTGAACAGATGACACTGATCTACATTACCAAGGAAACAGAGCCATGGAAGAACAGTTGAAGAACTCACTGATCCCCTTTCTGCCTGACCTCTTTGTCCTTGTCTTTCTGATGTTTCTCTTGCTTTGCTTTCAAGTGTGTCTTGGCCACTTGCTGCGGAGATGCTGCCGATCTGAATGGTCTCAGCGCAGAAGGGAGATCCTTCTTGGCCTCTTCCTCCCCCTGATCCATGTTTGCTGCAACCAGTTCTTCTTCTTCCAACTGGTCTTCCATTTGATCCTCTGTAAGATCGACTGTCCCATTTTCCGCCAGCGCATTTTGCAGTTTCATCATCTGATCTGCAACTCCTGGCATCTCGTCCATGTCGAAATCCCCAGTGTGTTGATCCACCAGACTCCTGGAGGCAATTGAGACCTCCTCCTTCAAGGTCTGTAGCTCCTTCAGCTTCTGGTTGTATGTTTCCATCATGTCGGCACGACATTTCTGGTACAGGAGACCATGTTCTTTGACACGCTCCATTGTACGATTCATGAAAGCATTCCACTCTGCATCGAGCTCTCGAATGCGTTTGGCTGCCCCAGCCACTTGCCCTTTCACCTTGTGGAACTTGTTGATGTGTCCATGTGTGAGGGCTTTGGCCGTGGCCATTCTTTGTTCCTTGACGGTCAAATCGGCTAACTGCTGTGCCATTTCCTCTGGCAAAGCAATATTCATGCCCTTCAACCCACGTAGGTGTTCTAGCACCTTGATCTCTTCCGTAGTCAAAGCATCGCCTCCTTCCCTTTCCATTGAAGGCATGGGCGGAGGTGGTAAGACTGGCTGTGGCGGCAGCTGCAAGTCTTTGTCCTTGGCATCCGAAGTCACATCGGTTCTGTACGATGTTGCTCTGGCAGGCGTGGACTGTACCCAGGGGACTTTCTCCTGGAACACTTGCCATGTGGCCTGCTGTTCTTGTTCTCCGGTTGCTTCTGCTTTGTTGTACTTCTGAGATTTGCTGCGACTTCGCACCTTGCGCTTGGGCGGTTCCCACACTTCGCTCCAATGCGCTCGGCACTGTCGACATTTGTCTAAATGTTGACTGTTTTGGACTTCGCAACTTCGGCATGGTGACCTTTTGACGGACTCGTAGAGGTATTTCTAAAGGATTCCAGGTATGATGGCACTGTAGTGCCGGTAACAAACTGCGAATCCGCCTCCTCCGCCTTTTGCCAATTGGCTGTGTAAAGATCCTGGCAAACCAAGTCCGCACCGCTTGTCTCTTCCGCCTTTTCAAACGGTGCCACCCAGGTTCCACACGCCGCTGCAACGTCACCAGTGTAAGCCAGCTGCGAAATCAACACGAAAACAGCGAGGCGGCACAAAAACATGCGCAACGCCCCTAAGGCTAGCCTTGACACGTGTGCAGGGGGGCCACTCCTACACACATGAAGAGCCCAAACCTTTGAATTATATGTACGTATATATATATATATATATATATCATGTATATTTGATGGCCTAGAACCCCACTTGCTCACCAGTTTACAAAACCATGGCCCATCAAAGTATCTAGAAAATTGGACCACCATCGGCCATCCGCGCCAGTTGCAGCTTACCAAAGTTAGGCCCTGGGCAGCCTGGGCTGTGGGAAATGGACACGGGACATTATGGGACAAGCTCAAAACCTCGTCTTGGTGAGGTTTTGCCCAAAAAAGGGGCTGAAGAAGTGTCATCTTCGATGATTTTATGTGTCAACTCTGCCACTTTTATATCTGTTATCCTCCCAAGTCATCTTATGGTTTGAGATGTTTGAGCCATATTCAAATCATCATAGTCAAGGCTAACACTTCAACATTCCGATCCATTCACCTTTTATGCAAAATGGACATTCCCATCCCATCCAGTTCAACGCATTTGTCGAACCGCGGTCTGTCGAACCTGTCGCAGTTTGGAAGAAAGGGATCGTGAAGTGGCAAAGTTGGAGAAGGAACTTCTCGAGAAGGAAGGTGAACTGAATGATGTGAGGCGCGTGAGCTGCACGAGCTGTTCATGAAAACTTGCTATGCGGGTAAAAGAATGCCATAAACAATGGAAAGTAATCAACATAAATTTATAGGTGTATGTTTATCATTCCCAGTCATGGATGGTTTATGACATTGTTTTACCCACTGCAAAGTGAACCATCTTGGGGTGGCCAAACGACAATGATCAGGATCCACAACTTTCGCTGCCTTTGGCTCATGCTGCAACGAGCAGCCAGAAACGGCCAAAATGCAGGCTGCCAACATGACCGTGACGGGCATTTTGGTTGCAAACTTTCTGATGCACTGTATCCTTCTATATTGGTCATGGCTGGGAGAATATATAGGACCCAAATGCATATCCCATTACATCCACATTTTCATCCAGGAACCCCTCAGGTACATGTTTTCGAAGTTTCTTTCGCCAAGTGATGGATCACCGCATAAAAAGAATATCCATATGTTTGTTGATCACATCCAAATCCCCTGATTCCCGATGTTTGAGGATCAAACCTTAAATTAACCTTAATCATAAATTTACCTTAAAATTACCATTTTTAAGGTTAAAATTAACCCACATCCAAGCTGCTGATCAAACGATCAAACCTTGGAGATGGCTTTATATTGTGAGTTTTCGAACCACCAACCCATCATAGATTTCAACAGCAGCTTAGAAGTTCTCCATGTTAAGCGCGCCTGCGGCGCCTGTGCTTCGGGCGGCCAACAGGACCAAAGGCGGTGTAACCGAGGTCTGTGATAGGTAATGGCCGATTATATCATCAAAAACTGACTGGTTATAAGCAGTTCTTTTTGGATGATAATAGCTAAATACTTTTGATGACGTACCCAATAAACATCATTAGACTATAACATCACCTGCTTTTTTTGATGACATAGCTACTGGTAATACACAATTTGTCAATATCCACGTGACTGATTTCAAGTCTACTTCCGAAAAATGTGTGGCTACAGACTGGTGAGGTTTTTAGGGTTGAACTTCTCACAGCTGCTCGGCTCAAACAGCCAGCAGCCGGAACCCAACTCATGGTGGTCTCCAGACGTAACGCGTAAATATTCACGTCGGAAGGTAGGGATATCCATGTCCAACTTGGGGGTCAAAATTGCAGCCGTTTTCTGGGTACCCAATGACTAGACAAACAGCCTCAGAGCACACGTACTCATGTATCCACCTCTTTCAAGTGTCTCCAAGCAGCTGAGTTTAGGTTTGTCTATTTTCATCATGAAACAAATGCGATTTTGGGGTAAACATAAACTGGACCCCTACGACGATGAATTGGTCAGTCCTCCATCAAGTTTCCATCAATCCCATCCGGTTGGTGGTGACTGGAACCATGGAATTTTGAATGACTTTCCCATCATATTGGGAATGGAAAATCATCCCAACTGACGAAGTCCATCATTTTTCAGAAGGGTAGGTTGAAACCACCAACCAGATAAGTCATTGATAGTCATTATAATTCTCATTAACTATAGTTATATCTACCATAAACCATAGAATTCAGCCACTTATATACCACCAACCAGCCATAATGGATCCCATTTGTTGGAAGCTCCTGGCACGCAGTTCTGACATCTCCAGCCATGGTGGGCCGCATTGTGGCCACAGCGGGGGCTGTGGCAGCAGCTGCCATGGTTGATGTGGTGCATCCACGCAAAGAAGAAATGGTCAGGCGCCGGGAAAAAACCGTCATCAATATCATGGAATATCATGAGTAAGATATAATGGGAATATCCCGGAAGATTGGAATATCACGGGATATATTGATGGATATAAATGGATCTTATGGATTGTTTGGAAGTTGATTTAAGCCATTTTGATGGTTGAACATAGTGACATGAAACCGAGCTTTGCCAAGTTTGGCGGCGCTGAAAAAGTCCTGGTCAGCAATGAGTGGTTCGCCTGTTTTGGGCGAACCATATGGCTATGGATCCATATAGCCTATAGATACAATTTCTTTGGGGATGAACATAACAACCAGCTATTTTGATGTGAACCGAAGGGGTTTTAAGGGTTTTGACCCATCCCCATATTAGTGTTGTTATGATCTTCCAATGTCGCTCATAAAACTAGCTGGTTCAAGGCATGGCCATCCCACCATGAATAAAGTTCCCTAAGTAGTGGCTATTTTAAAATATGTTAAATCTCTACAGGATGGGGCCCCCAAGATAGCTAAGTTGCCCTATAAGCGGCTCAACTATGGTCTATGGTAGATATTAAACTAGCTAGTTTGCATGGGGTTTATAAATCATGGTTTTTTCTGAGCCAACGTTCACATAACTGTGGCGAAAAACCCTGTATGGATATTTGATAGAAATATACCTGATAATTATATTAATGGAAATTATAGATAGATAGATAGATAGATACCCTCTGGTAAACTAACATAACTATGGAAAATCACCATTTTATAGCTGGGAAAATTCACTATTTCTATGGCGATGTTCAATAGCAAACTGTTAGTCATTACCAGAGGGTAATCATTAATTCCCATTAATATATAATTATCAGATATTTATATATTATATGATATCTATATATTATATATGGTCATATATAGATCATCATAGTCATCCCCAAATAGTTGCACTTTACATCGTCATTCCGGGAATTCTGATGAACTCTGGTGATCAAACATGGGATCCCTTTAGCTACGGCACCGTGGCACAGGCATCATCCGATGTATGGCCGCACTCTGACCCAGGAGGATTGGCCCACTCTGCGCCTTGGAAACATGGCAAATCCCGAGATCCAATGAATACCATAGGAAAACCATAGGAAAACCATAGGAAAACCATAGGAAAATGGTGGTTTAATGGGATTTAATAGGATATACCCTCTGGTAAACTAACATAGCTATTGAACATGGCCATAGAAATAGTGGATTTACCCAGCTAGAAAATGCTGAAGTTCCATAGTTATGTTAAATTACCAGAGGGTAATGATGGTTAATGATGGTTAATGATGGTTAATGATGTTGGTTAATGGTGATTAATGACTGGTTGGTGACTGGAATGTTGCTGAAAATATGCCACAGATTTTTTCAGCTGGTTGGTGGTGACTGGAACCATGGATTTTTGAATGACTTTCCAGAAACAGTTGGGAATGGAAAATCATCCCAACTGACGAAATCCATCATTTTTCAGAGGGGTAGGGCTCAACCACCAACCAGGTAGTGTTTATATCTGTATATGACAAGAAAGACAGCCCCCATTCTGGATGAAAACCTATCTGCGGAATTTTACCCTCTGGTAATTTAACATAGCTATTGAAAATCACCATTTTCAATGGGTGAATCCACTATTTCTATGGCCATTTTCAATAGCTTTTTGTATGTTTACCAGGCCGGGTAGTGTCTAAATCTCCAAACCAGGTGATGTTCCCTGTCTATTTGCGTCAACCAGCTGCACCCCCAAATCCCCCAAACTCACCCAATTGACCCCCCAAAAGTACTTGGTGGCCCATCCCACGGCTCGTAAGTGGTTTATAATCCCAATTATAAGAGTGGATTAACCTTACTTATTCCAAGAACTGGGGTTATAACCCATTTACTAAGTGGGATGAGCCACCAAAAGTACCTGAGCCACTTGGCTTCGCACGGCTCAGGTCCGATATGATCCTTCGCGCGCGCAAGCTACAGCTGGGAGAGCGTATGGTGTGCCTCATAGAAGGCGGCAGGATTCGATGGTCAGATGGGGACCCTTCGGTGTCACCAAACATGGCTAAGATATGCTAAGATCATAGCCATTTCAGTGAGAGAACATGGGAACATTATCAATCAATCGGACTATCCTCTGGTAAACTAACAGTTTGCGAACTGGAAAATGGCCAGTCGAAATAGTTGATTTTCCCATTAATAGCATGGTGATTTTCCATAGTTTTTTGTATGTTTACCAGGCCGGGTATATCATGGGGATAGAATGGGAGAATATTAACCATAGATTAACCATAGATTAACCATAGATTAACCATAGATTAACCATAGATCAACCATAGATTAACCATAGATTAACCATAGATTAACCATAGATTAACCATAGATTAACCATAGATTAACCATTATTGGATACAACGAAGCAACGATCAAAGACTAAGCGAGCTCTGAAATTCGTTCCGAACGGTTCCGATGGTGGGAAAATCATCGAACTACATGGGAGATTTTCAAGCAAGCCATGTTTGATTCAGAGGGGTTTCATGCGCTATCCATTGATGTGGATATGTGGGACACGTGGGATAAAGAGTTGGATACATTTGGATACAAAAAATCTTACATTCCCACATATTCCCACTCTATGTTGGATAGAAATTCCATTAATGTTGTTTATCCATGTGTTGAATCAATCATTCCATCGATGGGATGACCAACAAAGAAACGTTTCAACATCGCCGAATGCTTCGTCATCTTTGTTGGTGAATGACGAAGCTGAATTTTCTTGGAACCAGTGAAGTCCCCATTGGAACCAGTGCATCAAGTGCCCAAGTTTTACCAATTAGGTTAAATCCCCATGTTTTGCTGCTTGGTGGTGACTGGAACCATGGAATTTTGAATGACTTTCCAGAAACAGTTGGGAATGGAAAATCATCCCAACTGACGAAGTCCATCATTTTTCAGAAGGGTAGGTTGAAACCACCAAGCAGTTTGATTGTCAACCCCCATTTTTGTTGTTTCAATCCATATATATATATATGTATATCTAGATATATACACATACATATATATATACATATATATATATACATATATATATATATACATAATATATTTAATATATATATATATATTATAGTATATATGTAGGGGTCAAACCCCCATATTTTCCATTTTTGGACAAGGATCTCTACTAGATCGATTTTTATTTTCGATGATGCCAGGTGAAGAGGATGCCACCTGGCCGGAGCAACCAATTTGACAGTCCCAGCAAAAAAATATGGGTAAACAATGGGAAAACCATAGGAAAACCATAGGAAAATGGTGGTTTAATGGGATTTAATAGGATATACCCTCTGGTAAACTAACAGTTTGCTATGGAAAACCACCATGTTTAGTGGGTAAATCACGGGTAAATCAACTATTTCTATGGCTATTTTCAAGAGCAAAGTAACAAATAACCAGAGGCTACATATAGTGAACAAGCAGAAATGATGAGATAGATTTTTCATGATAAATGGATGTAGAAGGTGGGGATAACAGGGATTCAACATCAAAAGGGGAGTTGGCCGGATGAAGAGAGGGAATTTCACCCATGTTGGCCAGAGTTCACCCATTGGCAAAACTCATCCAGATTGGTGACGTAGGGCAGCAGCCAGATGGAAGCGTCAGAATGTACTGCCACAACCTGTTTCGATGAACAACAAATGGAGGTTTTAATGGGAATATATGGGAAAAATATGGAAACTATTAAACTATAGTGATTTATGGGAAATACATGATGTATGAAAGATACCCTCTGGTAATTCAACAGTTTGCTATTGAACATGGCCTATTGATAATTGATCTACGTATAAACAAATGGTGATTTTCAATAGCTATGTTAGTTTACCAGAGGGTAATCAGGAAAACAGGAATGCAATCATCAGTAATCATGAGGGTATTTTGCCACGGTGTTGGACCCAGCGAACATGTTTGGACCACCATTTTTGCTACGGAGGACAAACCAAATGATTTGCTGGTTGATATATACCGTCCAGCAGTTGATTGATCATGTTGATTGATCACATGTATATCTGTGTAAGTACGCGTAGAGATTGACAGATACATATTGTATAGATGTAGGCATAAGTATAGACGATATTGATACCCCCAGATATAATTAGAACTTAGATGCATACAGAATATAGATGGTGCAATATCTATAGATATACATCTATCTACAATATATTATATTATATTATACATATATTAAACATATGATCAAACATCTACATATATCATCATATATGGGTATGGATCAATACCTATTAATACCATTTTTAGGGGGATGAACATCCATTTACCATCTATTTTGATGTTCACCAGGTGTACCAGGGTTTTGACACACTGCTATATATCTATGTAGATGTGCAATTTTTTATAGAAACTGACCTAATAAGATGGAACAGCCGCTGATGCGCTGCTGAGATTCGCGCCAAAGAATCCGCCTTTTGGGATCTCGGTGGGGATGTCTTCCAGTTAACTTTCCGGTGCCTCGGCGGTTCACGGAACGGGTGGAACGGGTGGAACGGGTGGTCCTTTTCCAATCTTCCATTTTTTTCATAGGAAAACCATAGGAAAACCATAGGAAAATGGTGGTTCAATGGGATTTAATGGGGTCCTTTTCCAATCTTCCATGGCTGCCGGTAGCGGACTGGGAATTGAAGCAAAAATGGCGGTTTTTATGGGAAGATTTCTGGGAAATAGCTATGGTTTTACTATGGTGATTTATGGGGAAATATATGATGTATGAAAGATACCCTCTGGTAATTTCACAGTTAGCTATTGGAAATGGCCATAGAAATAGTTGATTTACCCAGCGATAAAATGGTGATTTTCCATAGCTATGTAAACGTTTACCAGAGGGTAGCGGACTGGACATTTCGAATCTCCTTTTCAAGTTGCCATTGGTGCATGCCAGTGGCTGTGCCAATGTTGCAGCCTTTTGCAGGCTTTGGTCCAAATGAAAGGCTCAAATATTTTAGAGTAGAGGTGATTTGGCTGGGTATGTTTGATCACGACCGAACCCTGTCCTCCCGAACCCTGGAATCATGGTTTATTTTAGGGAAATCATCCCCAGCCGAACTATTCAGATTAGTGAAATATTATCATTTACCCAGATATATGGTACCAATAGTTACTATCGATGGCTATATATATGGTATATATGGTATATATGGTATATATAGTATATATGGTATATATATGGTATGTATATGGTATATAGATATGGCAACTATAATCTACCCAGATTTGGGTCTGAACAGGATTCATCAGATTCCAAGGACAAAGCGCCGGGATGCACTGTACTTCCCCAAGTCGCTGCTGGCCGAAGGTGCGACTTGACGGTCGCGAGGTAAGGTCGCGCTGAACAATGGCGAGTCTATAGGTTTCTGACTTGAATAACCATAGGAAAATGGTGGTTTAATGGGATTTAATGGGATTCAATAGGATATACCCTCTGGTAAACTAACATAACTATGGAAAATCACCATGTTTAATGGGTAAATCCACTATAAATGGCAATTTGCAATAGCAAACTGTTAGTTTACCAGAGGGTAGTATTTATGGGGCATAGAACTATAACTATAGATCCACCATTCTATGGTGTTTTGATGTTTTTGAATACATTTAAGTGATGTTTCACGTGGTCAACCGAACACACTGAGCATTTGATGCCCATTTTCATAGGGAAGACGATTGAACCCATGGGACTTGGGGTCTGCCAGTGTCCCCGGCATCCAGGGCGAAACTATTTGTTTGCTGCAGCGGCTGTATGGGAGCTTCAGCTAGGACAGCGATATCTTTACTACATCTTGATGGACGCTGATGCCGAGGTCGCGAAAAGAAATTGGGTTCTCGCAGTGTCTGCTGTCCCCTGTGAAAAATAGGCTTTGAATGGGATTTAAGCATCAAAATTGTTTTGCTTTTTTTCAAAAAATAGGGTTTGGGACTTGGATTTCAGTGAAATTTGATGGGGTTGAAAGTTGGGTTTCCAGTCTATGAAATATAATGGGGATGGTCAGAACCCATCTGGGAAACCCGTGCTTAACCAACCATGATTTCATGAAGATTTACACACCACAAATAACCAACAGTAGGGGATTTGTTGACGGGGATAATGGATATATGACCTACATGGACAGGCAACACAAATAAGATGTAAAAAGTATAATTTATGATACATGCCCAACAAGAATGGGAAGAATAACAAAACAACTATAACATTTGGCCGGCATTTTCGAGTTTCCATCCTACATCACAGGTTGACTTTGGTATTTATGTGATCAAACCATCAACAAGTTAACACGTTGTTCAAAGGTTGGCTTGGACTAGCGTAACATAATACCCTCTGGTAAACGTTTACATAACTATGGAAAATCACCATGTTTAATGGGTAAATCCACTATTGCTATGGCAATTTTCAATAGCTTTTTGTATGTTTACCAGAGGGTAACATATGACTGGAAAATTCTCGCCTGTTGGCTTCATTGGCTGTTGATAGATCCCAAACCTGTCCTACTTTGGCCTCCCGAAGGTGGATGATTGGTCCATCGGCTGGCGGGACTTTCGCAATTTTCTCCTCGACTGGCAACCGGCGGTGGGTCTGCCGGAGCTCTTTGATTATCACCAGATCCCTGGTTCGAATGGTCAGGCTAGTGAGGGGAACTATCCCAAAATGGCCAGGCATGGCCAGGCCATTCTTTTCCAGGTTGGTGAATTGTAGCTTATCCAGGTTATCCAGTTGATTTGCTGAATGAGGTGTTGATTTTTCTCTATTCTCAAAGTGGAATCTGTATCATGTGGGTAAAACAATTTCATAAAGCATCCCCCAGTCATCACCATTTTTATTGGCGGTATGTTTACCATTTCCAGTCATGGGTGGTTCATGGCATTGTTTTTCCCACATTACTATGGTTAGTGGGTATTATAAATTATAAACCATAAATTGTTGATCATAAACCATCGATCCTACAGTGGTATAATGAACCATTAATTACCATTAAAGCCATTAATATCTATAGTTAGTGTGCCAACATTGATAGATATTATAGTTATATACCATGTATTGATACATATATATATGCTATCTATAGTTATATACCATTAATATTGATTATAACACCCCAACCATAAAACGATGACACCTTTCCGGAAACTTCAACATGGGATGGGCAACGCCACCGTCCGGGAACAAAAAAACACAGTTTGCTACCGAAAATAGCCCATGTATAGATGAGTTATCTAAATTTCACATTTGAACATGGTTATATCTTCCATAGCACGCTGCTAAATTATATGACCAGAGTGTAGTACCAAAAAAAACAAGCTGTACCATCTGTTTTTTTTGACATAGCCATGGAAAATTGCCCATTTATAGATGGTTTACCTATAGATATTATAGTTATATACCATTATAGTTATATATTAATGTTTCCATTGGTGCAGCATCACCACCATGTGCCTTTTTTTTTCGAAGCCAAGGATCTTGTACGAATATCAGGTGACGGACGAATCCGAAGTGCGGACGGTGCTGAATTTCGACCATACTGTTGCTCGTTGATGGTAGGGTTTTGTGTTTCCCTCAAATCCTGGGACTGGTCGGAAAATTCTGCAGGAACACCTATGTTTGATTGGAAAGCGAATGGTTTCCTGATATGCTTCCTTTCACACATAATGAAATCCACTGATATACCCTCTGGTAAACTAACATAGCTATGGAAAATCACTATTTTTCATAGATAAATCAACGAACTAAATGGCCAGTTTCAATAGCAAACTGTTAAATTACCAGAGGGTATCTTTCATACATTATATATTTCCCCATAAATCACCATAGTAAAACCATTTATTTCCCAGAAATATTCCCATAAAAACCTCCATTTTTGCTTCAATTCCCAGAGGCTAATTTTAGATGATGATCTCTTTCCCATAAATCACCATAGTTGAATAGTTTCCATATTTAATATTTCCCATTTATTTCCCATATGGCAGTGTGTCAAAACCTTGTACCCCTGGTGAACATCAAAATAGCTGGTAAATGGATGGTCATTCCCCTAAAAATGGTATTAATAGGTATTGATCCATACCCATATATTCCCATTCAAACCTCCATTTTTTGTTCATCGAAACAGGTTGTGGCAGTACATTCTGACGCTTCCATCTGGCTGCTGCCCTACGTCACCAATCTGGATGAGTTTTGCCAATGGGTCTCCCAATGGAGCCCCGGGCAGCTGAAATTGAGATGTTCAATATATTTATGTTCAATTAATTAGATAATTATATAATCCCATATGGCATATATGGGCTGATAGGTATTTTCCCCTATCAATATGGGATGGAAAAATAATCAGCCATGGTAAATCAGTTTGGGTTAGATCAGGGAGTTTGATTTTTATTTTCGCATAAGCAAGTCCTAAGTTTGTAATTGTAATTACCCTGGCAAAGAAATTTGGCAACGGAAAGCCTCATTACAGCCAAACGCGGAACAGGTTTCATTTGGTTGTCTTTCTTCCCTCCACGGCAATTAGCTTCAAATCCTAATCAGCACCCTACTTATTCTGGGTGGTTATCCATCACCCATGTTTACCCTCCGGTAAACTAACAGTTTGCTATGGAAAATCACTATTTTTCATGGGTAAATCCACTATTTCTATGGCCATTTTCCAGTTCGCAAACTGTAAGTAAACGTTTTCCAGAGGGTATCTTTCATACATCATATATTTCCCATAAATCACCATAGTTTCCATATATTTCTATATATTTCTTATATAGATATATATATATATTATATTCCAATTAAAACCCATGAACCCAGCCAGTTTACCAGAGTGGGTCAGATGTTTCGCTGGTTTTTTTGGTAGATCTCAGGAGATTTTCCTCCCTGGCCAACGCCTTGTTTCCTCAACACACGGTGCTCACACACCGACTCTCCGTGAAAAATCCACACCATGCGTCCTACAGCAAGTCCAGGCCGCAGGGGCTGGGATGGAGCACTTTTGGTGAACTGTGGGGCCCCTAAAAGGTGATGTGAACGTTGGTTAACAAAAACCCCATGAATACTAGTTCGTTATAGGTACCATAAACCAGTTCGTGAAATTGGAGTTATGTGCACCAACTTAGCTATTTTGGTAGAGTTGCCCTGGAACCCCTCGATTTTTCCATATATGGGATAATCCTTCCCATTGACTTTCATATTTTTCAAGATGGTTAAAACAACCAAATCCAGGATGATGGTTTGTCCTCAACAAGTTGTTGCCGGCGAGGTGCTTAGATCTCATGCTGAATGTCACAGAGGAACTGCGCGCGGCGGAGCCCGTAGAGTTTCACAGCTGCTTCGTGGAACCTTCCAATCAGGTGATCTGCAGTTCTTTTTTTTTGCGGTTAAAGTATTACAATGTGGTACCCCCCAGCTACAAGTTGGTTTATAACCCCATCAACTATAGATATATCTACTGTACCATAAGTCCTGGTTATTGGAGATGTTCAATATATTGATGTTCAATTAATTTACCCTCTGGTTATTTGTTACATAGCCATGGTATATATGGTCGTATAGCTGAAAATATGTAGCCCGCCTTGGATCCGAGCCCCTGAAATTCTTATACAGTGAATTCTTGTACAATACTCAAGCTGTATTGCATGTCTGTACAATATATGCACATATCAACGCTGAGACCATGCCTGCAATCAAGAAGTGATTAGTAAGTGAATTCTACCCCAACATATTCCATACATATCCCATGTATCTTTGAGCTTACAATCTCCTTCACTATCCATGTACTTGGTACAAAGTGAGCATCCCCCCAGTTCTAACTTGGTCTATAAACCTCATTTACTATAGTTACAACTATCATAAGACATGCTTATTGGAGTTCTGTTTACCAACTTAGCCATCATAAATCAGATATAGATCCCATTAAATCATCATGTTTGCTCGGTGAAATTAGCATTTTTCCTATGTGTTTCAATAATTTTCATGTGGTTTTCCTGCGGTTTTCCTGTGGTTTTCTTATGGTTTTCGTATGGTTTGATCGTTTGGGACACCCTGTCCAGGCCCTGATCGTGGATGGCCTGCCACGTCTCACAGCATATCTGCCCTGGTTCTCGCCCTTGAAACGACGACCCAAGCAGAACTACAGCCATCGGCCGCGGCTCCAAAGTTGCGACAACCAACAGGTGGTTCAGGTCTGAAGATGTAGAAAAATCAACAGATACCCTCTGGTAATTTAACATAGCTGTTGAAAATCACCATTTTTATCCATTTTTAGTGGGTAAATCAACTATTAAATGGCCATTTTCAATAGCTATGTTAAATTACCAGAGGGTATTCTGTAAAGACCTTTTGACAACCCCAGTTGTTTGTGAATGGTCAGTCTTTCGTGGGCAGATCATTTGCGAATTTGGCTCCTCAAGTTTGTCTCTCTTCCTGCCTGTTGTGGCTCAAATTCCCCATTTTGATGGGTGGACATTCCTTTTTGTCTGGCTTCACCTGCATATTTCCTATGTATTCCAATGTATTTCCAAAGTATTTCCTATGGCTAAAGTCATGTTATCCCTGAACTCCCCATTTTTCCCAGTCAAACTCCAGCGCCCCAGGCCTTGGCGCAGAGTTCCAAGGAGGACGACGACAGTCACAGCTACTCCTGGTGTCGCGGCTGTCATATCTCGGTAGCCTTTGCGGTGCTTCAGACCATTGTGGTTACCAGGTGCGGAGTTCAGAAGGATCCGGGAGGTGCAATTTGATGGTGAGTGAAGTAACTATAATTACCATCTATATGGATGGTCATTTTACATAATTTTACTTCATTGGTGGATTTTCTGTTAATAGATGGCATCTATTAACACAAAATCCATGAATGAACTATTAACACAAAGTCCAGCAATTAAATATAAAATCACCATCCATTGATAATATTTGGTCATAACCATGAAACAAACCATATGAAACTCAACCATTTTCCATCACCATCCCCAACAGCTATAGGCCCTTTCTTTGTCTTCACTTCATAGGATATCCATGAATATCCATGAACCACAATTAAGCTTTAAAAAAACGCACCAGAATTTCCATCACCAGACTCCCAGGCCCTTTGTCTTCCATTAACATTGATTAAAATCTATCAATTAAATATTAAAAACCACCATTTTCCATCATCCGAAAAACAACATTGGTTAAAATTTATCAATTAAATATTCAAAACCACCATTTTGCATCATCCGAAAAACAGCTACAGGCCCTTTGTCTTCACTTCATAGGATATCCATGAATATCCATTAACCACAATTAAGACTCATTGGAAATCCATGAATATCCATTAACTTCATGAATATCCATTAATTGCCATTGGACCATCAGACTCCCAGGCCCTTTGTCTTCACTGGTTGGTTAAAGTTATCCAACATCCTGGCGCTGGCCGCGGCGCAGCGGGAAGACCTGGTGGTGTCGCACGTGGCCTTCGTGGTGGCCTCGCGCCTGTTGTGGTGCGCTGAGGGCATCCGAGGCGCTGAGATTAACGTGGAGGTGCCCGGGGCCTGGGAAATTCCCGAAAAAACACGGGGAAAACGTGGGAAAATGTGGGAAAATGTGGGAAAATGGTGATTTCACCAAGGAAAATGGGGATTTGGAGGGATTTAAACTTCAAACATGGTGATTTAACTATGATTTAATGGGTATTAAATGGAGATTTTGTATGATTTAGTGTGCTTTATAGCCGATTTAGGTGAGTGAGGAGGTGGATAATATAGGTCATGTTGTGTCATGGGAGTGGGTAAGAAGCAAAAAATGATAGTATGGAATCTGGCGAAAAATCATGTCTGCTCAGGAATTGTACTAGTAAGTGGCTAAGTTTGGCGCACATGATAATATCTCATAATATCTGTTATCGTCTATTCTCGGTGAAATAACTCATCTATGAGTGAACTGGGCTGAATCCCATTTTGTGTTGGCCAAGTCCGGTTTTGGTAGCTGAAATCACAACGGTTTTTTGTTGGTTTAATCCCCATCCTCGTTGATTGCAAAACACATGAAACTGTGTTTTATCATCCTCTGTCTTCGCCATTTTTGTTGGATGTGAATCCCCAACTGGTTGGTGGTTTGGAACATGACTTTTATTTTTCCATTCAGTTGGGAATTTCATAATCCCAACTGACTTTCATATTTTTCAGAGGGGTAGGCTCAACAACCAAACAGAAAACAGTTTGATATCGAGTTTTGATGAGTGGCTTCCCAATTTGTTCATGACTCCTCTAGTTTGGATAGTGAGAATTCATGCAACATCATCATTTGAGCTGGTGATTTCACTTTTGGTACTGAAAATGCCCTTCAAATGTTGTTTGATCAAGTGATGTCTCAATTCTTCTTGGTAGTTTCCTCAATTTTTGAGGCTTGACATACAATTTTTGTTGATTTCTCGTTGGTTTCCCCAATTTTCAGGCCGAAAATTCCCCATTTTTCCCGCTCCGCGCCTCGTGTCCCAGGAGTTAATGCAGTTCTGGGAGGGTCACGAACAGCACGGCATTCTGCTGGCGCGCAGCTCGGACACACTGCAGGAGATCGAAGACTCGGTGCTCCGTTTGGGCAATCGCCGGGGTCCTCGGGGGTTGGGGGATCTTGGGGAGATGGGGGTCAAAAGTTGGAAAGGTTGGGGGTTGGGGGTTGGATGATACTTCTTGGTAAATGGAGCATTTCACCAACAACCATGGGATATCATGGATATTTAAGGGGATATGATGAGAATATTTCATGGGTTTATGACCAAGAACATTTGCTGAGTCGATTATTTTTGAGGATTTTGGGGAATCTTGGGATGGAGGTCAGTTGGGTGGACAGATGGTCTTCTTGTATCCCCATTGATTACTACTGTTGATTCTTTTCCATAAGATCGTCGAAAAAACTCCCCCGAGTTGATGACAGTCCCAGCTGGGCTTGGCCAATGCCATTAGAAAAACACCGATTTTCCAAAAACAGATCCTGAAAATGTCCAGAAGTTCGGCTGAGGTGTGATCTACAACGCAGTGCGGGCTGCACTCTCTCCATTTGAAGGTGGCCCTGGGGATCCCAATGGGTCAGGATTTTCCACATGCAATGAGCCAATGATTTCACAGTACTCAGAATGTCGTAAACCCCCAATAATAAACCCGGAAAACTCGGCGGTTTATACCAACCAAGTCTAGTGATCTTGGGGATGGAAATTTGGTTTTTGTGTCTGTTTTTAGTTTACCACATTCTCATTTACCTGACAGATTTCCAAATCTTTGGTCATCACGCCGCGGGCAAAGAATATCCTCTGGTAAACTTTCACATAACTAGAATCTTGAATAGGTAAATCAACTATTTCTATGGGTCATGGCTTCCAGTTCGCAAATTGTCAACGTTTACCAGAGGGTATCTTTCATACATCATATATTTCCCATAAATCACCATAGTAAAACCATATATATATATAATTTTCCCATATATATTTCCCATTAAAAGCCATCAACCCAGCCGGAACGAAGAGGGTCCAGTTTTAGTATCTGCCAGAACGAGTCCCAGCCGGACAAGCATCCATGATCTCGGATGAGACTGTGGAGAGACTTGGTTTTCGCTTTTCTTTGCATTTCACTGGCAGAAACAGCTGAAATTTGAACAAGAAAACGAGTGAGTTTACCAACACCCGGGGAAAAAGAAAACACTGCGACTGGAACATGATTTGACCAACAAACCATTGAGATTTAAGCAGCAAAAATGGTGAATTCTATGGAATTCTTATGATTTCACCAGTTTGAAGCAGAACATGTTCTTGCAATTGGATAAAAAATAATGTTTACCCACGTTTGGCTTGAAATATTTGTGGGGTTTGCCATCTTTGCTAACAAGATATCCTGTATGACTTGTTGATCCCAATAGATGTCCGTTTCCCACTGGTTGCCTATGTTTCAATGGCACGGTCATCTACTAACTATGTTCATTGGTGATCTCCCCATTTCGGTTGGGTGAAAAAATCAATTCTTTAGTTATATAGGATAGGACCAACAGATGTTAAGTGATTTTTTTTATCAAAAATCACTAGACACAACTACTGACTATTCAATAGCTGTTTGCGGGAATTGCCTGGGATTGGTTGTCACTATATAGCTCATGCACTAGCTATTAATCAGACTATATGTCATAATTTAAAACATTGTTTCATGCATTTCACACTATTCAATCTTCTCCATCTTGGTGGAGGATATGTTTATGCACTACTTAAATTTTCATGGCGCACTATTCAGAATGACCATGTGTGGGATTGAAATTTATCATATCAAAAACAAAGACTCATCATCAAAACCACTTGCTGACCATTTGCTAAATTCAAATCCGCGATAAGATTTGGTGATGGTCATCAGCTTTATAAGTATTTCTGGTCACCAAAATGCCACAACATTCCCAGTAGCTACTATTCAAACTAGTCATTAACTACTATTTCCATCTATTTTCGAGGAAAACAATTGAATTTCCAGGACATTACTACCATTTAATGTGGGACACCCAATGCCATAAACCTACCATTTGGGGTTGGTAAACATAGCACCCAGAAAAATGATTTTGCGAATTATGGCATTGAGTTTGCCACATGAAATCATCATGAATATCCCATGGTTTATCCATGTTTGTCCCATGGTTTCATCAATGTTTCATCCCCAATCCCCATGGTTGATAACGTTCATATCCCCTACTCAAATCCCCTACTCAAAACCTGATGAAATTCCATCGGGCTTAATGGGGATTAAAAAAAGCCCATCATATCCCTATCAAACCCCCACCGAAAACAATGGGGATTAATATCATATCCCCATCATGAAATCAGCTCAGGAATATTTCATCATGGAATATGATATTAATCACCAATTTGTATTCATATGATTTCATAATGGGATATGATAATAATGGGCTTAATCCTGGGCTGAGAAATCATAGAATTGGATGGGAAAATTCACAGGAAAGCCCTCAGAATTTGATGGTAAAAACCCATGGGTTTCCGGTTAAGATTTTCCCAACAAAACCAATCCATTGAGTAAATCAGTGCCATTAGATCCCATTAGATCCCATTAAATCCGATTAAACCACCATTTTCCTATGGTTTTCCTATGGTTTTCCTATGGTTTTCCTATGGTTTTCCTATGGTTTTCGGTGTGAGGATGCCCGGATGTTGGAGATAACTCTCCCATCCCATCCCAGGATGTTGGTGAACATCATGAGACACTGCGAGGAGCCGGGGAAGTATTTCGTGCTCCTCAAGGACGACGCCTGACGTCACCCACAGGAGGGCCTTGGTGAAACAACGAAGCGGCCGGCCAAATGGCAGGGATGAATGGCAGCAACACATGAAGGGGGTCAACAAATGGGATTTTTCGTGATTTTATCAATTTTATCCAGAGGAAATGGTGATTTGAAAGATGTTCAAGCAAAAATGGTGATCAAGAAATCAAAGAATATGATTTCATGTAGAAATGACACTGCAGAACCGGCTCCTTTCTATGGAGATGTACATGTTTGATGTACAGTTTCAGGCCTTGCAGGTGAGGGCCCTCGATTCGGCTGTCCAAAGTTGGCATCTTTCCAAAGAAAGGGTCCGCCTGGGGCGCGTCGGCAGGACCAGTTGTCCCTTGACGTCGGTTGATGAAAAAGCGCTTGAAATTGAAGGGGGTGCACGAGTTATGAGACAATAAGAATTTTACAACGTGAATTGATGATGGTATATGAATCATATACCATCAATTCACGTTTCCTGCAGGTAAAATTCTTATTGTTGTCTTATATGATGGTTATCCGGAGTACCGACTGGTTTGATTTCTTTTTCTCCACCGGAATCACAGCTTCAAGCGTCCCCAGGGTCCAAGTTTTCTCGGTGTCACAGTGTCACCATCTACATCCCTATCCCCCTACGGCCCTATTTTTTTGTTTCTCATATCAAGACTAATCACTTGAACTTGCAGGCGTAATTGAAGGGGAAATTCGGATGTCCGATCGGAAAGAATGCTGAATTTCTATTCTTCTTGGTTCTATCGCTGTTCTTTGACAGTGACATCAATAAACTGTGGCCCATGCTCGGACCAAATCCCATGCGAACGATAACCAACAGCAGCATCAATTCTATGCCTTCATTTGCTGGATAATCCAGCGATTTTCCTCAGCGAATAACCTCCATATCCTCCATCGTCGCCAGGCTCCCCACGAGTTGCGTTGAGCGCGACTGGCGGCCGGGTGAATGTAGCAGCTTCCTGAGCTTCTCCTTGGTAGTGAACATCAAATCAGCCAGAAATTGGAGAAAGGTTATTTTGTGCACATTTTGTAGTTATCCTATTTTGGATTTTTGTAGTTATCCTATGTTGGATCATTTTTGATCCATCCTTGTTTTTGCTGCGGAGAAAACGATCTGCAGTGATTCAACTCTGTCGCAGCGCAGCCAGAGGTGGATTGAAAAATAGGCTGCAAGCGCGGTGAAAAGCGCAGCAAAAATCTGATTTTGTGTCTGACTAAGTCTGATTACCCTCTGGTTATTTAACATAGCCATGGTATGTATGGCCCATAGAAATAGATGGTTTACCTATTAATAGCATGGTGATGTTCCATGGCTATGTTAAATAACCAGTAATCAAAATTAATGGATATTAATCAATATCGTATTCCCACGGAAATGCATTTTGTTTTGTCTTTTTGGGTGGAAAACCACCCGATGTTTCAGACGCAGCCGCTTGGAGAAGACCCAAGATATTCAAAATGGATCCTATGATCTACTGGAAAAGATCCTAGACGTTCATTCTTATTACCCTCTGGTAAACTAACATAGCTATGGGAAATCACCATTTTTAATGGGAAAATCCACTATGTATGGTCATTTTCAATAGCTATTTTGACATAACCAGAGGGTAGTTTTAGGACCGACCATTGCTTTCATGCACGAAGCTAAACTCAACACCATTTCTTGCAGGCAAAGAAGTGATGAGCAGGCGTGGCGAAGAGCGCAGCGTCTCTAGGGTCCAAAGATGTTCACTGGGGAAACTTCCTTATGCTTACTTGTGCTTAGTAGGGAATGAGGGAATGATCCACTGGCAAACTATCAATAATAATCCCAGCAATCCCCAGAAACCCATCCATTCCCTACGTAAAACGCACCCAGTATGGCTCAGATCTGAACCGCAATTGATCTCTTTGTTGATTCGGACATCTGGTATTTGGGCCGTTTGAGATTTCGGCCGGCAGTTTGGGTCTTGGATAGTCATGTCCATTTCCAATGCAACTTGCTCTTGGTGGCCCTAAGTACCAGTGTGAAATCTTCACATTGAGTTCATTCTTGAGATGTGGGTTTGTCTGAAAATAGTGTACCCCATTGCGTCCATTGGATTAAAACCATTTAAATTTCATTTTCTCCACATAAAACGGCTATTTCATTGGGGGATATAGCCGATATAGCCTATTCCCAGACAAACCCATGTTTGAAATGCTGATCCAGACAGCGACTTCGCAGAGAAATATCCAGCTTTTTTGGGGGTTCGGTTGCTCCTTCCCTTCAGGCTGGCCGAAGAGAGGAGGATATTGCTGATCGGGACAAGACCATTCTGTGTGAGCCTCAACTTGCGGTTGTAATGATGATTGGAATCTCTGTATGATTGGATATATATATTATATATATAATTGAAATTGGAGATTCCAATATACATATATATATATCTATCTATGATTGGAGATATATATTTGTAATCTCCAATTATATATCCAACATATAACAGAGATCAGATATATATATCATTGGAGATCTGCAAACAAAAAAAACCCTGCAATGAAGCCCCTGTGATTCCAACCATTCCAAACATTCCAAGACATCATCGGGTCCAGCTGTTCCCCAAGGCACTTGCAGGCGAAGGTCGAATATTTAGAGCACGAGAATGCCAGCAAGGACGCGCCCATGGAGGGCAGCGCAGCTGAAAAATTGGGGTCCACTGTCAAGGTGGAGAAACACGTGATGAACGTATGATAATGTTGATGATGATTGATTGAATGATTGATTGATTGATTGCTTGGTTGGTTGATTTGATTGATTGACTGACTGATTGATTGGTTGATTGATTGATTGACTGATTGACTGATTGACTGATTGACTGATTGGCTGATTGACTGATTGACTGACTGACTGATTTTCTGATTGACTGATGATTGATGATTGATGATTGTTGATTGATGATGATGATGATGATGATGATGATGATGATGATGATGATGATGATGATGATGATGATGATGATGATGATGATTGATGATGATGATGATGATTGATGATTGTTGATTGATGATGATGATGATGATGATGATGATGATGATGATGATGATGATGATGCTGATGGTGATGGGGATGACGATGACGATGACGATGACGATGACGATGACGATCAAGAAACTGTTTGCTCAATGAGCTATTCCAAATTGGGGGACATTGAATGCACCAGTTAAGGTGAAAACTTGAGTTTTGATGGTCACCAAGTAGCAGATGCGAAGCAGCACTTTGGTGGATGCCTTTGACATCCTGTTGACCATTTGTTCCAATCACCTAAAAACAATTAAAAACAGGGGAATCCATTAGTTAATGTCAATAACACATCTAAACACCAAACACCCATAGAGTACCATACATAATCATAGACATTCCAGAAGATCTTGGGGCTTGATGGTGTTTTTTATGAGGTATACCAGCTGGGTAGCAGCCCTGGTAAAGGGTCTCCAGTCGCCCAAGTCACTCATTGACCTGGAGGATGATTGGTGTCGAAAACGAGACGAGGACGCCATGGCGACATGGGGTCCACATCTGTTGGCTGATTGAAGCTGGTTATGGAAAATATGTGGAAAATATGGTGATTTATGGGAAATATATGGGACATATGGTGATTTATGGATGTTTACCATCTGGTAATTTAACAATTTGCTATTGAAGCCATGGACCATGGAAATAGTTGATTTTTTAACTATAAACAATGGTGGTTTTCCTGTTCGCAAAGTGTTACTTTACCAGTGGCTACTTCTTTGTTTCATGGGGAATCAATGGGAATTATACTTGTTAATCTCAACGTTGAATGTCTGGTCATTTAGAAAGGTCAACTGTCGCGGGGTCGTCGTAGGCCGCGCGGAAGTTGGAGGGAACGCTGCGCACGAAGGAAAGTAGCTTTGAGGTGCCGATGGGGGAAAGCGGCATGCAGCCAAATGAATTTCATGGTCATTTCATGGTCATTTCATGGTAAAAAACCATAGTAAATAGCCAATATCATGAATTTCAGAGGGTTTTCGGTGAATGTTCACCACTAAAGCAATGCAGAGAAGGTTATTAGCAGGATGGGATGATCCACTGCTTGGCTAGGCCCAGCTGGCCAGAAAAGACCAGGACTGCGACCCCGGTGGTTTTGATGAAAGTATGCGAAGCTGCACATTATCCAAGTGCTATAAATATATAGTTATATAATGTTATATAATATCTTGGAATTAGAATTATTCATATACATATATATATATTTATTTATTTATTACATTACATTACTATTGCTATTTCTATCTATCTATCACTATCATCATGTATCTAGCATCAAGGTGAGAGGGTCACAGTGTCCATGACACAAGAAGCCGGCTAGGGGCAACCATCACTTTCTCAAGACACTTCATATTTATATGTTTCAAAGTGGAGATCATGTTTTTTAGGTTATTTTTTTAGAAATGATCGTTTCAAAGTTCCACTTTCGCGTAATCTTCGAGTCATAGGAACAAGTGCTTGGCACTGGCACGAAGTTGCACTGAGCACTCCAGATACAGGTCAAACTTGCCTCACAAAACCACCAGCTTTTGGTCAAGTTGGGCATGGGTAAAAATCGAAATCCTTGTGAAACACAGAGATTTTTGGTGAATTTTCAGGGCTGCACCATCCATTTTTTGAATGATGCGACATGACATCGACACGGTGGCAGGAGCTGGAAGCCAAAATCCAGGACATCAGAGGTCTGGAAGCGAAGGCCGCACTAGGGGATGGGTGAAAGAATTCGTGGCCGCGAAATCGCTTGGTGCAAATACCATCTGGTTATGGCTAACCCCATGGGTAAACCATAGGAAAACCATCGGAAAGGTGGTTTAATGGGATTCAATGGGATTTAATGGGATATACCCTCTGGTTATTTAACAGTTCGCCATGGTATAGATGGCCCATTTATCGATGGTTTACCTGGGTTTACCTATTAATAGCATGGTGATTTTCCATGGCAAACTGTTAGTCATAACCAGATGGTAACTGTAATAACCATGGCGATTTCCAGGAAAGATGGTCCAATTTAATGGGATTTAGTTTGCTGATTTATGATAGCTAAGTTGGTGAAAATAACTATAACATACTATAACAACTATGGTTTATGGTGGAGATAGCTGTAGTTAATGGGTTTATAGAAGCAACAAACATCGCATTTTGGATGCCTCACCTTGAATTAAAAAGAACTTGGAAGTTAAAGACATTGGTTAACCTACCTTTGAAGCCTTTGATCAACATGATTATTGGATGCATACATAGTGGTGCCCCATAGTTAGCTTTATAACTACAATAAGTAGGACTTATGGTAGGTATATCTATAGTTGATGGGGGTTATAAGCTAACAAACATCACTGGGGGGGCACCACCTTGTATGGGCTTCAAACTGGAGCCCGAAGTTCTGAGATCTTGGTTAACCTACTCGGTGCCTCGGCGCAGGTCAGAAACCTGGAGGATCAGGTGCAGCTGGGGGTTGGCCCTGCAGCCTGGTCATGCCATCGCTGAGTCAAGTGAATCTGGAACTTCACAACATAAGATGTGAGAAGATTGGTTGCAGCAACCGACAACTCCCAGTGATATTAGAGAAAAACATACATTTCTTTTAAAAATTCTACCCTCTGGTTATTTAACAGTTCGCCATGGCATAGATGGCCCATAGAAATAGATGGTTTACCTATTGAAAGCATGGTGATTTTCCATGGCAAACTGTTAAATAACCAGATGGTAGATACTGCTAGTTATGACCTGCCAAGCTACTAGGAATTGGATAGTGACCTTGGGAGTACAATACTTCTTTTTGATCTTCTAAGAACTGCTACAATGGGAAATATATGGGAAATATGGTGATTTATGGGATATATATGGGAAATATATGGGACATATGATGATTTAGTAATTAATTTAAGTATCATACAAGGTGGTGCCCCCCCCCAGTGATGTGAACGTTAGTTTATAACCCCCATCAACTAGTTCGATATATCTACCATAAGTCCTAGTGAAATTGGAGATATGTGCACCAACTTAGCTAACGAACTGGGGCACCACGAAATGTAGCTAGCAGCTGCGTTTGCTAGTTGACAGGTCCTCTTCGATCGGCGGCAGGTCGAGGTGTGGGTCGATGCATCCAAACGGAACGGTTTTTACGCGCATCTCTAACCCCTTGGTTGACTGTTTGGTGTTTTGGAACATGGCTTCTATTTTTCAATATGTTGGGAATTTCATCATCCCAACTGACTAACTCCATCATTTTTCAGAGGGGTAGGTATACCACTAACCAGTTGATGCTTTAAGAAACACTTTTAGTGACAAAACAGAGTTATGAACATATTGGAGATTTACCCATGGGATTGGGATATAGATACAATTACCCTCTGGTTATTTAACATAGCCATGGTATAGATGGCCCATAGAAATAGATGATTTTCCCAGCTAGAAACCTCCATTTATTTCAGGGACTTTCCATGGCTATGTTAGTCATAACCAGATGGTACTCACAAAGTTGGGGACATTTTCAGATTCTCAATACCCTCTGGTAAACTAACAGTTTGCTATTGAAAATTGCCATAGAAATAGTGGATTTACCCATTAAAAATTGTGATTTTCCATAGCTATGTTAGTTTACCAGAGGGTATTTCTGGCCAGCTCCCAGCTCTACCATATATATATTCTACCACTGAGGACCCAGAATATATCCTTATCGCCGTCCAGGAGATCAAGAGTGCTCACCACGCCCTCTACCAGGTAACGCACGCGACGCACCCAACCGTTTGTGATCTAACATGGTGATGATCATGGTGATTGTAACATCTTGGAACTGAAACTGTTCCTCGTAGATACCTATATTGTACTCAACTGCAAATTGATACTTATAACTTGCACTCAAGTTCAATCTACTGCATGCAAGCGAAAATATGAGGCCCCTGTAGACAGCTTTTCATATTTGCAAACATTTAGATACTGCAATTATCGACATTCTATACCCACACTTCGGTTGCCACTCCCCATTAAGGATCGACTTCCACCGTCCCTGGCTGGTTGGAGGCTTCTCTTGGAATGGTAATTTCATATAACTTCTGGTAATCAAACATGGCTAGCTGGGAAATCCACGAACTAAATGGAGCTTCTTAGTGGGGATGTTATCTATCAATGGTGAATTTTCTATTACCATGTTTGATTACCGCAGGGTAATGCTAGTATATGATAATCATAGTAAGAAGAACAGTAAAACAAGATGATGACACACCCACGCAGACACCCTAATACTCTAATAGCATAAATATGCATATATGGGGTAGTCATTATGATAATAGTGTCACACTAAGGATGAACATAAATACACCAAGAATCATAATAACAATAATAACACACCATGTTTAATCATGATGATCACAGTTTTTACCATTCACATCATTGTATCATTATAATTTTAATGATATTCCCATTAATAATGACATTCCCATTATAACATTATAATGATGTTATATGTATCACAGTTTTTACCATTCACAGTTTTTTAATTGCTTCATTCTTATCACACGCCATGTTTAATCATGAGGATCACAGTTTTTACCATTCACACCATTGTACCATTATAATTCTTATAATCATATTCCCATTAATCAATTAATTATAGCATTAATATGATTCATATCACTCTTGATCTTTGTTATTAATGGCAATCATGTATATCATATTACTACAATGTTGGAATATATATATATATACCATATTACTACCATATATTGTTATTCAATATTACTCTCATTGTTTCATGCTATATATATATACATATATATACATATATATATATACATATATATATACATATATATATACATATATACATATATACATATATATATATATATACATATATATGCATATATATACATATATATATATACATATATATATACTGTATATATATATGTATATCAATACTCATATCACCATTCTCGGTGACCCCAATTCGATCCATGCGATTCGGCTCACCCCAAAAAGGAGAAGGCCACGAGAGAACGGGAGCTCCAGGTCTGGGATGGCCGGCTGGCGATCGGGAGCTCGAAGGCCAACATGGCCATAGTGGATGCATGTGATACCTATAACTATATGTGGGTATATTTAATATGTAGGTATACATATATAATATACATATCTATATATATCTAAATATCCAATAATTAATGTGGGTATATATCCAATAATGTAGGTATAACTATATGGTTATTGGATGTTAATGGAGTTTATAAACCAACTTTCTCATATAATTGTGGGGTATATAAACCAACTATGGAGATCGGGAGCCATGATAAATATAAACATGTGGCCATGATAAATATTTCCTTAACATATTTCTTGAAATATGGCCATGATCAATGGATTGGTTTAAGGGAAATTTCAGAGGAAAGCTCCATATTTCATGCGAAAATCTATGGTTTCCGGTTTACATGTTCCCTTACACCAATCCACTGACATGAAGAAGTTGTACCCAACGTTTGGGTTAAGAACTAGGGACTGATAGTAGTTAATTTATTGGTTTTAATGGCTCATAGGACCTTAATGGGGGTATAACATCTCCAGGAAATGGCTCATGGCAAGTCAGCCATGGCTACTCCAGTGGCAATTATCATGGTAAGATCATCGAAGTGAATGGAGAAACCATGGGAATCTGTTTTTGGGATATGTCATGGGATATACCCTCTGGTAAATTAAAATAGACCCTGAAAATAGCCTAGTTTTGGATATCCATCAAAAAAAATACGCATTGGTTCAATGGACGATACATCAGCTATGACGAGCTCCGGCGGGACCACATGTTTTTTGGGCCAAAAATTGTCGCGTCGTTAAAAATGCGACATGTGTTTAAATCTATGTCTAACATGTTTAAATCTTTGCTAACTATGTCTATCAGTATTTAATCTAGTTTATAATTGTGTTTATATCATGTTATATCTATGTCTAACATTCTACAGCGTCGAGGCTGCAGAATCAAATCCGTGGACATGGCTTGGGGTCCAAATTTCAGACCGAGACCAGAAATCTTCTGGCCATGTCTGGCTATTTTTGTTGACCCAGAAAGTTCGTGAAAATTCGTGACCCAGAAAGAGCTGAGCCTTTGGGATCCAGCAATCCAGCATTTAAACCATTGTGTTCTTTTGCCCTAAACCTACCATTGTGACCATCACACATGGTTTTGGTTTAGGTTTAATGTGAGCCAGGATTTTCTGAGCATCGTTGATCACAGGAGAAATCAGAGGAGCTGACCAAATTCCTGCTGGAACTTGACGCCAGCGCCCCAGGGCTGGTCAAAATTTGAGCCCCTGTGAAGCACCGTTTTTTGGGGGTCAAACTTCAGGTTTAAAGACTTGTTGAGTCCATTTTATTGGGGACATTGTAGTTATCAATTGGCATATGTGTATATCTAAATGTATATTATATATATAATACATACGATACATATATAATATATAATATTATATATATACAATATAATTATATATATATTATAAATATATTATATATATACACACACCTTTATGTAAGGTTCAACCTTCCATTTTTTCACACCCGACAAGATGGCCTCCTCAGGCGAAGTCAGCGGGAGACGTGCCCTCCGCGATCAAAGGATCCTGCGAGGCTTGGAAGTTATGGCACGTCATGGGAAGATCATGGGAACAACCAACCAGATCATGGCTTTTATTTTTCCATCTATTGGGAAGAATAATCCCAATTGACTAATATTTTTCAGAGGGGTTGAAACCACCAACCAGATGTATATATTATATATGTATATATATATATATGGGTAAATTTCATCACGACCTCACTGTCCTCCCTCACTGGAATCATGGTTAGTAAGGGAAATAATTCACAAATGGCCTTAATTCGGGGTAGTGAAATATTATAATTTACCCAGATCTATAAAACATGATCAATGGCCATTTCAGGAACCGATTGATTGGAGGTACCTACCATATATAAGGCCTAAATTTCAGGGAATATCCCCACAAAATATAGCCTTATATGGTACTAACGTACCTCCATCAATTGGATCCTGAAATTACCATTGATAAAACATGATCAAAATCATCTATCAATGGGAAATCATGGTTGTCATTTATAGAAAAAATGATTGATTTATGGGAAAATGATCTATAAATGATCTATCAAAGGGAAAATCATTATAAAGTTTACTTTATCTGTAGTGGGAATGGGAATATCATGGGAAAATGATCAAACATTGTAAAACCCGGCTATAAATGCTTAGGGGTGCACTTCCAGTGAGCTCCGTGGATATTTACAATAGTTTTAGGGCTTATATCCCAACTTATGGAGGTTAGAATCCCATACCTTATACCATGGCTTTCACCCCTACCGCACCCCTAAGTACCATATCCTCTTGTCAAACTTGGAATGCAAACTTGAAGGCTGTAGAGACTCCCAACCTTTCAGCAAAGGCTCCCAGCTCTCTCGAAACTCACCCCACTGATCGGCCGCACTGATCGGATCGGTGAATTTTTCATCCAAAAAAACATAGTTCATCCCACATATAAGGGATATTCCATATATAACAGGGGGGGCCCGCACCCCCAAGTTTGGGGAATGATATCGACCACTCTCCCTGGGCGAGGCTTTCGAAGATGCCGAGAACTCGCGGCTCAAGGCGGCTGGAACTTCACTCATGTCAAGCAATAGGATTCAGCATCCCTTAGATTTTGGACCATACAATGGGTGGTACCCTCTGGTACACATACAAAAAAACTATAGAAAATCACCATTTTGAATAGGTAAATCAACCATATATTAGGTATTTCCAGTAGCTATAGTTAAATTACCAGAGGGTATACACCATATGGACCCATAAGGGTGGTTTCTGACTGTTTGTGACATTGCAAACATTAGCATGACTTGTCATTTTGTGAATTTTGGATATTTTGGACGACGCTGACATTACGTTTCTCATGATCCAAGATTTCGATCCAGGAGCAGTTGGCCAAGTCTGAGCTTCTCGGAAGGAATGGCTGGAGACAAATTGCTTGGTTGAGAGGATAAACAATTCTTGACATCTGTAAAATCGAACATGGAGCCGATGTCGGAAACAATGATTTTTCACAGGGCCCCATTTTGTTGAGGTCTCGTAAGCTGTCCAGGCGGTAAATCAACGAAGGTGGATCTAGAACTGTGTGTTTCTTGGTTTCGGCATTCGTTGCTTTCTCCGTATTTTCATGTGCAAAGTATATTTAAGTCTTGATATGTATCTATCGCCACATAGCACAGTGTACCATCTGGTTATTTAACATAGCCATGGAAAGATCCACCATGCTATTAAGTTCGGTAAACCATCTATTTCGATTAGGGCCATTTATACCATGGCGAACTGTTAGATAACCAGAGGGTATCCCCATTATATTTCCATGAAATATCCCATTAAATATTCCATTAAATCCCAATAAACCACTATATTCCAATAAATCACCCTATTTTCCACATATTTTCCACAACCAGATGGTATAACCAGATGGTATTTGTTTTGTAGCTCAATTTTTTTTTTTCGAAGCAAGAGTTGGATTCCGAGGGCCGACTTGCTGATGTTGCAGCAGTGGCATGCGCAGATGGCCTAGGTGCAACGTTTCGAAACACGGTTGGATTCAACGAAAGCCATGGTGCCCACTGGAGGTTTCCATAGTCATGGTGGTACCCTCTGGTAAACATACAAAAAACTATGGAAAATCACCATTTTCTATGGGTAAATCCACTAAAAATGGCCATTTTCAATAGCTTTTTGTATGTTTACCAGAGGGTACCCCAATTTATGGATGGTTTATATTGGAAAATCCCCATCTAAAATGGATCTGGGGGTACCTCCATTTCAGGAAACCACACAAATTAGTACAAAATTGGGACCATTATAAAATCAAACCTATGAACTATGGGAAAAAGGGACCATTATAAAATCCCAAAGACTTTTTGCTGGGAGATCACTTACTGAGTAAGGCAAGGGGGATAAAAATAGTGCAAAGTCAGGAACCATTATAAAATCAAAGCTATGAGTTATGGGAAAAAATGTGTGCTACAAGATCAAGGGGCACGACCTAGGGAACAGCAAAATGAGCACAGAATTTGAACCCAGTACAAGATGAACGAGTGTGTGTTTCGTGCTAGTTTGATAGATTTTGAAACTGTTACAATTTTTTTGGGGCTAAATTTCCCACATTAATGCGCTGACCAACTGCATTGTGCAGGATTGATTTTGTAGTGAAGGACGTGCTTAAAAAGATCGTGCCCTTTGATGTTGTAATGAAGGACGCCTATCTTGAGGTCCAGGCAGACCCCGTTTCAGGTCCTTAGGATATCGCAGCGCAGGCAGTGCAGAAGGGGTATCTTCGCCATGGAAGCTCTTCGCCATGGAAGCTTGCGGTGCTGTTGCAGTGGTTGTCAGGACATACCTGGGTGCACTTCTGGTCCGCATTGCTACATAATCAGTACTCTAATTCAAAAAAAAACACGTGCTCACATCTTCTAGTGTCTGGGGTTCAAGCTGTCTGCAAAATATTTCGGAATATATTTGGTTCTGTGGACGCCATGTCAATCAAGTGTACAGAAACGACCAGTTTCAGAATGAGCATTTGTTTGGATTGCACAAATGGTTTCTGGAAGGGATTGGGATTTTGTCCCAAAACTGATTTCCAAAACATGCCTGAGACTCTAAGACCCCTCCTTCCGACACTTCTGAGAGGTATCAGGGTGACGGTGTACTAAATCGTGTACTGCAATATCAAAGTTCGTGGGCTGGAATTTGCCCAATTTTCACAAAAAAAATACTACCGAAAGAGATTAGTCTGCAAGAAAACATATGCAGTGGTCCCACATCCTTGTCAGGTGTTGGAGGCTACCATCATCTGTGATCATTGAACTGGCCCCAAACCCGCAGCGTCGCGCAGGACAAGGGGACAAATTGGCAGCCAGAAAAAAAAAGAAACTGGCGGATCCCAGCCATCCAAGTGGACGATTTTTGGTAGACTTCTGTTGGAAGAGAACCAAACTGGATCTGGTTGGTGGTTTGGAACATGGATGGATTATGAGGTTCCATTCAGTTGGGAATTTCATAATCCCAACTGACGAACTCATATTTTTCAGAGGGGTTGGTTGAAACCACCAACCAGGGATGGTTTGCCTATTTTTTTTTACCTCAAGCTGATGGTTTTTAGTGATGAAACATATGATGAAAAATAGGGATTGGTTTGGCCATATTTTTCACCAAACGCTGACGGTTTGATATTTCCAAAGGGATCTGAAATACGCATTTCAATCCCAAACAAAAATCCTCAACGCGGAAGGCTCAGATGTTTTTGCCACGATAATTCAAGAAAGGTTGTTGCAACATGTTGCAATTTTAGGTCCACAGATCTGGAGCCATCTAAAATCAGTTTCAAAGGATCCCAGGGTGAGGAAACTCATGGAAACTCAGATCCTGAGACACCCAGTTGTTGGATGTACATCGAACTGGCTCAAGCTTTGAATGTAGGTTTCCCTGAGATTTTTGGCAGACGTTGGAGTCAAACCTCACAGGCACTGCAACATCATGCTATGCAAGGTGTTTTGAATATGCCAAGTACAGCTGAGCTAACTCCGAAATGTACATGTTCAAACACACGGACGTCGTCTTCAACAAGCCATGCGTGGCATAGTCATGCGTGGCCCTTCCTGCCAACTGTCGATCCAGGTGCCATGGTTTACCATATGGGGGTTTCCATCATGGGGGTACCCCAATTTATGGATGCTTCATAATGGACAATCCCAATCCAAACTGGATGATCTGGGGGTACCCCCTATTTTAGGAAAGCACCCGACCTTGGTTCCGTGGTTAGCTTCAGCTGCATTGAGGTCGTTCCAGATGAGCAAGCGCAAACAGTTTCTTTCGAAATTTTCAACCAGGCGAGTTTGTTTAACTTTGGTTTGTCAATAGCAGTTCATAGCAATTCCAGCCAATCCTCATTATATGATTATCCTGAGTGTCATTAATTTAGCACATGTGCAACAATCAGTGTAGCGGCCAATCACTGTAAGAGTAAGCACAGAAAAGCATAAAAACACCAGAAATCAACTGGAAAAATGAATACCCTCGCTGAAAAACTCCAAGTGCACTCGGCCCAATGATACTTTGATGGCTCTTCAAATATCCAGAGTGTGCAAAAGTCCATGATACTTCCGCGAATCTACCCTGAAAAGAGTGAAAAGACTGTGACAAACTTGGAACCATGAACAACTTGGGCACTAACTTGTGGTGACTTTCAATAATTGCATGTGCCATAACCCAGGGAGAAGCGTTTTGGTGTTGGAATGATCAGATCCGAGAAATGCCATTGCTAAAACATTGTCTTTCAGTATGTTTACTACTGTAGCGACGAGTCCAACTATGCCTTTGGAAGGCAACATAGATACATCTAGTGATATGGTATTTTCGCACACCGTTGCAAATAGTCATCACTTTTGCAGTACCCCCCCTGCATCACTCAACTAGATGTATTACCTCTTGGATGTTCATAGCACAATTGCCCTGCAGCCCGGAGCTCAAGTTTCACCGCGTCTGCCTCCAACCCGCGGTGGCTGTGTGCCACTGTGTGCCCTGCCCCGAAACCCACGGCAAAGCCATGATGTCTGCGGCAGCCAAAGCAATGGCGGGAGATGAGCTGAGGTCGGGGGCGTTGACGTAGCAATGTCCTCTTGGTCCATAGAAAACTAATCATCGATTTCCCAGTTACAATCACTTTCTGGATCAGAAGTGAGTCACTCGATCAGTTCAGATCGTAGGTCAAGATCCCAAGAGAAACAGTTTCGATCACGTCATCCGAGTTGAGCTCTCGTTGGTGCAGGAACCTCAGCCGTGAGGCAGGAAGTGGGGTCTCAGTGTCAAATAGTTTGGCATGGAAAGTGGCTGGGACGCAGAAACGCAGCGTGTCCTAATGTCCCCGAGGATTTGAAACAGAATTCGAAAGACACATCGTCTTTTCTTGGGCTACAACTGACTGGATTTGGTTCCTCACCCAGTTCTATCCCATTGCAATGGCTCCACACCTGGCGTTGCCCGGTGAGGACGTCATTTCCCGGACCATCGAGAGCCTGAGGAGAGTTGCAGCACAGGTCACAGAAGACGAGGCGCCCTGGAAAGGATCATAGGATGCCTGACGTCACAGGGCTGACGTTTTCAGGGGATCAACACATCGGATAACCTCAATGACTCTGGCTAGCATTTTTCATGTGGTATGCGCCCTCCAAACAACGATCATCATTTCTTAACTCTGTTTCCCGAATCATTCTTTATGCGAAAAACATCGAAAAACCTTCACGACCAAGATGAAATCTTTGCCATGAAATCAGGCGTTGAGCAGTTCCATGTTCCGTCTGAAGGTCACTGCCATTGTGGACGGCTTCGAGATCACTTCCGGCACTTACGAAATGGATGCCATTCACCGTGCTGTGGAGGAGCACGGCTGTCATGCAGTGAATTTGAGCAAGAATTCAGAACGGCGCTTTGGTGAACAGTATGCCGGGAGTAGGTTTGACGAGGCCTTCCTCCGTCAGATTGATTTCTAACCTGACTTGACCCAAAAATGCTTGAATATCTGAGCTCCGATTTCAGGTCAAAAAAAGGGCATTGGGGATAGTGTTCAAAATCATCCAACTTTGATACTTTGTTTCTAGCCAACTGAAGCTGTTCTGATGAGTTGCAGACCAGCCAGACCAGCTTGGATTGAGGAGTCGTTGCGTCTGTGGGCCAGCCGGGATCAGGTGCGCTGTTGTGGCTGTTGCAAATTGAAGTGCAATATGAGAAGCAGGATGGAGCAAAGGTAATGATCCACTCTGGATCACATATGGGTAGCCATATATCATCATATATATCATCATATATCCTGTATTGTGGATCTACCACTCATACTACATATATATATATTAAATATATATGTACCTGACATGGCAGAGTGATGTGTATAATTGCGAAGCATGCTTGTGTTTGGAAAATCGTGAAGTTGGTTTAGCAACAACAATTTCGTTGTGCTCACCTTGCCCCCTGAGATGTTCACATGTGTTGTTTATCCATTTCTTGCTGTTTGATCCCCTTTCACCTTATGGTGACCACGCCTGAAGTGTTGGGGTTGTCGGATCATCATCCGCTGCCGCATCCCAGGTGGGGCTCACATGCACGCTCAAACTGAGCCAGGAACACACGATTGAGGAACAGAACTCCATGAAGGAGGTGCTCCAGCGGGAAATGTGGATCAGGCTTTGATCGTGCTTGGGGGATGATGGGCCCATATGGGCCCCACCCCAACTTTTTGAAGCGGTCCTAATCAACTCCTTGGTAGGCTGGGCAGTTGTAGTCTCACCTATATGTGGTAGAGGCCCATGGATGTGGCAGGATTCTGCACAGTCGATTCGTCGGGTGTTGTTTGGGTTTGAGCTCTTTGAGTCCTGGAGGAGTTTGGCGACCTGAAGTCCAGACTGGAGGCGGGTGCGGTGCCACGTTGCCTGACAGTAACATGAACCATGCTGGAACAGTTTGCAGCAGCCGAGAAGCTGTTTGATTTGCAGCCTCTCATTTCTTCGTAGGTCTTCACGTCAGAATAATGCTGCCAATGACACATGGGTCAGAATTTCTTCACCTAGTCCTTGATGCCAGATTGCAAATCCTTTGCCTGCTGAATTCAAACATGCTGGGTGCACCTTTTTCTTTGAAGCCGTTCATCCACGTTTTTTCAAAAACCTCTGGAGCCTTGGTGTTGTGAGATCATTTGCACAGGTGGAGACGGTCACCACCAGACTGGCCCAGCAAGTCATCCTGGAGGATCAGGAGTCCTTGAAGGAGGTGCGTGCGTGGAACGGAAATGATGGGTTGATCTTGGCGTTGGCATCCACTGGTTGAAGGATGTTGAAGGTATAGTTGCAATCAATTTCTTGGCAAATCCGTTCCAGCCAACCCGAAAAGGATTCGCGGAGATGTTCAAGCCAATCTTCATGGTAAGCTGGTAAGCTTGGAGCTGAATAGCCTAGCTGAATAGCTCAGTGTACTTTGAGAACATCAGATCCTTGTCCCTTGTTTCACCTGGGGCAGGAACTTCGCCAGCTGAAGTCCAACATGGAGGCACCATGGGCTGTTGGAAACATGGGCAGCCACTGGAACAGACAGCTGAAAAAGCGTTCCCAAGAGAACATGAGCTGTTTGATTTGCGGATATTTGCAGATTTTCAGTGAATCTGGAGCTGCCTGTGAGCTGGTCATAAAATGTGTATGATGCTTACATGATGATCGATGTTATATGTATAGTTTTGTTCTAAACCGATTGAAGAACAAAGTTGCTGCCGCCATTTGCAGATGGGTGCAATGGATTGATCGATATTGGCATTGGTTTGGCGCAACAAATCTAACCTCTGCAGCCCAGATCCAGGAGAAGCTGGCTGATTTGGAAGCTAAAATGAAGGCGATGGCCGAGGCATAGTTTTGACTTCTGAGAGGGAAAACTGATGCTGAAAGGGAAGAAAAATTGGGGGTCACATTGTTTATCCCACTTATCCCATGTGTTTTTCCTTGGAGCGGTTTCTCTTCGATGTTGTTTCGGTCCACCATGTCTGAACGCACACTCTGGACACGCCAGGAAAAGCCTCAAGCGACACAAAGTGCAGAGGAGCCAACCATCACTCCATCACTGGGTTTGTGCTTTGACCCAGTACTTACATTATCTTTCCGGTTGGTAAACGATTGATAGTCACTGATAACCATCATGGGAGATATCCTTTTCGGGAACTTCTACCGTATTTCCAATCATTTACTACAATGTGGTACCCCCCAGTTATAAGTTAGTTTATAACCCCCATCAACTATAGATATACCTACCATAAGTCCTACTTATTGTAGTTATAAACCAACTTAGCTATCGAACTGGGGCACCACTATGTAGGTGATCAGTGATCAGTGATCATCCAAAATGAGCAAAACATGAAGCTCTTAAAGCTCTGAAATGCGCCGTCGTGCCACTCATCTCCACATGATTTGTCACAGCCTTTGATATCCGAGAATATTTAAGAAATTACAGGAATGATGGAACATATTCTCAAATATCATGATGAATATTTGATATTTGATATTTGTGCCTCTCATTTTCAAACATGATGGATACTCCAATCAGAATGGTTTCCAATAAAGACGGTCAATAAGTGGATTTCGGGGGCCCTCATTTTGGGGCCCCAAATTTTGGGAAACGGCTACATAAAACTGGATGAATGACAATGACCTCATTGTGATGTCACTGGAATGATCGTTCGTAATTAAAGGAATCATCCCCAGATGGCCTTATCTCAGCTATTTTCAAGTTGTTGAATTATAATTTAGCCAGATGTTTTTACTCAATTGGGATCAAGTTGGTTTATCTTCAAGTTCGCGAAAATTCACCTCCTTCCTGCAGTTTCTTGGAATTCTGGTGCTTGGAACTCCACTGGCATCCTACTGCCGCACTGACGTCAGCCTGTGTTTTACGCCTCGAGGATCTCTTGAAAAGGCTTGCAGACTTGGAGGAAAAAATCACGAAAGTCATGCCCAAGGCCATGTGGAAAAGGGGCGATATGCGTTTTTTGGATGGGAAGCATTTGCATATTTGCGATCACCTTTTCTTTGTGGGGCGGCTTCGATACCTATAGGCTCAAGCATCAATGTTTTATTCAAAGATAGAGAGGAAAGGTAGATGCGGGAGCTACTTCCACAAGCTAAAAGAATCAACTGTACCTTGGAAACAGAGATGGGGCTAAATTGGCATCAATATCGAACATCAAGCAACATCAGAGATATAGATACAGTATTTTGTGCTGCAATTTAATTCAATTCCAACCCTTCGATATCCTGCGGAATGATGTCCCTGAACCCACCAAGCAAGAGCCAGAGAGCTAGAGACATCAGCAGCCAGGAGACTGAAGCATCAAAGCAGAAGGCGATGGGTTTGGGTTTCACGTTTTGTCTATCCAACCACTATGCGTTGATCATTTATCACGAGCTATATTGAGCCTAATTCACTTAACATTTGAGGATTTTGCAGTGGGATTACTGTATGTGGGATTTCCATTTGCACCCATGTTCTTGCTGGGCGTGCCTTCAGAATTTCTGCCGCGCCGATTTTGGACATTCGTAGGTTTCAAGGGTTGACCACTGTCGATGGCAAAGGTCCAAGGCTCAACAGGTTTAGTGATTCCAACACACTCCAGCAAGTCTACAGTCTACACAGTCTACACGATTGAGACCACAGTTGCGTTTGGGATGTGACAGGTTGCGTGACCATCTAATCAGCATGTCCGTGGGAGCCTGACATCGATGTCCAGGACGCAAAGACCGGCGCTGCAAAGGAACTGACCGAGGTTGGGAACATGACTTGCCCGGAGGGAATAAAAGAGGGGTCTGGGACAAAATGAAAGGCCCGCAGGCTTCAGATTTTGTTCATTTTTCGGACCGCCAGCTAATTATAGAGTTTTAAGGTTGATCCACACAACCTGCCCCATTATGCCATGTGCGATTTTGCTTTGCGCCGCCTACAAACATGATTTCCCAAAGATATGGGCTATAGGGCTTTGATGCAAACGACAACATTTGCAAGTTTAAAATTATGCAAGTCGTAGCTGCAGAAATGGTTTGATAATGCACTGATTGCTTTTGCTCCCAAACTGATGTATTCAATGAAACCATTTCATGAGCATCTTGATGGGAGCTTGGAAACCAATTTTTCATCCTTCCGTTCCGTTGCTTTTGAGAAGGAAGAGAAAAAGGAAAAGAAGAAGGAAGACGATGCCAGAGCCTGAAATCTTTGACCCGGTGCCAGTCACGGTGAAGCTCTGGGGACGTTTCTGTGAAATTCTGTAAGAGAGGCAGCACTTTCGGAACTCTTGTCATGACACCGGTTATCGAATTATCATCCAACGTCATAATTCACAGTATCATCACTTGGCCCATCCAAAGCCGGGTGATTAACATTATCAACAACAAGAGCAGCTCACTCTCACCATGAACTGCTCTGCTCTGATTTGGAGCATTTGCTGAACTGAGGCATGGGGAGATTTGAAGAGCTATGACGAAGCGTTTGAGGATCAAACAGCATCAGGGTGAAGGGTCGTGGCGTGTCATGGGCTGTGAGGAACTCCCCTTCATTGGACAGGAAAATCATTGGTTGAATGGTCTCAGCGGTTCCCGTTCCTTATTCGCCATAGTCGTTTGAGGCAAGGCACTTTCAGGCCCATAATTCCGGCTATATGGTTGCTGCTTTTGGCCACAAGTCCAATTTTTCCATCCCCCCAAGCTGTCATGATTATATACCAATAACTCGGAACTATATCTTGTTTTTGGTGTGGCTTGCCAGTTGAGAGAGGCGGCCATCGGGAGCTTGTCGACCCACTTGACGGCTTTAGGGTTCGTGGTTGTATGGTTTCTTCCAACAAGTTTTCAGCGACAATTCAAAGTGCAGGAACTCCAGAAGGATAAAGAGAACAACGACCTGGCGCTGTTTTCAAAGCTCAGACCCTTGTCTGGAGGTTACTTTGGGGGTACTTAGATAGTTGCGGATGTTCGTCCTAGGAATGGCAAGTGCTTAATCGCCATCCTCATGATCGGTTTCCTGATGGCATTCATATGATATGGCCATATATATCATCCCTGATTGACCAACATGCTCATCGATTTATTCTCAGCACTTCTTTCACATATTGATTGCTTGGCCGCAACTGCCTGCCTGGGTTGATCGACCAAATTGTCATGGCTCAACCAAGACCCAGTCATCTGTTGAGATATGGTTTGGGTGCCAAAGTGACGTTGCGTCACAATGGTCAAAAGGGCTTGCAGGCGTCATGAAAGTTTGGGGTAGGTGGCTTTACCGGTGGAAATTACGACTATTGTCAACAAAAAAGGAGGAGTTGAACAACAAGTTCGGGATACGCCCGCAACATTTGTTGCTCATTGGTCTCTTTCCGAAATGTTGGGGTCCACACCTCGAAATGGGATAATGATCCTCGATCGCCAAACAATAAAGTGACATTGAGTCATTGTTTTTTGGAAGAAGTGTTCCAAAGACTCCCAGACATTTGGGCATGGGGTACTCCTTGAAAAGGAACGGTTGAAGAGTAAAGCCCCATGCATCCATGGCTCTATGTGACCCCAATCCTTGCTGCGTTCCCGAGGTGAAGAAATCAGAGAGAAGCACGGTGTTTGGGAGGAGGCCTCCTGTTTCAAGATGTTGCCATACAGTTGTCTGTCTTGTTTAAACCGACTTCTGAATTTTCAGATTCACGTGTTGTTTCTTTGTGGTTGGGAAGAGGATCATTTGAGACAAGCCATTAAAAGAATGAACCTGTTTAAGGCCTGTTTGAAAGGGGCTGCTTCTAAGATCAGGAATGTTTTCCTACACTTCCAGCTTAACTTTTGACGATCTGTAGGCTGACAGCTTCAGTGCCACCAGTTTGATTTCAGAAGGGCAATGGTGACCGGTTGATTCGCCAAGATTGTACATTTGCTTATTCAAACATCAAATGACCACCATTGATCACCCATAACAACATGCCTATGGTATCCTGTGATTTCTGGGCTCGTTTTGCTACAGCAAAAGCAGGCGACTTCAACGATCTGAGACATCGCATAATGGCCAGCATCACAACTGGCAAAACCTTCCAAGGTTACCTTTTGCCGCCCTTTTGGCCCAGGCCTGAAGCTTGATGCCAGCCTTCTATTCCAACTCTTTGGCACGGCTCGGGTCTTCTGTCAAGGCACCCGTGGATTATCGTTGAGTGGTACTCACCGCGATAGCTCCAGATATGAATGATTGCTATGTATCAGAAATTATCAGAATGTTGATGATGAGAATTCAAGTCTTCCCATTCAGTGGCTCCTGTAAGATCTTTTCAAGGTTGATTCCGTTTCACCTTTCATGCGCCACTTGACAAAGCTCCCAGCGTTTGAGAATCCCAGTTCGGGGTGCATCCGACTGCCAACAGAAACCACCTGAGTCTTGCCCACGAACTTTTGGTCGGCAGTTGAACTACCAGCCGTTTTTCAAAGACATCAACGAACTCTTCGAATTTCATAAAGAGAAAAAGCCACTGTTTGATGCTCGGATTGAAACCGCGTTAGTCCAGGATCAATGCTGACCTATCGTTGTTTGTCTCTTGGGAAAAATCCGAATGGTGATTTTGCATGTTTTCATACCCACCAACAAGTTATCCCCTGATCCGTTTTATTTCATAGCTTCAAAGGTTAAGCAAAAGCTGAGGCTGTGGTCAAGAATACTTTTTTGCATTGACGCAAAAATCATTCTAAGGATGAACAAGTGAAATACGTGGCCCACGAAACCAAGGGCAAGGCTGAGCCCTCAGTGAAGCAGACACATCAAAGTTCATTGACTGTTTGGAGCGAAACTTTCGCAAAGAAACTTGGAGAAGAGTCTATGGCAAAGCCACTGATAATAAAACTATGTTTGCTGTGTTTGTGATGTGGGACAGGGGTTGATCTAAGAGAAAGGATATAATCTCTTCCAAATGATTCTATTGACCTGCATTCATCATGAGCAATATCAGTTAGCGCTTCCGAGCTTATAATGCCCTGCAAAATCAAGGCACTAATTCCTGGCATGAAGGGCCAACCAAGACGCTTGGTTTTTGATAAAAGGCTTTGGGAGCATGCGTGGCACGTCACATGTTTTCAAGCTGCTTTGAAACGGTCACACTCACAGTCTCAGGATTCTCACCATAAAAACACTATCAGATCCGTGGTTACACACCACTGTGTCTTCCAAGACTGGAGCTCTTGCAACCGAGGATGTGAAGCGAAAGCAGCGTTCAAATATACGGACGCAACCGGAACCTCATGGCCACTTGGCGTCAAACCAAGTTTTAAACGCAAAGCTGATTTCATGAAGTTTTTCAAGAATCTAAAGAATGTGAACAGAGATTAAACAGAGTAGAAACATGACATAATACAGGAAGTTGAGTTTGCAAGAGTCTCTCTGCTGCCATTCACTGACGAGGCATCGGTGCACGGACATTGTCCGAGCTACGATATTATACCACGACATCCGGAGCATGTACGAGGGCCTCAAACTCTTGGACCAACTCCACAAGGACATTTGCATTGCATGCACAGCTTTTTTTGCACAGCAAGAAGATAGAAGTGGAGCAGTGGGATGAGTTCGCTACCGCACCATGTGTTTGTCACTTGCAGGAGGGAAAGATGGAGATCGTTGAATTCAACGATCGGTGCCGCAGACACATTGACAAGACATGACAAGACAACAAACCCCCATTCTGGACAAGGGGTGGTGGACATCAATGACTCGGTTGTTTCTGATCAATCCTGATGTGACTGCCCCAATTGGCTTGAAGATTCCAGAAGCGGAAGGTACCTGACGCCGATGCCCGGAAACTATCGAGACCTCCAGCTCTCAGTTACTTTGCTTGATAAATTTGATGGGTTTTGTGACTTCGCTTGCAAACAGTGAAGGTTGGATTGTTTTGTTTTGAGTCATTCTCACACAATTCAGGACGTTTGCATCCACAATGTATCATGTATTCCTCCCCAAGTGCCTCCTGCACTCCCAGCAACTTTCACATTGGGCTGCATACAGCAGAGACTGTGCCAAGGTGAAAATTGATGGCATGATTTCCGAGCTCCAGTTGAACACTCGGATCATGGCGTACGTGAAGGCCTCGCCCAAAGATTGCAGCGCACAGCGGACTTGCGTTTAATCAGACTTGGCTCGGTGTAGGCAACATCAATTTCAGGTCCTATTGATTCTGATTCTAGCCTCCTGAAAGGATTTCAAAGGTGGTTTTCTAGAAGAGGTGGTGAAAAACACAAGCAGGTCATGCTGCTCTATGTTGAGATCATGCGATGGTGGCATACGATAGAAAGATATGGAAAGATGTCTTGCCCTAGTCCTTCCAGCTGCAGGAACATGCCGGTCACAGGAGCTTTCTCGAGAACTGGTTGCAGCCGTGAAGGAGTCAGATTCCAAACGTTGCGATGATATCCTGTTGCTCGGCACAGCTTGACAGAGGTAGATGAGACGGGTCACTGATGCCACATCCACTTGAATGGGTTCAGCAGCTTGTGATGAGTGACATCTAGGAGTGACTCTGTTGTAATTTCACGCGAGCATTGGCAACCGAGGGAAACCATAGTATTTTTATTTTTTGTGACATACCTAAGTTTGATCCGTAACAAACTCATTCATTCGGGAAGTCTCCAAGACCAAACGAATCGATCACCTGTGACTTCCTGTCCAGCATTTAGAGGTGTACATTGTATCATCAAGACTCGCGCCATGCAGACGTGACCCCAAACTTTCCAAGGTCTTGGGGACAAGACCTATTGGACGACAAGTCAGTGGAGGCAACGGCGGTTGATTTAATCACGAAACGCCCCACGGCTTGCCCGTTTCGCAATTTCACATGTTGAGAGAGGCGTTTTGATGCTGACACACGAAGGTTCTCTGAATGTACAGTCGTGCAGATTCCAGTTAGGGATGGTATTTGTGTGATATGCTGAGGGAAATCTGCCTGATTACAGTAGTTGGCATATCGCGCTGAGTGTGACAGGAAATTGTCAATGGCAAGGAGAAACCGGTGTTGCACGAGGCAAGCCAAACAAGCCACACGTTGCACATGTTTTGAACTCCGAGCCGCCTCTACAAACTGAAAGAAGTTGTGGCCGGGTTGTCCAAGCTCGTGGCACAGTCAATTTCAGAGCCACTCAGGCAGTTGAGAGTCAATTTTCCACAGCTGTTGGTACATTCATACCTTTGAACAGACAAGCGGAGTCAGGCAGCCCGTCAAGGCAATGCCGATCTCGTGTACCTTGGCAGTACTCAGAATCTGCAAAGTAAGTTGTTGTGGCTGTTGCGTTGATATGCAGTAAAAACATGTAAAAACAAACAATCCGAAACTGTGGAGAAACATGAAAACCACATGTTCAAGTGGATCGTGGCTGCCGCCTGTTGAATGGCCTGCCTAGTCAGAACGGTGGCCAAGGAGGGTGTTCCTGCACTATAAAGCAGACGTCAATTTAAAAGACAACGAGGGGCAATCCGCGCTTCACAAGGCCTGAGAATTGACTGGGGTTTGTACGGAAGGAGAGTTCCACGAAAACTGCGCGCTGTTTTTTCATGTTTTTTTCGTTCGCTGCACCAAGAAGACCTATTGAATTCATCCTGGCGTCATTCATGAAATAAGCCAGGAGTCTCTGAAAGCAGGAGCACATAATCAATGGTAAGTTAAGAGTTAGTTGATTCGATTGAAGCCTCCTGGAGTAGTCTCTGGTGGAATGAAAGGCTGCACAGATCGACCTTTTTTGGGCTCCTGAATACAAGTGACGATCCACAGGCCATGGCTGGAGGATATGAGCGAGCTGCCTGGCCCTCAGTGCAGGATTCAGGATGAAAAACAGCCTTTCTGTGGTAGGGGAACAACTCAACATGGGACCAGCCCCGTTGGAAATACTTAACTCTCTAAGCCGAGGGGCGGCTGATCGACGGTTGAAAAAATCGATCCATGACTCGTGAGATGTGTGCGTGGGGGCTTCAAAACTCAGTTGATGAAACCATGCTGAGACCTGGGCCCTGATTTGTTCTGGAGCCAAATTTGACGCTGACCAGAAGGGCATGACTCCGTTGATGGAGGGTCTCTTGAGCAATCAGCGCAAGTAGCCAAGGGGCTTGAGTGAATCAATGAATTTGAAGAATCATTTGATGTGGGGAGTCAGCCTCAATTCCTTCCAGCATTTCAAAGATTAGAATTGCTTGGGGCTTCATCCCACTCAGTAGGATAAAAACCAGGATTAGCTTCCCCATTTGTCATTTTGATATTCCCTCCTAAAGTGGGGAACTCAAAAACCAGAGATTCTTGGGATGCTCCTTATTCTTGTGTTGGGCCCTCAAGCCGTGGTGGACCTCCATGCTCCGTGAAGGATCGTTTCGTATAGGCATGAAGCAACTTGATGGAAAGAGACGCAGACATTAAGAATCCTTTTTGTCGCTGAACCTAGGCTTGCTCAAGCTGCGCGTGAATCCTGCAAACGAAGCAGTCGCGCGATGCGTCTCGACTCTTGCACAGACAATGGTTGCGCAGGGATGTTTCAAACGAGAATTGGAAGGCCTGAGTGCAAGGCTGGAGGCACGGTCGGGAGCTGCTCATCCCTGGCAATCACTGACAACCAGACGAAATCTCACGTTTTACCCCCAGAAAGCCATTGGCGCCGCAGAATTGCAGATGCCCCTGGAAATTTCAATTTCACATGCAAACGCTCCAGCAAAATTGAGGTTGAAATATTGGCGTTGACTAGTTGATGACCCAGCTAGGCATTGAACAATTCACCATTGCAGATATTTTTCAGCTTGGCTCGGCATCTTAAGTGACTAGTGCAGCCGTGCGATTGTACACCACTGGCAGGTCTTTGTCCAAGAGCGGTTGAAGCAGAGCTCTGATCTTATTGCAGCTTGCAAAGATTGCGATCTGCAGAAACTGGACCGTCTCTTGAGAGAAGCTTGTCACAAGTGTTGCTTTTGGGTCAGCTTTGCTTCAGTTTCAGCCAGGGCAAAGTTCAAAGATGTTTCTTCGCGAAAACAAACATCCTCCTTACTTTTGACAGATCTAGACAACAGGCTGGCCTCCTGCTGCGCAGATCAGCAAATGCCAGTACTTTCGTGCTGGCACATGGGGCCATCCCGAGGCCATCCCCAGGCCACCCATATATCCCCCAGTCCAAGAAAACTGTGGGATTCACAGGTGACTCAATGTCTAGGTTGAGCAGAAAACATCAAAAATCTGGAGTACTTGGTTTTAATTTGATTGAAATGGATTTGAGGATTTGTTCCTGCAGAAAAGGTCAACAGGTCAACTAGACTTTGTTTTCGAACATCCTTTCAAAACAGACCAAGTATGGATTCATCTTGGGATGCACCATACCAATGGCCAGTGATGGTCAGTCAGGACTGGGCAGACCCCAATAGTCGAGACATCGCCGGAGATGGACTGCATGCAGTGCACGTTGCTTTACATGGTGGGCGGATGGACTTCAGCGCGGAGAGGGCTGAAGTCCTTCGGAGGCTCTTGGAGCCTTGAAATTGCTAGTGCTAGGCTGTTCTGGATGTCCCTTTGCTTCCGATGGATGATTTGGCATACCCAACAAATTTCCGCTAACTTTTCTCCTTCAAGGAAAGATGAGAGGAACTTGACAACAATGTGGACCTCTTCCAAATAATTTGCAGATTTTGGTGGGCTTGCTCTGGATTCTATGTCATTTGGGCAGATTGTGACAGCCATGATTCTTCTAGATTGTCTGGGTGCAGATGTTCCGGGGATAGACATGTCAACCAAAGCTTTGTCCTGTTTCCGCAATATCTGGGCCAATGGGTGTTCATTGTGATGCATTTATCTTCTGTGTTTTGACAAAGGGAACCAAATCTATGTGAATCCAAGGAGTTTCGTGCCTATCCAGACGCTACGGCAAAAATGCCAGAGGGTCAGGAGTCGACAGCTCTCGAAGTAGCGTTGAAGAACTCCAACAGGAAAGCGCACATAGGCGTGGCAGTGCTGATCCAGCATGGGGCACGCCACGAGAAGAAGCGCGTCATGGACTGCTTGCAGTGGACAGCAAAGGATGCACAAGAAGCTGAGCCACTGGCTGCTTGGTTGGTTTACTCAGCCTAATGTGGTTGCAATATGTAAAGGTGTTTGTAACTGTTTCTTGTTTCTCCTTGTTTTTGCATGTGCATTGTAGAGGACCTCTGCAGAGGCTGCAAACAGAGTGCCGGCGGCAGTTTTTCACAAAGTTAATGGTTTCACGGTGTTTCGCAGTTTCACTATACAGAATAAAACATAGACGCCCCAAGCAGCTTCCTTTCTCTGGGACATATCCTTTTCTAATCCGGCTCTGAATGTTTGCAGAATCGTCACCATTAGATAGGATGGCATGCCCAACAATTGTTTACCCAAGCGCAACTTTGTGGAATCCAGGCAGTAGTGCGGCGATTCCTGGCGACCTGGCGTTTTGTGGTGGACTTAGACCAGTCGTTGATGCTAAAGGCGCGGAAAAGATCCACACCTACTGTTTCATCTGTTTTCTGAGCGCTGCCGTGTTGATTCCAAGGGTTTTATGTCGAATAAGAATCTTACCAGTGATATAGAGCTTTTGATTTTGCAATATTTCTTGATATTTTGCGTGACAGTGAGTTTCATAGAGAGCACACCGCAAGTGAATCTGCTTTCTGTGCAGGCATGTCCTTTGGAACTCTTACTCTTTCGCGGCTATGAAGCTGCAAAACGTTGTAAAGTTGAGGAGGACCTGGCAACCGCGGAGCCAACATTGCAGGTTTAAAGCACATTTGACCTTGACTTGAAAAGTCACAACGATCAAAGGACGTCGAATCATTCGTCCATCTCTACTTAAAGGATATCAAAGGTGGGGAAACTCTGTTCAATCAAAGTTGCAGTGGGTGCCCATGCGGCTTGGCATTCTTGGTTGCACGTTTGCCACTACGCACGAAAGCGGCAATGCCTTGCGGCGTGCCAGGATGTAAAGCGTCAGGCAGCGCTTCATGTAGCCAGCATTCTTTACTCTCATGGGCATTTTTTTGAACTTGAAGCGCTCCTTGGGGCAGATTGCAACCTCCAGGACAGCCAATGGATCACAGCAGTTTGCAGTTAAATCAAAAAAGACGCGGGGCGAAATTCAGAAAGAAAAAGTATGAACAGATGTGGTGTAAGCTTTCGGCTTGTATATGCTTGTATTGATTCGATTGATATGCAGACTATCCTTGAAAACTTGCTGGGACTGCGGTCACTGAAGGGCTGCGGAATGGTTGTGCAGGGTTCTATTCGCCGAAGGGATGCCGAAGATACAATATTGATCCTGTATCCCGTGTATTGCATTCTAATAACTCTAATATATTCATGTATATTCTAATTGAGGATTGCGGAGGTCAACTTTTGAATTGCAGAAGTAACATTCAAACTCTTTGGTGGAAGCTCATGAAAGCAAAAGCAACAAAGAAAACTATCGCGGAAGCTTTCTTCTGTGTCACGGTAGCAAAGCTGGGTCATCCCGGGAAACACGATTCATATATGCAGGCAGACTCATCCCCACCCTCAAGCAAGTACGCAGAAGCAAGCATGCTACGCGCCGGGAAACTTGCACCGTGACCAGAGTACCAGCATTCCAGAGGATATAATGACACAAAAAGTGTAGGGGTCAGGGCTGATGCAGAAGTTGGCTGGTCTACTGCTAATGTCAGTAGCCTGGGGCCTTAGCTACAGTTCCCACACAGCAGGTCTTGAACCCGGCTGTTCCTAGCCTTGAATCCAGAATCCAACACGAAAACCCACTGAAACCATCACAACTTGCTACACTTGGTACAGAAAGAGCAGTGTGATCATGCAGCATCAGTAAAACATCAATGCACTTACGCTTATCAGAAATTATCAAGTGAAACCCTAGTTGACCCTCGTTAGGCAAGTTGGTTTACAGGCTTATTTTGGCAAAGACCTGGGCAGTTACTTGCCGAGTTAAAATTCTGGACAGAAATGCGCTGACAAGCAACAAGTAAAACATGACCTCCACATATGTCCGATTTAAAATCGCCGTGAGTGAGCACAGTGCACATGTTTCTTTTTCCGTATCAGATCCGTTTAGCGCAACAGGACTTTCGTGTCTTCGTGGTCTCTGGTGCTGGCGGTGATGGCACAGATTGCAACGGCGAATACCGCCAAGTGAGAGAGCACAACGGCAAGCGATTGCAGCCGGGCCTGGTTCAGTTTGATGCAGGCAAGCAACCCTGTATTGTGTCGATAGCTGGTCGTTGGTTTTGACTCGACATCCTGGAGAGATTTTCTGGAAATGCTGACCACTCAGCAATGTGAAGGCACCCTAGCCAAGGGCAAACTCCACAGGGACAAATTGGGACAAATGTGTCCAGGGATTTATGTACTGAAGCCATCTGGGGCCAACGTAACATCTTTAGTAAATTGTGCGGGCGACTGTTCAGAGGAACCTTTACGTCATGATACTGCCTTCTGCCTTCTGGTGGTTGCCCTTATTGAAACTGTAATTCACATCAGTTTTACAAGATTTTACAAGTCTAGAGCATCCAGCTATGGAGGGCTAGGCTAAACATATTTTCTGCTGAAGGATTTGTAGATGTACAGTTGTGAGCACATGTCATGTTTGAAGGTGTGTACGCATCAAAGTGGCCGCCGCCTGCTTTGTAACCATGTGGGGTGGCAAAAGTGTTCAATATCTATTGAATGTCTTATGTCTACATAGGCAGGCTTACTTCAATCATCTTTACATCGATTGTGTATTTGCCACAGTAATCCTCGGTGTGCCTACATGTTCGTGCTTGTGCGCTGCTTGCAATGCCAACAAAAGTGGAAAGCTCAACGACTTTTACAGAACACAAGCGCACAGTATGATGGAGACCGAAGAATTTTGTCAGGAACTCCCAGCAAACAACAGGGTGTGGAGTTGGTCAGCCGGCTTTAGGTCTACTGTAGATGCTGCCCTGCTGCCTCTGTACAACGCCAGCATAGAGGTGTTTTTGGCATATCTTCAGCAGTATTCGCTACTTTGCGATGTCCTGTTCCACTTCCTCTAGGGGCCCTGACCCGTTCGTTTTCCAGCTGATGACCTCCCAAGGTACAAGATGACTGGAGGTGATGCCATCATCTACTTCCACAGTGGGTGCGGGTGTCAAGCTGTGGGTAGCAGCGCTGTGTGAAGTCATGACTCGTCAAGCGTTCTCCTCACCTCAGCATCAATCTGGATTTGGCAATGCAAGAGAGTGGAAGCGCACACGTGTTTTGGGGTGGGGCGCTACAGAACATAGCAATGCTCTGAATGAGATTTCCCCATCATCTACTGGGTTTGGAAGCAAGTGGATAGCCTAGCCTTACCTTGTTTGAAGCGCGGCCATCAAAGACCGCTTGCTTCAAGATCTTCAAGTAGGGGCATGCGCGCTCATGTTTCTCCAGTTCTAGTCTTGTTTGGTATCCACATTGAGGTTTCATGAGTTTTCCGAAGACCAACCCTTCTCTTCTTTTTTTCCAGAAATAGGACAACCTTCTGCTCGCAACATCTCACAAAGCTATGAGTGGTCTGTAGCTGCAGACCCGTACTGGCGAGGCGGTGGAACATGAAGAGCTACGAAGGTGCGGAGTATACGTGGTTCCAGTCCGATTGCATGCCAGCAGAAACTCCGCCTGAAGGCCGGCTCCGACATCGCAGGGCGTGAATCAGGAAATCGCTGTTCAACAAGTCGAAGTACCCCATTTACGGGGAGATACAGTAGAGATGTGGGATTAATTTCACTAACCTGCTATAGTTTCTGAAATGCCCAGTGAATCATTTTGAGCCAGCAGCTGACAACCGGAATGTTGGGTTGAACCCTGGCTGTGCGATCAGGGTCAACCCAATCCTTGGCCGCGCCCTATGGCCCAGGGCAATGGTTCGCAACACGCCGTGAGGCCTCACCTCCCCCCGTGGTATCCTCCCGGAAGGCGCTGCAGGGACGGTTGGGCAAAGTGGCGCGGCACACTGCCTAGAATCAACAGCTAGCTGACCTTTTACATGCCAGGTTTCGGTGGTTGTCGCATTTTGATAACTGCTTTGTGAGAAATTAGTTGGTAAAACTTTTTTCCTGGGTTTGCTTCTCGCCTCTTGTTTGGTGATACCACAACCCCCAAATGATATCAAATTATTACCTATCCATACTGCAACGCATCCCTGTCCCCCGCCACGGAAGCCTTGATGCCGCAAAGTCTAAATGCAACAACGCATGTTGCTTTGCTGGACGGCTCACTTGAGTGATCCGGCTCACTTGAGTGATCCGGCTCTTAAACATTCACAGCATTGTCTGAAAACTTCCCTTGTCACTTGATTTTGCCCGCTTTTGAAAATGTTTGCGTATCGGTGGCATGGTGAGGGTCACTGTTCCTGTCGTCCCATTTCGCTTCCAGAAAGCTCCGATGTGTAAAACTAACACAGCCAGACACAGCCACAGTTTCAGCAAACTAGTGACCATGTGCATGTGAAACTGCAAAGGGTTGTTCCAGTTGCGCCTGTTTGTGAAAAGTTGATTTGTCCTTGAAGCTTCGTTTCAAGTACCAAAAAGCCACCATTGACCCTCACACAGCCTTCATATGTGGTTTGGCCTGGTGTGGTCGTGCGCAGCATAGTATAGAAACTGATGTGAAGATGTTACTGTAATTGATGTGTGCTTGAAAGCCGCGTGCAAGATGTGTGGCTTCATCCCATGGTCGGTGGCTGTTTCGAAAGCTTTGAACAGAAAATGCGTAATTAGCCCATCCTTGTGAGCTCAACAAGACGGTTTGAGGATCCAAAACCGATCGTAGAATCTGGTGAGTCATGATGAGTCTTTGGGAAACTGATAGCAGGACCAAGAGCACCTTCTTGACCACGTCCAGCAGATGGAGTACTGGGTGAGCCTAGCTGTTGCTGCTGAAAGCAGCGAAGGCAAACATGCTGTACTCCACGCAGCTGTCAGTTGTCAGGCGCTGCAGGAGATCCCAGAGAATGACACCCGGATTCTCTTCATGTCAGACATGTCAATGCAAGATGCCATGGTGTTGCCAGTTTAAAGGCTAGTTGTTTGGATATCATCACGTTAGTTTATGTTTTTTTATTGAATGTGTATGTTGTATCTATACTACAGACTTAATCGGAGGACTAAAAGAAGCGCCAGTGCGGGCTTTCAGGACACTGCCGAAGCTGCGTCTGTGCAGCGGGCAGCCGTCACCGTGGCAGGCATGCTTCGAGGGCAGCAACAGGCTGAGGCTGCAGAAGAACTCTTGCAACACTATGCTGTGGAGGACCTTGCTTAATTAAACTACTGCATTTGAATATTGGAAGTACCTGGCTTTCGTTGTCTTCCGACATATTATGCATTGTTGCTGACAGTCAGCAGTTGCGCACCTTGCCGCTGTCTTTCAGGTCATGGTAGCAAGGTTGGACACGGTATTTCCTTTCTGGGAAAGCAGTTTATTAAACCCCATTGGCACAGGGACAAACTCCCCCGCTCTGGTGTGCCCAAAATGCCCATCCCCCAAATCAAAGCCGGATAGAATCCGCTGAACTAAGATGTCTTGTGAGTTGTGGTTTTGCTGTCTTAAACTGCTGGTCTCCGCAGTGGGCTTTCCTAGTCCTAGCGACTCTAGTGGCGATCAGCGACTCCCAGCCGGACTTGTCACCAGGTTAAAACATGTCAAGATATGTCCGCACAAGGCTTTGCAATCTTTTTTAGCCTAAAGGCAGCAATACAACCAACTGTTTAGGGTATACGTAGAAAGTTGCAGATGCTTTTGACCAAGTTTTCTGCACATGCTCTCCAGAGCAATCAGTTTTATGATACTACAAGCCATACCGCCCCAGTGGGATCGGTTTCCATCTTTTGGCAAATTCTAAATTCATGGCGGCCTCCTCTGATGATGGCAGGATTTCCAATTGACCAAGAGACTTTTTTCCGGGGGAGAAATCCGGTCAGTTGTCTGGCGCGGTGACTTCCTGGCAACAAGTCGTAAGACACGGAGAGGAAGCGTGGTAGAAATCTACAATGGCGCGAAGGACCTGGGTTTGGAGCGCCCAGGTTGGTGGGATCAATGGACAGGAGCAGTTGCCAATGAGATCGTATTTTCATGTAACAATTTTGAAACATTTTGGAGTCCAGAGTCCAGATCCTATAGGGCCTATAGGAATGGAATTTCTTTGTGATGATAAGCTCCCCTTGACGCGCGTTCCACTTTGGCACTGTCTGTTTGAAGCCATCTTCCTGCTTGGTTGTTGTGCTGCATTCCAAAGAAATTTGCAATGCTTGCAAATACCTAGGTGTAGTGAGCCCAACTACTTTCAGGAAATGTGTGTTTCAAGCTGATGTGGCCGCAGGACTTCATCTCGTTGAAGACACTGGACGAACGATGTGGCATCGAGTCAGTTGCCTTGTGCCAGGACTTGCTTGCCATTGGCGCCGGTCACAAGGTAAAAATCTATGATTCGGCACAGGACCTGTGAGCCAAAACCGAAGGATCACCTGCACATTCGTTGCTATGCGTAGCAGCCGTACTGATGGGATTTTCGTAGTGCCGCGGATTCCTATTCCACTGTAGGCAACGTGGCGGCCAAGAGTACATGTCGTTGTCTTGGAAAAGGGCTTTGATTACAGCGGGCAAATTTGTAGCACAACTGCAAAAGTATGTGAGCAGTTGTGGAGCGCACTTTTTTGTAAGACTCGTGCTGCTCCAAGATCAGAACTCAGTGCCCGTGAACACGGGCGCTTTGACCTCGAAGTTCCTGCTTTCTCGTTTTCAGGAAGTTCCTGTTTTCTTAACCCAAGGTTCTTGGCCCAAGACAGTTCCATTTTGTTTGAACCTTAGCATGGGGAATGTTTTGGCTTGGTGCAGCACTGTGCAACCTCGCAGGATTTCCTCCTGCTGAAGACACTCGATGCAACCAGCGAGATCTTCTCTCTGGCTTTCGCCGGACAACTACTCGCCGCAGGCTGCGATGACAACAGAGTGCGGGTCTACGACCGGGCGCAGGACTTGGGTTGTAGGGGCGAGGCCAAGCTTGGGCTGCCAGGTCGAGGTGCTGGATTTGATGTTTTTTCTGGAGACTTCTTCAGAAGACTTGCAGTATCCAGCCGTTGTGGATCAGAATTCAGATCAAGTTTTCATCCCTGTATTGTTTTGGAACATGTCATGTGTCTCATGAAGATTCATGTGCTGGAACTGCTGACTTTGGTTGCGCCATCCCAATAGGGCTCTAATGAACATGTGAACAAGGTACTTCATGTAATGGATTAAACAAGATGCAGCCCACGAACCCGAATGCTCACACGTTTGTTAACGGTACAGATGTCAAAACACATGGGGGGACGATCTAGTACAGTGATGCTGGCTGGATCATGTACAGGATGAGGTACTGAACTCCCCGGCGACACCTGCGTCCAGGTTGACATGCACAGTACAGGTCGAGGGGGCTGTGCATGCAGTACCTTGATTTTGATTCCTTGTAGGACATCTTTGCGTAATTGCTGCCTGGTACGGCATCTTGCTGCGGTATGCGGTACCGTACCGAGCCGCTGCGGCATGGCATTGCCAGGTGGATCATGATAGATTCTCTGCCCGCTTCATTGCATTCATTTTACTCGGCCTGTGCCGGAGACGAACACCAGGTGGTTGCCCTGGGGTAGGCTTGTTCTTGTTGCTTATTCGCAACTTTTTCCGGTTGCTGGTATGCAACCTTTCCATTAACTCTATGACACTTGTCTGTTGCTCGTATGCAACTTTTGTGTTGCTTGTATGCAACGTGCCACAGCCTGATGGGTTTTTCAGCAGCCTTGATAGTTACTAGTTATTCTTTGCAATCTTGGCTGACTAGATTTTTGAATGCCAAGATGCCCGCACAGTATGTATCGAAAACCGCGTTATCCTCATGTGTTGAGTAAGGGTGGCATATGGTGGTATAGATATATAGTGCTTGCTTGGAGGCGATCCTTGCGGGGACTTCGCTATATGTGCGCCGGCGGCTATATATATATATATATATATTTGGCATGTATATAATTGCTAGTATTTGTCGCCCTCTTGCGATTGGTGCGTGTTTGGTCTTTGAGTTGCATGAGCATGGCTGTAGACTTGGAGCATTTGTCGAATTATTGCTTGCGTGCATGTCTTGTATCATGTGGGTTGTGCTTGTGAAATCCTTGGCTTGATCTTGACACACATGTCTTGTATCATTTGAGTTGTGCTTGTGTAATGTTTGGCTTTATCTTGACATGTTGTTGCATGTTGGGAGATCGGCCTGGGCATGTTTGTTGGACTTGAAATTATTGGCATGGTAATGTATTTGCAGCATGGGTATGATTGTGGCTTGAGGCATGTGGGCATTTTCGGGTATTGGTAAAGTGCTCTCTTCTTTATATCGATTACCTTGCAGAGAAGCTTGGAGATATGCAGAGTTGTCATATTTCATCTTGAATGCTATGGATGGATGCGCCTTAGAGGTTATGACTTGCAGATTTTGGCTTTGGCACTTGCATAACCTTCGAACTTGTAGCCATGTCGTGGGCATGTTCGCAGTATGGCCAATATGCGCCGGGTGGTGCCCATCATGGATGGGGTGGTGCTGGGCATTCGCACTTGGCTGTGCATCATCATCCGTACTCTGCACATGTCCCGGGGCCACCACCGTCTGGAGTTACACCTGGTGATTTGCATGGCAGGCCAAGGAGGGGACGATCCAGATCGAAATCATCGAGGGCCCGGTCCAGATCCAGATCGCCTCGGCGTGTGAAGTCCTCAGTCAAGACTGTACGGGCCAGCGACTTGAAGATGGACTTGGGCAAAGAGGCCTTTAGCAAGTTGGTTTTGGAGTGCTTGCTGATACTTTCTCCTGAGGAGTTTGGTGACATTTGGGTCGGTATTCCACGTCAACTTCGGGCCGTTGCATGGCGCCCGCCACCTGGAGTTGTTGTAGACATTGACTCACTGAAAGGCGCGGAGCGCATCCAGATGTGTGCCAAGCTCAATGCACTGAGAAGGGAGAGGTGTGTCCAGCTGGCTTCTCCGAAGCAGCAGCCACATTTTGAGGATGAGAACTGTGGACAATTACTCCCATTTCTCGGCTTTGTTGTTCACGATTTTGGGAGCGTTTCCGCCTGCTTCCTTTGACTACGACAAATTAATCCAAGTGGAAGAACACAGTCAAGTACTTGAGCAAGTGTCCGGAGAAACCTGACTCAGCAGACACAGGTCGCCATATTGATGCCAGCACCCGTGTTGCCGATCCCGGTAACCGAGATGTAAGCCCTGACCGGCAGGCGGCAAGAACTTCTGCCCAGACTCCCAAGAAAGGATTGGCTGGATTGTCGGCTTTGGCCAGTGCGACTCCATGTAAAGCAGGTGTTGGCCCTCCCCCGGGTGATCGCAACGGTGAAGAATTTGCAACTTGGGTCACTGCCAGGATTCAAGCTGATGTGGAAGGTTTGTCTATGGATTCTTTGGAGGTCAAGAATACGAACCGCTTTCCATGCAAATTGAAGCCCAGTGCGGCTTTGAAGACCCTTCCTCCGTTGGACGTGATGAGCCCCATTTACCAGCACACCTTTCAGTTCTACTTGCGCAAGTTCAAATCGTTGATTGGTGATGTGAGTCTTGGATCGTCTCCTGCAAAGTCTTTGAAGCGTTTGTGTGATGCTTTGAACTTGGATGTGAGAGGCAAGGATGCACAGGTCCCGGAAGTCCTTGCTCGCTTGCGGGCGACGGACATGGTCCAATCTCCTCCTTGATGGGAGGACCCGGGACGCATAGCTTCAGCTTGTGGCGTGGCTTTATGCTTGCTTGCGTTGTTGCGATTTTGGTTCCTGGGCCTCGCCAGAAAGATCATGGAGGCTGATGAGACTTTGCTTCGCATCTGTGCCAGCGTTTGGCTATGCATGCTACAGGCACGGTCATCGCGGAGATCTTTGGGCTTGCTTGAATCTTTGGGTGGCTTGCCTTGGAGTTTTCCTTGGGGTACTTTGTGGCATGGATCCATCATCTACGTTTGTGTGCCGATGTTCCCACAATACTCTTCTTTCGGCCCTCTTGCCTATGTCGGTGAGACGGACAACTTTGCCAGACGTATCAATGAGCATTCTTGTCGACTGCTCAGTCCGACTGGCTCTGTACAGCAACCTTTTTTTCCATTTTGTGAGGGGAGATGAGAGGTCTTCCCACCTTATGCGATTGTCCATATGTGAATGGATTTTCTTTCCTGTTGCCCATGCGCCTGGTGACAGCAGTGCCCGGAAAGTTCTTGAGATGGAATGGATCCAAAGGCTTGGTGTGCTTAATCCTCCTATGGTGCACCGTTTGCTTCGTTATTTTCATGCTAAAAGAACATTCCCCAGTATTCGCCTATTTCGGTCTTTGTGCAGACTTCGAGATAAGACCCCGGGCGGTTCACAGCGGAGGCATGAAGACAAAGCTGCACAGGAGGCTTGGAAACTTGGCTTGCAGAAGATCGTTGCAGCGCTGGCAGGGCATCGTTTTGGCTGTGGGCCTTCTTCCGTGGCTGCATGGAGGTTGTCGCGGGCTGCTTGGGTGTATGTTGTGCAACGGGCAGTGAATCACGAGGCAGGCTGGCATAGGGCGAGGGCATTGCGGATGCTGCGTCGGATTGCTCGTGTTCGGAAAGATTTGCCTTCGCCTATTGCTGTGATATCCTGTGATGTCCCTTGGGTTGGTTCCCAGCGGGCGCAGAGCTTAGTTACCAATGCTGTGAGAGATTTGGTGGCTTCTTGGCGACATGCTGGGCACTGGCCGCCTATTCTCCGGCATGCGAAGGTACGGTTCAAGTGGGCGTCTACGCCTTTGCTAGGTGATGTGCTTCGCTGCCACGATTTCTTTGAGTATTTTTCTCTCCAAGGCCCTCCTTGTATTTGTGATGAGTTTCTGTTTCAGGATCCCACTGGGCCAACGGTGACCTTTGACGGTAAGGCCCATATTGCCGCCTCTCAAGCGCAAGTTCCGTGGCCATGCCACCTAGAGAAGTTCCGTGCTCTACCAGCTAATTTGCGCTTGCCACCGAAGAGACAGCAAATTTGTATAGCTGTGAGGAATGTGATGCGTAGGCTACGGGATAGGTGCAGTGTAGTAGATGAGGCTTGCTGGGTGGAATCTTGCGTGGCTACTCTGGCTGGGGCATTGGAGGACTTGGCCTTGCGGCATTCGCATTGTTTCCCTGTTTCTTGGATGGATGTTGCCTTGGCTAGGGATTTCCTTGCACCCTTTTTCAGCCAGATCTTTGATCACAACTTGTCTCGAATTGGTGTCTTTTGTCCTTTTTTGGTGCATGCGCATGCTTGTGCAGCTTTGGATTTGAGCGGAGCATCCACGGGGCTCGACTTTGCTTGGGAATCTGATGTGCGGAGATGCGTGGTGTTGGGTGTCATGGCCAAGGTTGATGGATCGCCTTCGCATTTGCAACCTGCCAAAGTTTCCTCAGTGCCTGTTAGGTCATGGTCTATAGGGAACCCTGTGTTTCTTCCCAAGTGGCCAAGTGGGAGGGTCCTGGTGTCAAGTGGCGGCTTGTGATCAACAAGCACAGAGCTCCAGCGACTGGCCTCCATTCCGCTATGTCAAGGGCCATTGACGTTGCTTTAGACCATATGCCCCGAGATCACTGGTCGGACTTTCCTTCGGCCAATGCCTTTTTGGACATGGTGGCTGAGTTCAACGAGTCAGGAACATGTTTGCAGCGCGGTGTGGTTGGATTGCAGCGATGGACATGGTTGATTGCTTTCATCACCTTCCCTGCTCTGAAGCACCTGTGATTTGGGACAGGGTGGCGGCCTTCTGGACTGCACGACATGTTTCAGAGATTAGCGTGCCTCTCCGAAAGGGTGGTGGTGCTGGCAAGCTTGGTCGTTATTGTGAAATGGGTTGGCAATGTTTTCCTTTACCCAGATTATTAGCAAGGCTTGCGCACTTCAGCTTGACCAACTTTGTCGCATTGCCCGGACTTCTTGGTCCGGAACTGCGCGGTGCCCCCATGGGCGATGCCTTGAGCGGTGCAGTATTGAGATTGTTCAAATGGGAGTGGGATTCCTCTCAGCGCCCCATGGAGTATAAGGACACTGTCTCAATGCGCAGTTCTTGTTCCAAGTTGGTGCACTTGAATGGCAGTAACATGTTGGTCCTGGACGTGAGCTTTCGTGATGATTTGCGGACGTTTTGCATTTGGGATGGAACATCATCAGGCATTGATAAAAGGAGAGCGTCACAGTGGGCCACTGCGCGCCTACGGGCGCGATACTGTTCTGGTACCATGGCCTTGGAGGAAACAGGTTTCCAGACCTTCATTGGCTTCCATATTAGGTTTGGTGTTGATGGCTTGTTGGTTGCTCCAGCTTTCCCTGACCCAATTGGTGCATCCTTATATCACACTGTTGACCTCCGTATCTTGCAGCCTTGGTCATCTTGGAATCCCCGCTCCCAGAAAGTGGCTATCATCAAAGGATGGCTTTGCCGCATTTTCTATTTGTCCAGCTGCTCTCAAGGGAGATCGCTAGCATTTGAGGAGGCATTTGCATCACTATGCTGTCTAGCTGGATTTCCGCGAGATTTTGTAGCTCGTGTAGCTCGGCAATGGGTAATTCAATAGGTATCCAAAAGGGATGCTGGATTATTGCAAGCGGTGACAGAAGAGTTTGAGGAGGCGCTCCGTAGGCCCTCGTAGAGAAATAGTGCTGGTCTGATGCTTTCCTGCTTTTGCTGTCGAGTTGTTGACGTGATTTTTATTTGAGCAGTGGTTTTGGGATGCAGAGATTTAGATGAGCACTGAGCCCTAGAGTTTTTGGTGCGAGACACGCTTCCCGTGCGGTGTGAGCTTTGCGCAATGACGGGTTTATGGAATCGAGGCTGCGATAGGCTGCGTGTGATATACCATGTGTGACGTAGCATGCGTAGGTTAGGAGCAGAGGCCAGAAGAGTGCTCGTGCATAGATACCCTTCTAGCGAGAGTTTCAGCGTAGGCGAGACGTAGGCATTGGCAAGGGCCTTTCGCATGTAACTAGCGTAGTGGACCCGGGCACCCAGTAGCGTGCACCCAGTGGGTGCTATGGGGGGACGATCTAGTACAGTGATGCTTGCTGGATCATTTACAGGATGAGGTACTGAACTCCCCGGTGACACCTGCGTCCAGGTTGACATGCACAGTACAGGTCGAGGGGGCTGTGCATGCAGTACCTTGATTTTGATTCCTTGTAGGACATCTTTGCGTAATTGCTGCCTGGTACGGCATCTTGCTGGATATACCCTTAGTATTTATTGGTTCGGTATGCGGTACCGTACCGAGCCGCTGCGGCATGGCATTGCCAGGTGGATCATGATAGATTCTCTGCCCGCTTCATTGCACTCATAGTTTATTTGAACAGTCTTGTACATATTTCCCCTGTTACCAGTCTGCAGTGTGGAGTGTAGAGTGTAGCGTGTGGAGTGTAAAGTGTAGAGTGTGGAGTGCAAAGTGTGGGGTGTGGAGTGTAAAGTGTGGAGTGCGGAGTGTGGAGTGAGGAGTGTAAAGTGTAAAGTGTGGAGCGTGGAGTGGAAAGTGTAGATAGAGTGTGGAGTATGGAGTGTAAAGTGTGGAGCAAGGAGTGCGGAGTGTGTAAAGTGTAGCTTGTTTAGTGTGGAATGGAGAGTGTAAAGTGTAGAGTGTAAAGTGTAGAGCGTGGAGTGTAGAGTCGTGTAAAGTGTAAAGTGTAGAGTACGGAGTGTGGAGTGAGGAGTGTAAAGTGTAAAGTGTGGAGTGTGGAGTGTGGAGTGGAAAGTGTAGAGTGTGGAGTGTGGAGTGTAAAGTGAGGAGTGAGGAGTGTAAAGTGTGGAGTGAGGAGTGTAAAGTGTAAAGTGCAAAGTGTAAAGTGTGGAGTGTAAAGTTTGGAGTGTGGAGTGAGGAGTCTGAAGTGTAAATTGTGGAGTGTGGAATGTGGAGTGTGGAGTGTGGAGTGGAAAGTGTATAGTGTGGAGTGCGGAGTGTAAAGTGAGAAGTGTGGAGCGTAGAGTGTAAAGTGAGGAGTGTGGAGTGTAAAGTGAGGAGTGTGGAGTGTAAAGTGTGGAGTGAAAAGTGTAAAGTTTAAAGTCTGGAGTGTAAAATGTCAAGTGCGGAGTGTAGAGTGTAAAGTGTAGAGTGTAAAGTTTAGAGTGTAAAGTGTGGAGTGTAAAGTGTAGAGTGAGGAGTGTGGAGTGTAAAGTGTGGAGTGTGGAGTGTAAAGTCTTGAGTGAGGAGTGAGGAGTGTAAAGTGCAAAGTGTAAAGTGTAGAGTCAGTGTAGAGTCAGTGTAGAGTGTGGAGTGTGGAGCTTCCCCCATAGACACGCTATAGACACGGCGACGCCACAGGAAAACCAGAAACTCGAGACGAGACACGTGGATGCAGAAAAACGAGCATTTTGTGCGAGACGTCCTCCAGCTTTGACATTTTCGACACGTTATCAAGCAGGTTGGAATGTCACAAAGTGCCACGCCTGCCACGCAAAACGACATGACAACCTGCTTGGAAACCTTCGAGAAGGAGAGGTTTTGTGGCTTCCCCCATAGAGACGGCGAAGCCACAGGAAAATGAGAAACTCGAGACGAGACGCGTGAGAGCACCAAAACGAGCATTTCGTGCGAGACCTCCTCCAATTTTCACACTTTGTAGCTTCAAAATCGACGTTTTCCGGTGAGTTTTCCTAGGAACCTCCAAATTTGCTACCTCAAAATCGATGTTTCGTGCGAGGGTTCCGTCAATTTTCAGCACATCTCACAAAATGCCACACAATAGCTTTTTTTAGTTGCCGGCCATCCCGGCCACGGCCACAGCCCCGGCCACTGCCACCCGGCCACGCGGCCACGGCCACCCGACCACGGCCACACGGTCACACGGTCACACGGCCACACGGCCACACGGCCACACGGCCACACGGCCACACGGCCACACGGCCACACGGCCACACGGCCACACGGCCACACGGCCACACGGCCACACCCGGCCACCCGGCCATCCGGCCAGCCGGCCAGCCGGCCACCTGTTTCCTGCGTTTTTGATGGAATCAATTGTTTTGAGCTTCTTAACTTTTTTCGAACAACTTGCGACACGCTCCTGCATGGTGCCTGGTGCTATGGTCTTTTCTTTCCCGGGCAGCTTTGCAACGCGCTCTTGATGCTATGCGCTGAACCTTTTCAAGCAACTGGCAACGCACTCTTCCTGCTACTCTTTGAACTTCTCAGGCGACTGGCAACACACTCTTGATCCCACACTTTCAACTTTCTCCAGCAACTTACAGCACGCTCTTGGTGCTAACCTTTTCGGGCCCCCAACTTTCTGAAACAATTCAAAAGAGGTTCCTTGGCACTATGTTCCCAAATTTCTCAAGCAACTTGCAGGCTCTTGGTGCTACGCGCTTAACTATCTCAAGCAGCATGTCACACGCTCTTGATGCTACGCCCTTGTTCTCAAGCAACCACGCAACACGCTTACAACACGCTCTCAAGCAACCACGCAAGTGAATGCACCTCCAAGATCTTCACTTTCAGCTGAATTTCCCATGTTTCCACGGTAATGCTACTGGTAGTGATGATGATGATGATGATGGTGGTGGTGGTGATGATGATGGTGATGTCGATGAGAGATAATAATTATTCAGATGTGTGGGGGCGCAGGGGGGTGGGGTGGGGTGGGGTGCAGGGGGGTGGGGTTGGGTGGGGTGGGACAATAACGTCGCATGCACTTCCACACATATGTGATGCAACATATCTGTACGCTCTCTTGCATTTCATTCACATCCACACGTACGTCATGCTACGCTTCTGCAAACTCTTTGGCACTTCCACACATGCGTCACGCTACGCTGTAGGTACTCTTGCACTTCTACACATGCGTCATGCTACGCTGCCGGTTCTTTTGCACTTCCACACATGCGTCACGCTACGCTGTAGGTACTCTTGCACTTCTACACATGCGTCATGCTACGCTGCTGTAGGTTCTTTTGCACTTCCACACATACGTCATGCTACGCTGTAGGTACTCTTGCACTTCCATTCATGTGTCATGCTGCGCTGCTGTAGATTCTCTTGCACTTCCACACATACCTCATGCTACGCTGTAGGTGCTCTTGCACTTCCACACATGTGTCATGTTACGCTGTAGGTCCTCTTGCGCTTCCACACATGTGTCACGCTACGCTGTTGTAGATTCTCTTGCACTTCCACACATACCTCATACTACGCTGTAGGTACTCTTGCAATTCCACACATGTGTCATGCTATGCTGCTGTAGGTTCTCTTGCACTTCCACACATGTGTCATGCTACGCTGTAGGTACTCTTGCACTTCCATACATGTGTCATGCTGCGCTGCTGTAGATTCTCTTGCACTTCCACACATACATCATGCTACGCTGTAGGTAGTCTTAGACTTCCATACATGTGTCATGCTTTGCTGCTGTATATTCTCTTGCACTTCCACACATACCTCATGCTACGCTGTAGGTACTCTTGCACTTCCACACTACGTGATGTTACGCTGCTGTAGATTCTCTTGCACTTCCACACATGTGTCAGGCTACGCTGTAGATTCTCTTGAACTTCCACACATATGTCATGCTCCGCTGTAGGTACTCTTGCGCTTCTACACATGCGTCATGCTACGCTGTAGATTCTCTTCCGCTTCTACACATGCGTCATGCTACGCTGTAGGTTCTTTTGCACTTCCACACATACGTCATGCTACGCTGTAGGTAGTCTTGCACTTCCATACATGTGTCATGCTACGCTGCTGTAGATTCTCCTGCACTTCCACACATACCTCATGCTACGCTGTAGGTACTCTTGCACTTCACCACATGTGAAATGTTACGCTGTATAGGTCCTCTTGCATTTCCACACATGTGTCATGTTACGCTGTCGGTCCTCTTGCACTTCCACACATGTGTCATGCTACGCTGTGGGTACTCTTGCACTTCTACACATGCGTCATTCTACGCTGCTGTAGGTTCTCTTGCACTTCCACACATGTGTCAGGCTACGCTGTAGGTACTCTTGCACTTCTACGCATGCGTCATGCTACGCTGTAGGTTCTGTTGCACTTCCACACATACGTCATGCTACGCTGTAGGTACTCTTGCACTTCTACACATGCGTCATGCTACGCTGTAGGTTCTCTTGCACTTCCACACATATGTCATACTACGCTGTAGGTTCTCTTGCATTTCTTCACATGTGTCATGCTACGCTGTAGGTTCTCTTGCACTTCCACACATACGTCATGCTACGCTGTAGGTACTCTCTTGCGCTTCTACACATGCGTCATGCTACGCTGTAGGTTCTCTTGCGCTTCCACACATACGTCATGCTATGCTGTAGGTGCTCTTGCACTCCTACACATGTGTCATGCTACGCTGTAGATTCTCCTGCACTTCCACACAGACGTCATGCTACGTTGTAGGCACTCTTGCATTTCTACACATGCGATATTTTACGCTGTTGTATGTTCTCACCGTATGATGATGGTGATGATGGTGATGATGATGATGATGATGATGATCATTTTGCTGACGATACTAAAGTTTCGCTTTTGAGCCTTTTCAATTCCCCCCTAGAAAATGTTTGAAAAGTGACGACAATCGCGAGCCTCTCAGATGCCCGGCACCTTGTTTAACAAGTTGATTTTTATTCGATGATGCATCTCGAGTCAAGTGCTTGTCTTCGCCGTCATATGCTGGTGTACACCTTTTGTTCACTTCATCCATCTCCTCCCGTGAAAGACATGCTACTGGTGCTGGCTTCCTGTGGCTATTCCATGTGATAATGAAGGCGATTGTCAAATAGATCTTTGACAAAAGAGGCAAGAACTGAACTGCTGAACTGCATGGAGTGATCGTGTTGTCTTAAAGGGGAATGAGTTTTTACATGTGTGTAGGAATTAGCACACAAATCGATGTTTCTGGTTGGGACATATATGGTAAATTTGTTCAAGCAATCTTGCGCCACATACAGGACAGAAAAACGCTGCTTGATATATTGTTGAAATTAGATGAAATTAGCAGTAAGCAAATTACAATCAACTTCTAAATCCGCCCCCCCCCCCCCACCGCCACTCACCCACTAATCCCGGCCAACCGGCCAACCGGCCATCCGGCCATCCGGCCGTCCGGCCACGGCCAAGGCCACCCGGCCACACCCGCCCACCCGCCCACCCGGCCATCCGGCCATCCGGCCATCCGGCCACCCGGCCATCCGGCCAGCCGGCCACAGCCACTTCCCCCATCGCCCCGGCCACAGCCACGGCCACCCGGCCACGGCCACCCGGCCACCCGGCCACGGCCACCCGGCCACCCGGCCACGGCCACGGCCATGCACGAAAAAAATCTATCCTCAAATGCCATTTGCACCTTGTCGCCACTTGACGCAGCCCTGCCAATGCGATTTGCAAAAAAACCCGCAACACGACACGTCTAAAGTGCTGCGCCTGCCACGCAAAATGACGATGGACACGTCCAAAGTGCTGCGCCTGCCACGAAAACTGCAACGCATCTTCTGAAAACGTCGCAAAAGTATTGCGCCTGCCACACAAAACCATTTTCGACGCGTTACAAAACACGTCTGAATGTCACAAAGTGCCACGCTTGCCACGCGAAATGAAGCAACAAGACGTTTGAAACCTACAAAAAATGACCACCTCTGCAGAACTTACCATAGGCACGGCCATATAGCAATCGCGCGGACGGTTGCGAACGGTTGCGGACGGTTGCGGACGGTTGCGAACGGTTGCGAACGGTTGCGAACACAAACGCAACGTCCAGCGAACACACCCTCAGCCCCCAGACCCGCAGAGTGAAACGGGAACCCTTGCTACGCATTCGGGAAAAAATCAAGCAGGCACAAGATGCGGAGGTGTTGGTGGGGTAGCTGTTATATATTTCCCGAATGTTGGGTTGCATGCTCGCTTTTTCCGAGTCTTACCATGTAGTGTTATCATGATTTATCATCTGTTGGTTGTAAGACACATCAAGCCTAGCAACAGCGGGATGGTGCAGCCACCAAACTTCTCCCAAGCTGGCTGTCCGCAATCCTGCAGGAGTTCGTGCTGGTGAAAACCTTACAAAAAGCGAGCAGCCGCATCCTGTCTGTGGCGTGGTCTCAGCATTTACTCGCTGCTGGCGGAGGTGACAAAATTGTGCGCATCTATGACGCATTGCAGGACCTGAGTCGGCGCATTGCTGGCTGTGAAGTGAAGATCAGTTTTGCAGTTCTGTGAGGTGATGCTGATATGGCAGGGTGGTACCTGTAATTGAAACAGCCGTGCGGCTGCGACTGTTTTTTCCTGTGAAAAGCTGTTTCAAGTCGGATGCTGAAGTGAGTATGAACGCCACTACAGGAGGATACCGCACAGGGATATTTGGTTTCACAAGCCTTGCCATGTTTCAAGTTTGTTTTGACCTTTGCCCAGCTCCACAGGACTTCACCTTGGTGAAGAGCTTGGGGGAAGCCTCTGGCGTGATCACTGCTGTCACCTGGTCCGGTGGCCTCCTTGCAGCTGGTGGCCTGGACACCAAGGTGCGCATCTATGACTCCTCTCAGGACCTGATTTTTGACGCCAGGGTGTGGGTTGTAGTGGCGATTCGTTGTGATGTTGAAGCATGAAGAATGGTTGTACAGGGTTCACATGCTTAGCATTCCATGGTGGGGCCAGGGGAGTGGTGTCTTGAGCCTCAACACGTCTATTGGTGAACTTCTGGAGATTTTTTTGCTAGTTTCCTACTGGAGCCCCCTTTCCTGCTGGAATGCTTTGAAAGCAAAGAGCAGTCTGCGAAGTCTCCAGGACTATGTCCTGGTGAGGACTCTTGACCGCGCACGAGAAGGCATTTTGTCACTGTCTTGTTGCGGAAACTTCCTGGCAACTGGCAGCCTTGATTGCCGGGTGCGGATCTATGACACCAGCCAGGACATGATGGATACAGTGGGATCCAACACGTTTCACATTGACATGTCTTTCATCCCGTAGAGGCGGGCCCCGACATGAAAGGAAAAAGGTGACGCAACAGAAGCATCACTTGATGTTGGCCGCGGCAAGGCGAAGAACATGTAGAGCCTGTAGAGCCCTGCGCCATCCTGCGCCTTTTTGAGCCTTAAAGGTGGCCAACCGATGCCAACCTGAACTAGTTTTTGTCAACAAAACAGACACAATTCAGTACCACAACATGAAGTATTGCCTTTCAACCAACAGGCAGTCTCAATTGACGGGAAGCCTGCAGACCTTCTTGCCTTGAATGTTATATTGTTATATTATAAGTTATATGACAGATTGGAATTTGCTTGCGAAGTGGATAATGCTACTCGAATGACTCTAATGTAGAGGTCGCCGGTATTCTGGACGCACCCTCAGGCTTGCGTTGAGGTTTGATGATTCATTCTGTTTCGTTTACACTTTCAAGACTTACAATTCCAAGCTTTTGCGCATCCCGGGAGATGAGACAATAGCAGGTGTCGCGGTCAAGGGGTGCGGTGCAAGTGCGCCCAAAGATTCGGGAACTCCCAAAGATATTGTTTTGACTTCTTCATCAAAGTTATAAGTTGTCTTCTGGACAAGCAGTACAGTTACCTGCTTTTAATGGATGCTGACGTGGCAGGATTTCATCATTGTCAAGGTCCTGGAGATCCCGAGTGACGTGCGATCAAGTGTGCGATCACTTGATTTCCGCGGATCGTGTCTTGCAGTCGGGTACTATCGAGGTCGCATCTCAATTTTTGATGCGGAGAATCTGCGCTGGGGTGCTTTCGAGGTGGAGTGACTCGTCTCCCTGAGGGTGTTCGGTTTTTGCCGTTGTTTCTCCGAATATCACGATCCAAAGATGGAACCACGCAGCTCTACTTGAGTCGGCTCTATACTGTCACTTGTAGGTGCACTACAGATAGATGATTCATATTACACTTAATTATATATATATATATATTTATACAGATAATTCATGATAGCTGTAGAATTTGGTAGCCAAACCGCCTTCCCGGGGATGGTGGTCCAGAGAAGATTACCGTTTCCATCAGTGAGAATACGTTCTTTTTGAGTGCAAAGAAGGTGAAACAACCCCAAAATTCGATACCATTGTTTGATTTACCATTTGATGCATTTGTTACTGCACATGTCTATCCGAATCCCTACAGCTAAGACCGTTCACCACAAACGACCCTGGCCCTCCTTCCACCTTGGCATTCCACACTGAGTCGCCTCTGGGACTTTGCCAAGCGTCCGGAACAGCAAGAGGAGCAGTCGCCTTCCAAGCGTAGTGCAGTGGAAGATGCTGCGTAGTGCAGTGGAAGATGCTGATTGTGTATGGACACAGATCAAAGCTCTGGGCTCTGGGATCCGAAAATTAGGGATTTTCAGTAGTCAAGAGGTTTTTAATACTTGTAGCAACAAACTTGGACCTGTACCCACGCGGAGCTCCATACAAGTTTCAAACTCTACAGAAGAACTCAGCCAATGTAAAGGTCACTGGTCCAGAGAAAAGGGTTGCTGCTTGCCTGGTTTGCCCTCGGCTGACAGATTTGTATTTCATGCTGATCTTGGGAAGTGGGTATGGATTCAAGCACGCATTCTAGGTAGAGGTGGCGGCTGCACTTTGTGTTTGTCATTCTTGGATCCATTCGGAGGTCAGATAAATTATGATCCCCGTGTCCCTCCCTTGAGATCTGACCCTGTTGAAAATTTCTGGAATCAGTTCTTTCACAGAATCATCTTCGCGCTGTGCACACGACATGCCGTTTGTTTTCTGCTGGGATGGTTCAGGGAAGATCTTCGTGGAAACCTTAGGAACCTCTGACCCCCTGCCATGGCAGATTTTTTCTGTGTGCAAGTGCAGCATAATCGCAGTAAGCCAGTCACACAATTGCTGGGCCAGTTAGAAGTGGGATCCACAGAAACGCAGGACTTTCTGAACATTATTCCCAGAAGCCACGTACATGAACAGGATTTTGTATATGTATTGCATTTGGCAAGATCTGATCTTTACCGTCGTAGATGCTGTTTGAGGCCCTTGGGTCCATTCAACATCGTGCAGGCAGTGTTGTTGCAATGGTTGTCAGGACATACGGAGAGGCTTTCACAACAAAATGCGGGGGCTGGCAGACTGCCAGGTTCACAATGAGCATTTGACTGGGTTGCACAAATTGTTTCTGAAAGAGAGGCGGATTCTGTCCCAAAACGGATATTCTAAACATGCCTAAGTCCTCGTCTTCTGATGCTTCTGAGAGGTATCAAGGTCACGTTTAAAGTTTATTCAATGGCGCACTGCAATTTCAAGCTCCTGATTTGAAATTTCCCCAGTTTGCAACATTTACTACCGAACCCACATCCCTGTCTGGTGTTGGATGTTACCTTAATCGAATTGACATTGTGAATTTGAAAAAAAAAGAACCTCTACATTGAATTAGTTTCATCACTTTCCACAGCTTTAGCCGCTGGGAAGGACAGCGGACCCATTGCCAGCCGCGCGTTGGAAAAAAACATTGGCGGATCCCAGCTGTCCAGGTGGACAATTCGTCAAGTCGAATGGGCAATGCTGTGGGATGCCACAGGGCGGTTTCACCAGCAAGGAAACCTCCAAAATCATGGGCATCATGGAATTTCCGCTTGTCAGAACCAGTTTTGAGTGGATTTTGGGGGCAGATAAGTTGAGAAACAACGAAACTGATGGTCTACATGTGTGAACATAGGCTTTGTGAATCTTCGCATGTCAAAAAGAAATCTTTGACACTGAAACCTCAGGTGTTTCCCAAGGTTGTTCCCAAACGCAAGAGACCGTTGCAATGGTGAATGCTTAACACCCTGCTGTTTAGGATGTCATCTTGCTTGGATGGACACAGCCAGAAAACAGAGATCCTAGAATCCTTGTCCACTACTTTGCTGGATGTACATCTTCGGTTCAAGCTTTAAATGTAGGTTTCACTCAGATTTGGGGCAACACATGGAGTCAAACCTCACAGGCACTTGCTGCCACATCATGATCTTTATGCAAGATGTTTCGTATCGTGCCAACTACAGCTTTGAGCTAAACCCAAGTTCAAAACACCAAACACACGGACGTCGTCTTGTAAAAAGTCAAGTGGCACAGTCATGCTGCAGTCCTGTGAGCCACACAACCAGAAAGGCCGGTCACATCATTCATGTGTGATGTTCCATGCGTTCAAATCCTTAACCCCCACAACAATCCAGGTGCGATCAAGTCTATTCCACATATTGCTCTGTGTTTTTTTTCAGATTCACATCCCTGTGTCAGCTCTTTTCAATATGGCCCGTTGCATCGAGGTTGCTCCAGATGAGCAAGCGCAGGCAGTTTCAGGGTGTTCAACCAGGATGAGTGTGTTGACGTTTGGCCACTAGCAATTTGAGCCAATACTCACTAATTAACATCAGATCAAATTATCACACTTGCAATAGTCATCTGATGTATGTACACTGTATACATGTTTATTTACTAATCGTAGCAGTAGTGATATGGGATGGGGGTAGCATTTCGAATGGTCTTTCATCACTTTTTTGGAGTAGCCCCGCCTCATCAATCAACTAGGGATCCATGTAGGGATACCTGCCCAAGTTGGTGGGGAGATGCTCGTCTATTGTCAACAAAAAGCATGGTATCGCCAGCAAAGTGAGTTGCCCCCAAAGATCACGGACTTACCGAGATTGTTATCGCCCTGCTTAGATTGTATCATGTCACCAGCTGCCCATGTCTTTTAAACAATCATCTAGGGCCTAGGATTTAGAGATCAGAAACTCATCATATCCTAACCGAACAAAGACTGGAATGTAACTATCCAGCTACCCAGATCCTGTAATTCATCACCCAACGAGAAGATTCTTCAGTAAACATGTAATGAACCACCTGCCATCTGCCCAGGTTTGAAGGATCAATGATGACAGGTTCAGTTGTAGATACTCCAGGCCGGGACTGGTGAATTTTGGAGGGAAAAACTATGGTTTCCTATGGAATTGTCCCCGTAATTCTTACCATGCGCCATGCTGGATGGATTTGTTAAATTTGAACCGACCATCAATTTCAGGCCAAAGTGGCCCCGCTATAGAGTTGAATCTATGGAAAGGCAGCGATCAGCCACTGATTGTGCTCAATGTTCCTTGACCCCAATTGGATTTCTTCCAACCGGTTGCGGCTGGGAGGCCCTAAGATCTTGAAGGATGATGGATTGGTCTACACAATCCTCATGCGACTTGGCAAAAAATCTGCTTGTTAACATGATCCTGGAGGTTCAGGATCACTGGTGGGTAAGCGGGTTACTGCAACCTACTGATTGGAAAGCGGATATAAAGGTTTTTAGTCCAGTTTCCCACCATTGATCCTAGTTTTCAGGATCCAAATTTCAATCCAAATCCATCTCACGTATCTGTGTGTCCAGCAGAAGCATAACTACTGTTGCAGCCACGTTGTTGGCACGCATTTTTGCAACACAGGCTTGGATATCCTTTGGATAAGAACCTGCTATTAGTGTGGTATATGATGTTCGTCCATTCTGCTCATATGACAATCCTGGTTCTTCTGTCAAGTTGGGGACATATTCAGAGTTCATCCTGGAAGCCAAGCTCTTCCCCGAGGTGCCTGAGCCTGTCGGAAGTACGAAAGTTGTGGCGTTTGCGGCGCACCTTTTTTAAAGTGCTGAAGGACAAGGCACGGCCAACACTGTAATGGTTGAGGCACCCTGAAGTTCTCACAGTTTTTTTGACCTCAAAGAGGTGTTCTTTGAAAGTTGAGGGCAATGTTCCTGATGATGTGATCACTCATGATGATGCTGGTGGCGGTGGTGCTGCTAGTGCTGGTGCTGGTCATTGCTCTTGTTGTTTCTGACATTATGTATTGTCTTGGTGACGAAAATGAAGACAGATCTAGCCAGAAATTGAAGCTCTATCAGCTATTATTCCCGAGAGCGTCTGAGCGCAGGGTTCTTCCAATAGTGGGGGTCTGTATCTCATCTTCTCATCTTCACACCTTCTCTCACACCTTCTCATCTTCACACATCTTCACACCTTCTCATCTTCACATCTTCTCATCTTCACATCTTCTCATCTTCACACCTTCTCATCTTCACATCTGCTCTTCTTCACATCTCATCTTCACACCTTCTCATCTTCACGCCTTCTCATCTTCACACCTTCTCATCTTCACATCTGCTCATCTTCACATCTGCTCATCTTCACATCTGCTCATCTTCACATCTGCTCTTCTTCACATCTCATCTTCACACCTTCTCATCTTCACACCTTCTCATCTTCACACCTTCTCATCTTCACACCTTCTCATCTTCACACCTTCTCATCTTCACACCTTCTCTCACACCTTCTCATTTTCACATCTGCTCATCTTCACATCTTCTCTCACATCTGCTCTCACATCTGCTCATCTTCACATCTTCTCTCACATCTGCTCATCTTCACATCTGCTCATCTTCACATCTGCTCATCTTCACATCTGCTCTCACATCTGCTCATCTTCACATCTTCTCTCACATCTGCTCATCTTCACATCTGCTCATCTTCACATCTGCTCATCTTCACATCTGCTCATCTTCACATCTGCTCCTCTTCACATCTTCTCATCTTCACATCTTCTCTCCTTTCTCTCTCCCTTTTCTCTCTCTCGCCTTCTTTATCTTTCTCTCTTTAGGCCGAGGGTGGTGCCGGCGGTGAGTCACGAAACGTCAACCCTTTCGCACGAAATGAGGGTCGATCGTCAAAAACTGAAGAAAAATTGCGATTTTACTTGTCCTAAAGCAACCCTTTCGCACGAAATGAGGGTCGATCGTCAAAAACTGAGGAAAAATTGCGATTTTACTTGTCCCCGAGCAACCCTTTCGCACGAAATGAGGGTCGATCGTCAAAAACTGAGGAAAAATTGCGATTTTACTTGTCCCCGAGCAACCTTTTCGCACGAAATGAGGGTCGATCGTCAAAAACTGAGGAAAAATTGCGATTTTACTTGTGCCGGAGCAACCCTTTCGCACGAAATGAGGGTCGATCGTCAAAAACTGAGGTAAAAGTGCGATTTCCGGGTTCCCGTTGCAACCCTTTCGCACGAAATGAAGGTCAATAGCTAAAAACTGAGGTAAAATTGCAATTTCCGGGTTCCCGTTGTAACCCTTTTGCACGAAATGATGGTCGATCGCCAAAAACTGAAGTAAAATTCGACTTGTTCTGTGTGTACAAAGCTTCTGTGTGCTGTGTCAAAGTGTCTGTGTGTCAAAGCGTCTGTGTGTAAAAGTTTCTGTGTGTAAAGGTGTCTGTGTGTAAAAGCTTCTGTGTGTAAAAGCGTTTGTGTAAAAAGCGTCTGTGTAAAAGCTTCTGTGTGTGCAATCTTCTGTGTGTAAAAGCCTCTGTGTGTAAAAGCTTCTGTGTGTAAAATCTTCTGTGTGTAAAAGAGTCTGTTGTGTAAAATCTTCTGTGTGTAAAAGCCTCTGTGTGTAAAAGCGTCTGTGTGTAAAGCCGTCTGTGTGTAAAAGTTTCTGTTGTGTGAAAGTGTTTGTGTGTCAAAGCGTGTGTGTGTGTAAAAGTGTCTGTGTGTAAAGCGTCGTGTGTAAAAGTTTTTGTGTATAAAGGTGTCTGTGTGTAAAAGCTTCTGTGTGTAAAAGCGTTTGTGTAAAAAGCGTCTGTGTAAAAGCTTCTGTGTGTGCAATCTTCTGTGTGTAAAAGCCTCTGGGTGTAAAAGCTTCTGTGTGTAAAATCTTCTGTGTGTAAAAGCCTCTGTGCAGCGTCTGTGTGTAAAACCGTCAGTGTGTCAAAGAGTCTGTTGTGTAAAATCTTCTGTGAGTAAAAGCCTCTGTGTGTAAAAGCGTCTGTGTGTAAAGCGTCTGTGTGTAAAAGTTTCTATGTGTAAAGGTGTCTGTGTGTAAAAGCTTCTGTGTGTAAAAGCGTTTGTGTAAAAAGCGTCTGTGTAAAAGCTTCTGTGTGTGCAATCTTCTGTGTGTAAAAGCCTCTGTGTGTAAAAGCTTCTGTGTGTAAAATCTTCTGTGTGTAAAAGCCTCTGTGTGTAAAAGCGTCTGTGTGTAAAACCGTCAGTGTGTAAAAGAGTCTGTTGTGTAAAATCTTCTGTGTCTAAAAGCCTCTGTGTGTAAAAGCGTCTGTGTGTAAAGCCGTCTGTGTGTAAAAGTTTCTGTTGTGTGAAAGTGTCTGTGTGTCAAAGCGTGTGTGTGTGTAAAAGCGTCTGTGTGTAAGGCGTCTGTGTGTAAAAGTTTCTGTGTGTAAAGGTGTCTGTGTGTAAAAGCTTCTGTGTGTAAAAGCGTGTGTGTAAAAAGCGTCTGTGTAAAAGCTTCTGTGTGTGCAATCTTCTGTGTGTAAAAGCCTCTGTGTGTAAAAGCTTCGGTGTGTAAAATCTTCTGTGTGTAAAAGCCTCTGTGTGTAAAAGCCTCTGTGCGTAAAACCGTCAGTATGTAAAAGAGTCTGTTGTGTAAAATCTTCTGTGTGTAAAAGCCTCTGTGTGTAAAAGCGTCTGTGTGTAAAAGTGTTTGTGTGTAAAAGTGTTTGTGTGTAAAAGTGTTTGTATGTAAAAGTGTTTGTGTGTAAAAGTGCCTCTGTGTCAAAGCGTCTGTCTGTAAAAATTTTTGTGTGTGAAAGCCTTTGTGTGTGAAAGTGTCTGTCTGTAAAAGCTTCTGTGTGTGAAAGCTTTTGTGTGTAAAAGCTTCTGTGTGTAAAGGCTTCTGTGTGTAAAAGTGTTTGCGATGCAAACTATTGTCTTGCACTTCTGCTATTTTGTGTTCATACTCCTCTTCTCGACTGCCTAGAACACATCGTTAATATATTGTTTCTAATATGGTGTCTCCATACTAACAAGAGAAGACTCCTCTACGCTCTCGGGCCATCCGTCGTCTAGTTTACTTTTGCTTTCAGGGAACATTTACAGGAAACCCTTTTCTTTTCTCGGTGAGGACACATGTTTCCTTCAATTTGTCCCGTAAACCAATTCATTGATTGGTGAGCGTGTTGGAACCTCATGGCCACAGGTTGTGCCGTTACTAGCCCTTGCCGAGAGAGATTGGAGTGCCTTTGGCAATGGCCGACCAAGCCCCATAAACGTTTAACAAAAGGGAAACCATCAATTTGATGATCCAAAAATGATGGTTGGGGTTCATAATACAGTTTCCAGATAGGATGGGCTTCAGTGATGGGTCGAGGAAAGGAGGGTTTCAAATTTCAATATGTTGTTCACTTTCTCACCACCACAAGTAACTAGGATGGCTCACTGGTTTGATATATATGAGCGAAAATCGACGGTAAAGCATGTGATTTCTCATCAAATATGCAGTTGTCCTGTGAAATTCCTTTAGACCAGTCGGGTGAATGATTGGGACCCCAATCAGCAATGATTGGAGCCCCAAAAGAAGAGTTTCACCATTAAAGCATCTTAAAACCCCATGCTGGTTTGTCAAAGCATGTTGAACTGTTCTTCCTGTTGATCAGAACATGTTGAAACCCTATTTGTGTCGGCTTTAATTAACCATCTTAGAACTTAGAATCCAAATTTGGTGCTTAAGTCATTTTGAGATGGATCCCAATTAACCATCCAAAATTGCAAAACTGTTAATTCCTGTTGGTCATTTTGAATCCTTTTTTTTCTGCAATCCCCCAGGCATCGTCCGAGTCTTTCTGGACTCTGGAGCTTTCCAGTACAACTTGGACTCGGTCTTCACCGAGGCCCTCGTGCCGGACATGCAATCCCCACCATTGCTGGACATGCAGTCCGTGTATGTGGCATACGGTGCAGATTATTGCTGGAATATGTTACTACCTCTTTTTTCTCATGGTCCGATAATAGCTATACACCGGTGTTGAACTCCACACTATACAAACGCTTCAGGGTCTTTCAATACAGGTTTAAAAGGTGCAGATCCCAGATGGAATTCTGACCGGACAGGTTACCCAGTCACTATGCGGCAGGGATCATCCCGTAACCCACCGAGGCCGTTCTAGAGAGCGACTTCAAGGGCCTTAGACTATTGGCTGAGAGGCACCAGCGGGGTGCCTGTGGGGGTTTTACCCTCTATTCAACGTAGCGAACTGGAAAATCATTATGTTTCGTAGGTAAATCTTCATAAATCTTCTATGAATATGGTATTGTTCCATAGATATGTTAAATAGAGGGTATGTTTGTTTCAATGATTTTGATGGAAGAATGGGAGGAAGAGATGTTTGTCATGTCCTGCTGATTTACTTAACCTTTTTGAGTGTTGAAGGTTGGCACTGTCAACATGCTGAGCTAGTTTGTCAGGTAACCTGAGGCTTCAGTGGCAGTACGATCCGCAGAAATTGGCCACATAAGTACCAGCTTGAACTTCAAGACTTGTTTGTTTCCCGGTGCTTTCCAGAATTCTCGAGAATAAAACCATCTCCCACAAAAATGTACATGGCACGTTTTCTGTGGCAGGAGATATTCCTTTGCAGCCTTCCGCCACCAAGCCAACTCGCGGGACGTGCAGCGCTTGACGTCTTTCGTGCGGAAGGCCGTAGGGTGGGAGGAATGGCAAAAAAGCGGGGCTTTACCAACAAAATGGTGGTACTTACACAGTTGCAACAGAAGCTGCTTCTTTCAATCTCATTTTGGGCGGTTCCATGTCAGTTTTTATGGATGTACATCGTTGTATGATGGTGCATTTCCACAACGACCTATTCTCGGGAATCCCAACAAGGAAGCCAGCCAGCTGGCCAGCAGGGATTAGAAATATTGTGAATGGCCAATCAGAAAATGCGTTGTTGATGCATGGAAAAGAAGTAAGTTGTTCCACTGACATGTTTATTTATTGACGGGGATCTATCTGATATGTGTATCTGCAATGTGCCGTTATTTCGTTATTTTGGGAACCTTCCTTCACATCAAGGTACCGACCATCCACTTGCAACTGCAACATGGAATGGTGGTACTCACCCCTGGGACGAGCGGAGATTCCATGGGGGATCCAGTAGGTCCCAAGCCCTATTGGGGGGACCCAAAAGCGGGCGTGTCGCGGGGATTTGTACTTTCTGAAGAGTACCTTTATTTAATCCATAACCCTGATAGAGTCGCCTATCAAGGCTGATATCTTGGTCAGATGATGGTCAGACATCAGGCTCACATGGAATCCCATGGAATTCTGAAACCAACCTCACATACTATATTATACTGAAACTATACTTTACAAAATCATACATATCATATCTTGGTGTTCTCATTGGGGTGCCCCTGTTCACCATGATTTTCCCCAAACATGACCAACCTTGGATGACTTTGGGGTCCCCTCAGCCACCATCCGAGGCATTGAAGAAGGGCTATGTGGACAAGCTCTCCTTGCTGAGATCGCTTCACTACGATTTACAGCAGGTGGGTAGGATCATCCCAGGGAGGCTTATCACATACAGATATACGTATATTTGTATGTATATATATATATATGGTAGAATGGCGTATATACATGTATATATATATAAATGGTTCTGGGTTCTGGACCAGGTGAATATGGGCAGTGGATATGGTGAATATGCTGATGATGATGATGATGATGATGATGGATCCCAAACATCTAGCGATTTGGGATGCTGGTCACACCCAATAATTTGAAGAGATTTCTGCCGGAAAAGGAAGTGTAGAGTGAAGTGTTGCTACAAGATGCTTAACAGCCACAAACATCTCAAGTTATGTTTTCTGGCTTTTCAGTTCACCATTTATATATTGTTATTACCCATATTGCCCCATGATATGTATATATATATATATGTTTATTTATGCATTGATTCATTTATTTGCGTGTTTATTTATTATCCCACATGTATATCCAAATGGCTATAATAAACCCCAGATCAATGGCTAATAAACCCCAGATCATGTTCTCCTCAGATCAGCGTCGCAGGATCTGCAGGAGTCAGCTGCAATTACTGGGGGAATTGCGGAGCAGCTCCAAAGTGAAGGGTGCGCTCACCTGGATGCCGCCGCGGTGCTGCGGTCTCCCCAAGGGAGTTGGTTGGTTGTTTAATGATAGGGTACCCAAAAAATCCATGGTTTAGTAGCCTCTGGTAAATAAACAGTTCGACCCTGAAAATCACCCATGTTTAAAATGGAAACTAATCTTTCAAGTCCTATTTGCCAGGGTCGAACTGTTAATTTACCAGAGGGTAGATGGTTTTGGCCTTGTTTCACATTTGGAATTGACATTTTGGAGTACATCCCATTTATGTAGGCGTTCACAAGCAGCACTGGTAACTTTAATGGGATATACCTACATAACAAGCTAATAGGTGCTTTTACGTTTTGGTAACTTTATAACCAGCTAATACCAGCCTTGCCGAATTGAGTTTCTCCGCTGTTTTGCTTCTCACCAGACGATGAAAAAGTCGATTGCGGTGGCACCAATCTGAAATATTGCACATGGCCGATTGTCCTGTGTTTTGGCTCACCCTTATTTTGCGATTTGTATCCATCTAAATCACCGTTTTGGTTGCTGTTTCCAACAATATGTCTTCCAAGGTGTCTCAATTGCTGTTGACACTCATATCTCGTAGTTCTTCCCTCACTTCCTCAACGCTACGCCGCTACCGCCTACTTTTGATATTTGAAGTCTTAGGTATCATGCACCAAAGGTTGTAAATTATCCAGATGCCGTTATAAATCTTTAACACGTCTGGGTTTTACCCCCATTATGGAGGTTTAATTACCATACATACCATACATTAGAATTGATGATGGCTAATGAATTTCGCCATACAAATCGCGAACATTAGCAATGGAGTCTATCCCGTCATATTGACCAATGTCGAAAATATAGCTTATCATTGCTAAATGTTGATTATAGTTAAATAGGGATAGTTAACATAGGTATTGGTTAGTGTAGTACTGGAGTCTATCCCCATAATTATCGTTGTTTAATGGTGTTGATTAATCATAGTTAAATTGACGGCCAGTTAAACAAACTACAGCTTACCCCCGATGAAAATCATATCCCCCAAATTCAGATCCCCATACCTTCGGTCTTGCCCGTAGATAACCTCGTCAATAGATCATCATTGCTGGCTGCGATATTTGTTAACTATCCTTATGATTTAGTTGTTTCCACCCTTTTTGGTCGATGTATTATTATTTTTACCTGTCCCTCCCAGAAGTGGAAGGAAAACGTGCAGGGGTTCCTGCGAGATTTCATGGCAAAAACGATGGGAAAAAGATGGGTTGCCCTGTGGATTTTCTCATCTAGTGAATCCTCATTTTGGCTTGGGCTAAATCCCCAGATCTACCCATTTTGGCCGGAGAAATCTTCAATTTCGCGTTCCAGGTCCATCACCGTGGACTTTTTGGGCTCCAGAAACACGTTTCGCTTCAGCATGCTGGAGCGGGGCCATGTAACGGGATGGTGTGAAGTCCCGGTGAAGTCCCAAGATACCCTCTGGTTATGTCAAAAGAGCTATTGAAAATGGCCATAGAAATAGTGGATTTACCCATGAAAAATGGTGATTTTCCATAGTTATGTAACAGTTTACCAGAGGGTACCTCATTTTGGTGACGAGATTTGGTGGAGCTGTCAGATGCTGTCGGGAAACTCAGTTGAAGTGAACTCTGTGAATGAAAAGAGTCTCGATTTTGGTAAACAACTGAGAAAATTGAAATCAATGAATTCAAACTCGAAGTGCGGAACTGGCTATGGAATGGAGAACGGCGCACATGGCTGTGCTTCGATTTTTTGGCGCCCTGAAGCATTGGGGTATCATCCCTAAAGTTGGCCAAGTGGATCGAAAGACCCAATAGTAAATGGATTACATCCCAATGCCAGCTGTGAGCTGTGATCTTTCCACATGAATGGTCCCAAAAAATGCATCCATTCACTCGCATAGTTTTGGCACGAAAAAGCAGCACTTTGCAGACATCACCAGGGTCACAATCCTACGAATCCTGCTGCTCGTCCGATGGAGGAGTTGGCGACCAGCAATTATGCTGAGCAGAAGATCCAGGATCTCTGCAAACTTCGAATCTTCTTGTACAAAGATGGGGGCTCAGAAAGGTTTCTGAAGCTGGGAAGTGGTAGCTATAGAAGATGGGAAACTTCAAAAATTTGTGTCAGTGGATTGAGTTTCTGTGGGGAGGGGGTGGTTTTCCATTCCTTTTTCAGACAAATCCAGTTGGGAAGGGATGTCCGAAAAAATGGTAACCGGGTAGCCCCATTTACCATCGAATTCACGGGGAAAATGAGGGAAAATTTTATAGGTGTTCAACTTGATAAACCATAGAAGGTGGGGGATTCACCACATTCTCAGAAAAAAATAGTTGGGAATGGATGGTCCTGCAGTGTTTCACGGAATTCATGGTAATCTTTGGTGATTGGGAGTGATATCGTATGATATAAAATACATCACCCTTATGAGGGGTTACTACTGTACTATTATCCACTGATTGTAGGTATCATCCCGGCATACTTGGGTGCATATGTTGACGAGCATCTGCAGTCACCACTTCCCTTTTTTGGGGGGGACATAGTTTCTGTAGTTCCAACGCCCATGCCTTTGGTGGAGCTTCGTGCCGCAGAGATTGGACACCATGTTCTCTTTGTTTGGGGGTTCCCTCGGCCAAACCTCTGGGAAAACTTGGCATCAGTTTGATGCTGGAGATCTCAATGTTTCATACTTGGAGATAGATGATCGATCGGTCGATCGATCGATAGGTAGATAGATAGATAGATAGATAGATAGATAGATAGATAGATAGATAGATAGATAGAGATAGAGATAGAGATAGAGATCAAGATAGAGATATACATATATAATATATAATATATAATATATAGATATAGATATTTCCGCATGTATATACATTATATATATTTACATACAAACAGCAAGTACTCTTTTTCTATGGAACTATCATCCACAGTTCCAAAGGAGGAGCATCACCCAGGTTCCAAACGGCGATCGCTGAGGTGCCTTTTGTCTTGTCCTCTTTTTTGAAGGCCGGTGCCTGCACCAACTCCTTCATGCAGCTTGAGACTTGCGGGTGCCCAACCGATGTCTGGAAGTTTTTCTTCAGTTTTCATGGTGAAAAACACTGGTTAAGGTTAAATCAATGGCCATTTCAGGAACCGATTGATTGGAGGTACCTACCATATATAAGGCCTATGTAAGGGAATATCCCCACAAAATATTGCCTTATATGGTACAGTACCTCCATTTTAGGATCCTGGATTTCCCATTGATTAAATCCCATGGTTAAGAACTGTTCTCCATTGTGGTGGTGTAGCCCATTTTGAGACACTGCCGATGATACATGTTTGTGCCTGTGATCTTATGTACCTGGACCCCAAATGATCTCTTTTTTTAGGGAATTGAACCCATATAGTCACGGATTAAACCTTAAACCCCCACAATAGTTGTCATCATAATTTTCTTCCAGGAGATTACTGATGTGGCAAACCAAAAATTCAAGAGTAATACCCAATTTGGGCGTTGCGCGCGGTGACTTGGGGGTGCAGTTGGGGGTTATTAATTGGTATCACTATGGTAATAACTTCCATAATTCGGGAACAAAACCCCTATGACTAGGATGATAACCAATAGTATTAACTATGATAACTATACTATGGTTTATCCTATCACTATGGTAATAAGCCACGTATTATGGTTCCGCTCCCAAGGATCAACCGGACCTGCCCAGGGTCCACACAGATCCCCTTTGGCATCGGTTTTAGGTACCTGCTGCTCTTGGCCTTAGCTGCCGAATCCTTCAACTTTGTCTATCTTTTGATTCAGGAGGTGCACTTTGCCCTAGTAGAAATGGCCTCGAAGTAGTTGGGAATCTGGGAGTAATGAAAACTAATGGAAAAGAATGGTCAAGGAATGGAAAAATAGAAAGGGAGACGATGAACCAGTTGATTTGGACGGATGGCCACCCTTCGCCACAAGTGGCCATGGCTACTTGGTTGGGCAGCATCACCTTTGGTACTAGTAAACTGGAGCTGCGACTTCTGGGAAATTTCAGCTCTCAGTATGAACACATGATGTTGAGAGGACGTGAAGTCTGGTTGTTAACCTAGGCTTGGTGAGATACCACCATTTTCTTCAACTAGTCCCATCATAGCCAGCCAGCGGACTTCCGCTACAGTAGTGCGGGTGGTATCCCCATCTTTTGCTGATGAAAACCTTTTTTTTGTTGCTTGTAAAATCCAGTGTTTGTTGGTCAACCCCCTAGCTTTGCCAATGATATCTCTTTTCTGGTCCAATCTCAATTCTCATTGGTTAAAGGTACATGTTGTTTGGATCAAATCCCATGCGTTATCCCCCATTCTCCATTATTGAAGATGGTTTTTCCCTATTCTCCCACTATTGAAGAGTATTAACCATGGGTTTTTCCTTATCCCCCCATTATTGAAGAGTATTAAGCATGGTTTTCCCCCATAATCCGTAGTATTTAACCAGTTGTTTATGTCTTTTCACGTTGAAACCCCACCTTTTGTTGGCCAAACATCTCCCGGGCAGGCGGTGAACGTGCAGCAGGTGCTCGAATCGTACAGTTCCGAGCTCCTGCTGATGGTAAGTAAGGCGGGTGGGAACCAAAAAACACATGTCATGGGGATATATTAGTAATAGTGATAACGATGATAATGATAGTAACAACAACAATAAGAATTAGAATAAGAATAGTAATTTAACATGAGCATACTATGACAATGGTATTTCATATGAAATTATATGGGAATATAATGAGAATGGTATCATGAGGGAAGTTACAATATGGGAATTTTGAATGATAATAGGAACTAATTGATATTCCTTGTACATAGGAATGTGTTTTAATCATATGGGAATATAATGATTACACTGATGGAATTAGTAATCATTAAATTAATGTAATCATGTCATTACACTCATTAATTACATCAGTGTGTAATCATAATATGGGGTTATATATTAGTAATAATAATTATGATGATAATGGTAATAACAATAGTAGTAAGAATAAGAAGAAACATTGTTGGGATAAATAAACAATTATAACACAACAACATGCCAATTTCGAATATCAATAGATTACGGGATTGTCCATAGTGCACGCCTAGAATATTCATCAACCATTATTGAACATATTTGTGGTGGATTTATCCCTGTTATTATGATGGGAATTGCAATGGTGCGATTTAATAATATCATAATCCCCTGATATCCATATAATGTTGATTTGATAGTGGAGATAATAGGAACCATTATAATGATATTATATGATATGATATATCCTATTTATTATATTAATGATATAGATAATAGTGGATTATATGATATCAGAATCCCATGGTGGGGATTTACATCTTCCACTGATCATTTATGGGATGATAGTGGAGATAATACTGGGAATTAAAGAATGTTGTTTAACCATCAAACATCTCCAATTTTGTTGGGCACTATATCGAAGCGCTGGTTGTGGGGAGCTCCCACTCGGCCTTTCTGAAGGGGAAAATTTATGGTCAACCATTAGAGTTTTGGGTACCCTATTTTCGGAGAAATCCATGTGTCAATGGATTGGTGAAAAAGGGAAAATCTTAACCGGAAACCATGGTTTTCACCATCAAATATAGGGGTTTCCTGCAAATTTTCCCATCATCCAATTCTATGAATGTGTAAAATTTGGACGGTTTTCCATCTTTTGTTTGAACTGTTTTTTCTTCATTTTTTGGTTACATGTGAATGTAGGTCACAAGCTTCTGGTGACACCCTTTGTGACGCCAAGAAAACATTGAGCAGATCATCTGGTTGGTGGTTTGGAACATTTTTTCCACTATATATGGGATGTCATCCTTCCCATTTGACAAACCATATTTTTCAGAGGGGTAGGGCTCTACCACCAACCAGTTAACCATTATCAACCACTAGAAACCATTTATAAACCATTATTAACCACCATTAAACCACTATAACAAGTGTTATTCACCATCCTTAACCATATAATAACCATCATCATTAACCATGAAATTAACAGTATATTAACCATGATTTCCCCAGATTGTTCAGAACTCATGTGCCCAACGGAGGATGTTTCTGTGAATCCCCAGTTCAACTCAGCGCAGGCTATGGGTACCCGGCCCGGTGTTTTGGACTTACTGCACTTTTGTGGCTACCAACTACCGGAGGTGCGCGGCCCACGGTGGTGTAGAGAGAATGGTGATTTTACCACAAAAGGCTGGAGAGTGAAATCCGATTTTACCACCAAAAATAGGGTGTTTTTTGTGATTGAAACGGAAAATTGAGATTGGACCAAGCAAAAATTGTAGATTTTTGCTGACTGAACCCGTAAACATGCGGGTCTTACCAATGAACGGTGGCCTAAAGCCACGTATGAACAGGTCTCTGGTCAGGAATCACATGTGTTTAGTGGTTTCAAACATGTTCGAGACTTGGATCCACAGATACGCGGGATGTGAACAGGGTGGACAGGGTAGTGGATGGCTTACCCTATGTGGGGTGCCACAGCAGGTTGAAAAATGTATCCCCGACTGTTTCAATCAGAAGGCTATGCATACATACCTAGATACACGGAGACTTAGAGATACACACAAGGTGGTGCCAAATAGTTAGCTAGTTGGGGCTTATGGTAGATATAGTTAGATGAGGTTTAACAACCAACAAACATCACCGGCAAACACCATCAACCACATGTCAAATCTCCTATTTTTTGTTAGTTCAACCACCATGTTTCCTACTAAAGTGGATGGTAAACATCTCAGTTTTTCATTGGAAAATTCTACCGGCTCGCAGGAGCAGCAGCAGTTTGATGCAGAGGTTTTGGCCAGCGTGCGTTCGCAGGAGTCGACCTTCACAAACGATGGCCTGGATATGGAAAATGCCTGGGAAGGCAATCTATAGATGGAAAATATACGGAGAATCAATCATCAAATATGAGAAAAATGACGATTTTTTGGGATGTGATGGAGATTTATCCCCTGGGGCCCATTAGCCAAGGTGGAAATAAATGGGTCATTTCTTGGATTTATGATAGTTAGATGGCTTATAAACCAACTTGTCGTGAAAAATGAGTTCTATTCTCCGGGACAAAACCCTGGAATATCTCCAATGATACGCCCCCAGCAGTGATAAAATCTGGGTTGATGAGTGATTCAAACCATAAGAAATCCTGTAGGTGGTGCTAAAAATGGATATACTACCTGGTTTAGCCAGGATTATCATGAGTCACGAGAATACCCATTAATCAATTAGCAGTCATGGTGGGTTGGGACAAGTTGACCTGCCATTTGTGGCCCCAAGTTGTGGTACCTCAATTGATGTCGCCACAATCAATATAACCATGATACCCTCTGGTTACTTATAATTGTTAGCTACAGGAAATGGCCCATTTATAGATGATTTATAATGATTTACCCAGTAGAAATGTTGATTTTCCAGGCTACGTTAGATCACCAGAGGGTAGCTGAAACATCCCAGTGCGTCCGAGTCCTGCTGGTAGCTTGCAATTTTCGTAATGAAAATCGCAGACACCTTGACCACGGCCTAATAGTTACGCCTTTCTGGCTTCATTTTATATAGATATATAGTTTATAGCCACATGATTTTATAGTTATCCCCGTTAAATATCCCATGAAACCCCAATAATACTTCATAAAACAGCATTTTTCTTGGTTAATCACCAGTGTAAACATCATTTTCCCATCATTTTCCCATGATTTTCCCATGATTTTACCATGGAAATCTCTACAAAACCCCTATTTCTTTGGGTTGATCCGGTTGATCCTTCTTCGCCACGTAGGACTTCGCCACAGTGGAACGGATGTCGAAGCTGGGCTTCTCCCTCCACGACTTTGCGGGGCGGCAGCAGGCATTGTTTTTGGATGGGATTTTTTGGGTGGATTGAAATAGTGACCTTTATGGAATCTAATGGTGATTATAATCCATAAAAGTCACTATATAATCACTATATACTATATATATATGTATATATATATATATGTGGGTGGATTAATGGGCAGTTTAACCAACAGAAATGGGGATTTAGCCAGGGAAAACGGTGACTTCACCAGCAAAAACGGTGACTTTTATGGAATTTCATGGTGATTAATGGGAATTTATTGGTGATTTTTATAGGATTCAACCAACAGAAATGGGGATTATATAGTGATGGGAATTTAGCCGTTGGTTATTTGTTGCATAGCTATTGACGATGGCCATAGAAATAGTTTATTTACCTATTAAAAACGGCGATTTTCCATATCTATCTTAGTTTAATGAGGATAGTAAAGGGATTAATGTGGTTAAAACAATGCCATAAACCACCCATTTGGGAATGGTTGATACCACCTATTTATGGTGAAATTGGGGGATGGTTTATGATTGTTTTAACCACATTAGTGATTATCATGATGATTACCATGGGATATTTATGGTTAATTTCTAAAACATGAACGTGATTATCATGATGATTACCATGGGATATTTATGGTTAATTTCTAAAACATGAACGAAACTCTAATGGGATTTCGCCGCCCAGGTGACCAGATGGTTTTTCAAAAAAACCCTGAGTGAACCGGAGACGCTGGTAAAATCCCCCTTATCTCTTTTGGTAGAAAAACAGGGGTTGGTAACTGTCCCATTTTGGATATATTGGACATCACCTGAAATAGTAGCCATGGCATTGACCATATACCTAATGGTTGGGTGATGTTCAATGGGAACATTTAATGACCAATTGCCATGTTTGATTACCGGATGGTATTTCCATTAATCACCATTAATCACCCCACTGTTTCCCTATATGAATTGATATACCAGTAATCATGGGGGTCAAAAAAACCAGGTGCCCGAAAACGGCTTTTGCGTTTTAATTTACCGCGGCCAGGTTGAGTTGAGCCCCCTGCTGCAGAAGGGCTTGGAGGTCAACTTAAAGGGCGTGGTTTCCCCAGACATTTGACGGGGAGATTTCCTGTGATTCACGAAATACCATAGGAAAACCATAGGAAAACCATAGGAAAACCATAGGAAAATGGTGGTTTAATGGGATTTTAATGGGATTTAATGGGATTTAATGGGATATACCTGGCCTGGTAAACGAACTCGCAAATCGCGAACTGGAAAATCCACCCATTTTATAGCTGGGGAAATCAACTATTTCGACTGGGCCATGGCTTTAATCGCAAACTGTTTGTTTACCAGAGGACCAGAGGGTAAATTGGGGATGTTTCACTGAGAATTGGGATGATTCACTAAAAATTCGGATTGAAGCCGCAAACACTTGAGGTTGCAACTAAGAACAGCCCACAGAAGTTGCTGTTTCAGAACGAAAACCTGGTACACTCACCTCAATTCCATGAGTTGAAAAGCTATCGACGCATGGAACAATAGGAGCCATTTCCATGTTGCATCAGTGATCATCAGCAATCCACTCATCTTCACTAGTGAATGGTTCATTATACCAATTAATGGATTGATGGATTATAAAATTTATCAACATTTATATTATATATATATACATCAAACATGGTATGATCATAATCCATCAATTCATTGACCATTTAATTTAAAAAAATATATAGTATCAACACAATTCATGGTTCATTAACCATTTATCAACATGTTTATATATCTTTACGGCTATAATACCCACCGAGCATAGTCCTCATGTGGATAAATCAATGCCACAAACGCACCACCCACTGAGAATGGTTTCTACGAATCCCACCAAACAAAAAATGGTGATGACTGGGAGATGGTGAATTATTGTTTTACCCACATTAACATACATTAACTATGGAAAATGGATCATTAACAAGATCCCTAGTTTATTATCTAATATTGGATAACCATATTCTTATGGGAAGGCAATCCATCCACTGATCTTCACCAAAGTTCAATTGCCAGTCCCCTGCCAGGACTTGTGCGAGTCCGTGAGGGGCTTCAGAAGCCTCGAGATCACCCGAACATACTGGGTCGATCAGTTTTCCAGAACTACCCTCTGGTAAACTAACATAACTATGGAAAATCACCATTTTTCATGGGAAAATCCACTATTTCTATGGTCATTTTCAATAGCTATGTTAAATTACTAGAACTATTGGAGGGGATTTCAATTATTTCAAGGACATCCTCCGTTCCTTGAGGAAATCCCGTTGGTGACCTGTAGGCTTTTTTTGGAAAATCCACGTGGTTTTGATCTTTTCTTGGAATGATCAAAACATGGTAAAACATGGTGAAAACCTACATTTTTGCGACAATCTCTAACATTCATTGACTTCAAAAAATGATCACCTACCATTACTATCATTAATCTTAGGATTTACGAAGCATATATGGGTGTGTCTGAAGGGTATCCTCCCAAATGGATCTAAATGGCAATCTTTAGAGGGATTTTTTGATGATTGACCATAAACATATTCAGACTAAGCCATATTGCTGTAACATTATCTGGGTAAATTATAACGACCTCACTGCGACCTCACTGGAAATCATGGTTAGTAAGGGAAATCATCCCCAAATGGCCTTAATTCAGATTGGTGAAATATTATAATTTACCCAGACATTATGATTAATTAGCCTTGGTCAACCATTCCAGGGTCGCTCCAACCTACCATAGCTACACCATAGGTGGCCCCCTAAGGCAGTGGTTAGTGAGGAAGAGGGACTCGACGCTGGAAAGGACAGCAGTGAAGGCCACGACAGAAATGGGGGATGCCCATTGGTGGTTTCATATGTTTGTTTTCATAGTAATTATTTGGGATGATCTACCCATTACTTTGGTTTCATGCTTTTTATTTTCAACCATAGTATTTGGGATGATGACCCCTAATGACAATGGAAAACTAGCTGGTGTGAAAGATAATTAGATTTCCACCACCCCCAGATGCTATTCTAACGACAATTTAGTGAACATGCCCAGCTTGGGTAGTTTGAATTTCCCATAAGAGGTCTCATCAAGATCCCATAGGAAAAATCCCAAAGGAAAAGAGCACCAATTGCTGTTGAAGATTTGTAACATCAGAGAAAAAATACAGATTTCAGAAACAAAAACTCTATAAAATCCCATCAGAATCCCATTAAATCCCATTAAACCACCATTTTCCTATGGTTTTCCTATGTTTTTCCCCCTGTCAAATTCCCTCCAACTGTGGCATCCGTCGGAGGTGTGAAATCCCCGACCTCCGCCATCCGACGTTTGGCCCAGATCGATCGGTGCGCCGCCGCTCCGCTGCGGGATCGGCCGCTTTCTGGTTGTAGAGATGGTAAGAAGATTGACTATTGATAAGATCAACATGGTAATGACAATGATTACCATATCTATTGATATATATTAAGATGTGGTAATGACAATGATGATATATGGTAAGCATTGTCATTATGATATATAGATATGATGATATGGATATCATATTATATATCTATATGATATAAGATTGATATATTAATATGGTAATCATTGTCATATCATTGTCATTATCAGCATGGTAATCAACCAGAAATGATATCAATATGGTAATGATATCAATATGGCAATCAATATTATTATCAGGATATGGTTGTTGTAGATAGTGATTATTGATAAGATTGATATCTCAATATGGTAATCATTGTCATTATGATATATAGATATGGTTGTAGATATATAGATAATAATGACATGATTGATATCATAATAACACAATAGGGTATATCATATTGATATAATGACATGATTGGTATTGATATCATATTATAAATCTATATATCATAATGACAATGTAATGTATATGGTTCATTGTCTCACATTTTTTTCTGGTAGATATGGTTGTAGATATGATTACCGGGATATAATTACCAGAGAATGTGTCAGACAATGAAGTATTACTGTACCATTATCATAACAACCCACATATTCTCTTCACTTGTAGATATGAGCAGGAAATCCGGGATAAAAAATCCAGTGGTTAGGAGGGAGCTAAGGAGCTAGGGGTATTCGTATTCCCTATATATTCCCTATTCAATGGAGAGCCAAGGAGCTACTTAGAGTTTCCCAACCATCAAATAGTATAACAATGATGATGAGAATGTGATGATAACATGGTGATAATATGGTGATAGTATGGCAATCATACGGCAATAATGGTGATGATGGTGTGATGGATATAGTATATTCAAGCAACAGTGCTATATTGATGATTTTGACCAGAAACGATACAACAGTGTCCCAATCTGACCCACTAGACAATGCGTACTCCACGGCATGGCGATAGAATGATATATTTCAACAGTTGGGATATATAGCTTTGGGAAATCCCAGATGTTCATTATATTCCGATCAATGGTTGGTTTATACCCCATATTTTCAGAACGGCATTACCCATGAAAAAGAAAAACAATGATACAGGATGGGCCCCCCAGTTGTAAGATGTTATAAGTTGGTTTATAAACCCCATGAATACCATAGCTATCTAGTTCGTTATATCTACCATAAACCATAGTTAATTCAGCCACTTTTCTAAACCAACGGTTCACGCGAGCTCGACTGGGGGCCCCATCCTGTATTATTGGAATCCCTGTTGGTGAATCATATCGCAGAAAAAATCTCAAAAAGCATAGAGGATCCCATGAAATACACCCATGTTATTGCCATGAATTCTCCCATAAAGATGGGAGAATCCGATTTTTCACATATCAAGTTGGTCCATGATGTCCCATGAAAAACCATGATGTCCCCCATCCCATGTGAAAAAACACAAATTCCACACTTAAAAATCCTGGATTTTGGGCATCGAAGCGCGACAGGCGCATGTTGGAGCGCCACTTTCAGAGTAGCGAGTCACTTGGAACCGAGATCTGGTGGATTTTCCGGTGAAAAAAGCGAAGTGGAAAATCACCATGGGAAATCACCATGTTTAAGAACGGTAAATCATGGTAAATCATCATTAATCATTTTTTCTAATAGCTCATGGCTTCCACAAATATCCACAAATATGTTAAATAGCAAGAGGGTTCAAAAGATAGGGAAGTGGTCAACAAAAGTACTGATGTTGCTAAAATTGGCAAGAACAGATTGTCGTTTTAAGAGCCGAGAACTGAGATGTTGTCAAAATTGTGAGATCACCTGCAAAAAAAAGGATGAGATTACCTGCAAAAGTGGGAATGCAACCCACAACGATTGGGATGATATTGGTATTTCTATAGGTCAATACTTGAGCCTTGGCCCGAAATCCTTCCAGGGGTAAGGCTGAATTACAGCCGAGCTTTCGGGTGTTCCTTTGACAGATGGGTCCCAACCCCTTCCTTCGTTCGCCGGGGGCAGTGGGCAGCAGATTCACCGGCGTCTTCAGCTGGCGACATTGCCTTGGAGATCTACATGAAGTGCAGCTCTTTGGCACGGAGAGGACTCTGCTGTTTGCCAATTATGTTCCAAAAGGCATCTTCACAGTTTATGATGCCATGATTTGTGAATCAGAGCCACTCATTCTCCGCATGGACTCACAATCTTGTTTGATTTCACATGACCCGATGAAGGGTTTTGACCATACGATCAAAGAGGTTTGTGCAGGGATGGGAGGCCTCGGCCTTGGATGTTCCATGGTGGGTGGCAAAATTCTTGCTTCCCTCGATTGTTCCTCTTTGGCATGTGAGCACCTCATGCGTAATCACCACAGTTTGATTCTTTGCAGAGACCTTTGTGATGATCATGCCAAACGAGAATTACATGAGCTTGGTGGTCCTGCATCCACCATTGTAGCAGGTTTTCCCTGCCAACCACATAGCACCCAAGGTGCTAGGCGTGGCTCCGCAGATCCCCGGCACCATGTCTTGACAGAGATCTTGCGCACAGCATACCTCCACATGACCAAATGTATGATTTTGGAATGTACTCCTCAGGCTCAGTTTGATTCAGGAGTTCGACAGGAATTGGAAGACCTTGCGAAGATCATGGGTTGGACTATCCATGACAATACTTTGGCATTGAGTCACCAATGGCCTTGCCGACGGTATCGATGGTGGATCATCATGTGCCCCAGCACTTGGGACTCCACCTCTCTTCTCAAATGGCCTTATGATGAAGACTTCCAATCAATCCAGACCATTTTGCCAGGTTGGGGCTTGTGGCCACTATCTCAGGAGGCTGAACTTCAACTGACGGTGGAAGAATTTCAGATGTATGCAGACCTCAGGCATGGCAATGACAAGCGTTTGCTCGAGCTGGACGACATTGGTCCTACGTTCTTGCACAGCTACGGCTGTATCTGCACTGCCTGCCCTTGCGGTTGCCGCAGTTTTCCTTTCTCCAGGCGATCATTGATGGACAAGGGTCTCCGTGGATGCTTTGTGCTTTCCCGGCTCCATGGACAGCCGAGATTTCTACATCCTTTGGAGCTCTTTGCTTTACATGGCGTACCACTCACGGTCACTCCATTGCCCAGTTTGCGTGCTGCACTATGTCTTGTTGGACAGTTGGCATCGCCACTTCAGGCACTTTGGGTCTTCTCATTTCTGTGCTCGATGGCATCCGGTCAGTCCGACACTCAGGCCACTGATGCAGCATTGGAAATTCTCAACCAGGTGAAGCGGCAGATGGTACGTGATCACTATCATCTTTGGCGCCAATCTGATGAAGTTCCTCGACATCTCAACATCAGGATGCCGGATGGCGAGCACATCACGATTTTGGCATCAAGCTCAATTACGGTGGCACAACTCTTGCGAGCTGAAACATTCAAACTGGCAAGAGGTGAAATGCTTCATCTTTGTGATGGCACCCGCACACTGCCAGAAGATCAAGTGCTGCTCGAGCATGGTGCTTATGGACCATATTGCATCCAAATCACTCAAACTGTTGAGCCCCACACAGTACCATCACAGTATGTGGTCTTCATTGAGTACAGAAACGACTTCAAAGTTGCCTTGGTCTTTCCTGGCACTTTTCTCTTCCAAGTCTTGCAGCAAAATGGATTGACGGGCGTCACCCACTTGGAAGATGCAGATGGCAAGTTCTATGGGCTGGACTACAAGATTTGGGGCAGCTTGCGGCTCTTGGCCAAATTCTGCCCACCATCGACTGCCCCGACGATGGCATTTGGATCCTCTTTGGAGAAGGACACAGGCTTGACCGACCTGACGGTGTGGCATGCCCTTGTCAGCATCTGCAAGATCAGCCATGGCCCCTATGATGAACCTCCACTGATGATCACTCCATCACTGGCTGAAGTGCTGATTCTGGGCACAGCCACATCTTTCCAGTGCCATGGACTTCGTGCACTGTATCAAGAAAGCGATGGCCGAGTCTATTGCATCTTTGCGGCTCGCAACCATTGGGCTCTTCTTTGTGGCATCACTGAGCACAATGCTTTGACTTGGACTTACTTTGATGGACTTCACTCATCGGTCATGGATGAGGCACTGAGTTTGGCTTGGACTTTATGCTCAGTGCTTCACATGCCTTGCACTTCAGTGGATGCCTTCAGCATGCAGCCGCAGACTCTACCATTCACATGTGGCACGATTGCCATCATGCATCTTTGCCTCCTGATGGGTTTGGAAGGACACTTCTCTCCTCAAGATGAACAGCTCCTTCACCACGCCTTGGTTCGGCACCAAGAAGCCAAGAAGCTCTTCAGACCTCTTGGACGCCCAGCAGCAGACTTAGCCGACAAACTGGCTTCTTTCCTGGAAGAACGGGGAGTTCCGGCAGATGCTTCTCACCAGCGGGCTGCGGACGCGATCAAGACATTGGGGGCATCAGCAATCAATGAAGCTTTTCAGACAGCCAACCCATGGGCTACGCTGAAAAGCCTTGCTTCCAGACCAAGTACCAGATTCAGATGGGTCAAAGAACCAGAACTGAAAGCACATATTGCAGATCAAGCCCAGAAGAAGCACGGAGCTCACATCCCCAAAGCCAAGCAGAAGAAACAAGAGTCACAAGCGTCCAAACAGATCGCCCAGGTTGATCCCACGACTCTTCGACTCCTACCTGACACATTTGTCGACGGAGATGGAGATGAAGTTGCACAAATACCTTTTCACGAGGTGGGTCAGGATGCGGTTGGTTTAGCCTTTTGCACATACCAAGAAGCCAAGCCATTCATTGAGGCGGCAGAGTTCATTAGCTCCACGGCATTGGGCCTGCTCATCAGCACTGAGATCCCCATGGACTTCTGGGGAGATGCTGCCCTTGAACATCTCTGCTTCCCGGCACTTTGCACAGCCACAGATGAGCCTTTGCTATTGCACGGCACTTTGCTTCGCCTTAGTGATGGCGTCATACAACGCAAGACCCGGAAATCGCCACAGCTGACGGTCATCGACACCAACATCTTGAAGATTCAGATTTTTCAAGATGAGATCGGCATGCCTTGGCAACAACTCACTGAAGGTCCAGTCCGTGCGCTACTGCAGATGGTGCCACAATTTCGACTTTGTCAAGGTCGTCAATGCGGGCATGATTGTGCTCTGTTCCACTCACCAGTGGGGGACAATTTGCAAGGGCTGATCATGGACATTTGGTCACGTGGCTTCTTCAACCAGCAGGGCAAGACCACGAAAGCTGATCATGCTTCCTACTTCCAAGTCATGTTCCGCATCCCTGCCGTAGCTTTGGACTTTTTGCTGCGGACAGGAGTCAAAGGAGTTTACATAGAACCAAGATCTTCACAGGTCAAAGGTCCACATGAAGACTACTGCGTGGTTTGGCTTGCTGGCCATGACAGGGACCAAGCCCTCCACAAGTTGCGAACATGCACACATGGCATCGCCATTGCACGGCTTCACCATCGCTATGGAGTGCGAGTCGCGAAGGCCCACGAGAAGAAAACGCATGAGGAGCTGCGTCCAGATGATGACTACGTGGACGTGGAGGTGAAGCAAGTCTACACCATCTTTCCAGTTCCTTTTGGGCTGCAGCGTGCTCAGATGGTGAAGCTCCTGTCAGCCTGGCAATGGCAGGCCAAACCGCTCCAGCCTACCAAAGGCAATCTTCAAGGCCAAGCATGGACGGTGGGGGCATCAACGCCACCTCCTAACAAGGTGATGCCAGGATTTGATCAAGACATCCTGATCACTCTGCAGAAGGACGTGACAGCTACTGCACAGCCTCAGACACTGGTTGCATCTAGCCGCACAAAGAAGTTCCTCAAGGAGGGCCACTCCATCAATGCCACAACAAGTTCAACCGATCCATGGCTTCAAGGACCAGATCCTTGGTCCAATTGGCACAAACCAGCAGGGGCTACTCCACAACCCAGCGCATCAGCTTCTTCTACCAGATTCTCTCAAATCCAGGACACCATTCGTGAAGAAATTCAAAAGCAAGTGCATCATGCACCTCCTGGATTGACTCCTTCCATCGACGTGCAGCGCATGGAAGTGAACATTGCAGAGCTTCAGGCCCAAGGATCTCAGTTTCAACAATGGTTTCAAGAAGCAGGCCAACGAATGAACAACACTGAAGCTCAGCTTGGGCAACTCAGACAAGTGGTTGAACAACAAGGTCAAGCAGTCGCGTCTCAAATCCACGAGATCCAGCAGGAAGTGGATAACAAGACGCAGATTCTTCAGAGCACCTTGCAGGGATCGATGGCAGCTATGTCCAAAGACCTTTCACAGGCATTGGATACGAAGCTCACCAGCCAGTTTGACCGCTTTGAGGCCATGCTGGCAAAGAAGAGCAGATGTGAATGACTATCTCAACCCCGCTGTCGACGTGCCATGGTCGGCAGGCGAGCCTCTATCTCATGGCTACTTCGTTTTTGGCTCTTTCTGCCTTGGGTGTGGGCACTGGGCCTCCAATCACCAGTAGTTGGCTCTACGTCAACCAGTACCACTACGAAATCCTCATCAATGCGTAATGGGGCAGTTCCTTTCTTCACCACACATCTGAAAGGTTCCACAGTGATCAGATATGGTGAAGCAGACCATCCAGGACCATTTTTTGAAGATGCAGATCACGATATGCCACCTCCTATTTCTTCCTCCTTGCGGATTGGATGCTCCAACCCTGGAAGTTTGAAAGGCAAAGAACATGCAGCACTCAGTTTGGGATGCGGCATTTGGTGTTTTGCAGAGACTCATTTGACACTGGCGGCTCAGAGATCGGTGGCATTCACCGTCACACAAGCTGCCACCAAGTTGAATCGACAGGTCAGGACTCATTTTGGGTCTCCAGTCCCATACCGAGCCAACTCCTTGGAAGCTGGCACATGGTCAGGAGTTGGGGTTTTGAGTGATTTTCCATCACGGGAAATCCACATGGCATTGGAGAATGGGGAGAGATCTTCAGGCCGCTTGCTGCTCACCAGACACCTGGTGCAAGATGTTCCCTTTCTTGTGGCAGCTTGTTATGGATTTCCTGCGGGGCCTACTTGGCCGGACAGTCGGCGGCTCAATGGACAGCTTCTGTCCGCTCTGTCCAGGGAGGTGGTTGTTGGTGGCACAGGACCAAGGCTCATCGCTGGGGACTTCAACAGTCCCATCGACCGCCAGGACGAGTTCCGACTGTGGGAACAGTATGGTTGGAAAGAAGTTCAACTACATGCCCTTTCCTGCTGGCAACGGCCCGTTGCCAAGACATGCAAGCAGGCCACAGTGGTTGACATGATCTGGATGTCGCCAGAAGCTGCTATGTTGTGCCATCATGTTGGGGTTCACGAAGTCTTTGCAGACCATGTCACTTTGTTTGCTGACTTTTTGGTACCTGACGGGGCCGCTACTATCCGTACGTGGCCAAAGCCGACTTCCATTCCATGGGAACAGATAGATGTTGAGCGATGGCGTCAGAAACTGGTTTCTTCGACCTTACCAGTTCATGACACGCAAACTTCTACAGAGTTCTTTACCAGTTGGGCTCAACATTGGGAGGGCGCTTTTTGGATGGTTGTGTCAAGACACATCCTGAAGGTCGTTTGATGCCGAACTTTCGGGGCAGAGCAGTTCGCACTGAACCCCTTGAAGGTCCCATAGCAGCACCAGTGGCTAAGCCATCACGACATGGTGAAGTTCAATTGAGATCCGACTTGATCTCTGCATCAGTGCAGCTTTGGTTCAAGCAACTACGACGTCTGCAGAGCTACAAGCATGCCGCCTTGGCCAACAAGTTGACTTTGGATGCAGAGGTTTATCGTTTGAACCTTTGGACTGCTATCAAGCGTGGGCGTGGCTTCGAGGGGCTTTTTGCTGATTGGTGGCCGACCCGGAGGCACAAACTGCCTTCAGCTCCTGAAGTGCTGCCCTTGGTGCCACCTGATGGCCAATTGGCGGAGCTGATCTTTTTGGACTTCAAGATCAACTTCGCCGCCTATGAGAGATGGAATCTTCGGCAGCGGAAACAACTACTGCAGCAAAAGTATGATGCGAGTTGTCAAAAACTCTTCAAGGAGCTCCGTCCACCGCAGCGTGAACAACTCGATTTGCTTTGGCACACTGGAGATCTAACGGTTTTGGCCGTAGATTATGATGGGCTGCAGCTTCATGTTGACCAACCAGTCTCTGGACTTCTCGGCTGTGTTTGGTACATCAACAACACCCAACTTGATGTTTGTTCCGCTGATGGCGATGTTCTGGTGGTTCAATGTCTACCTGATGGAATTGAACCAGGTGACCTTCTTCAATGTCATCGATACTACTCCACCGTGGAGCAGATCCACAGTGCCATGCTTGATTTATGGCGACCCAGGTGGCAACAAGCTAGTGTAGTGGGCACAGACCAGTGGGAGCGCATCATTGGCTTCATCAAAGCCTACATGCCACAACTTTCATTTGCAAGTGAGGGCGACCCACTATCAAGATGGAAGACAGCTTTGGGACACTTTCCCAAACGTCCGGCACGCGGGGTGGATGGGATCGACGTTGAGGATCTCAAACATCTACCTGATGGGGTCACCTCCAGCCTTTTGGACTTTTTGGGCAGCATCGATGGTCGACAACGGCAATGGCCAGACCAGCTTCTTTTTGGGACTGTCATCAGCTTAGGCAAGCAAGACCAGCCACACCTTCCCAACCACTATCGTCCCGTGGTGATTTTGGGTACCGTATACCGAGCTTGGTCCAGAATGAATGCTTTGCCGTTGCTACAAGTGCTAGGCAATGTAGTCCCAGCCGCGGCTCATGGGTTTTTGCCCGGCAGGGAATGTGCACAGATCTGGCTCCAATTGCAGTGCTTCATCGAGGTGTGCCTGCAACAAGGCATTGAGCTTTCTGGCTTTAGTACAGACATTGAGAAATGTTTCAACAATGTTGGCCGCGACTCATTGATGGCTTTGGCGTCTCATGTGGGTTTTTCACCTCAATTGCTTCAGCCCTGGAGATCATTTCTGGACACTTTTCTGCGCTCATTTCAAGTGAGGACGGCATTGAGTGAAGCGGTCTTGAGCTCTCAGGGGCTCCCAGAGGGCTGCTCCATGTCCGTGGTGGGGATGGTTCTCATAGACTGGGCATTTCACGTGTACCACAGCGCATTGGCGCCTTCGGTTCATGCTTTTTCCTATGTGGATAACGTTTCAGAAGCTGGACACAAGGTTATGGATGTGGTTTCCGCTTTCTTTTCGACCATGTGTTTCTTTCAGCTTTGGGGCCTAGCATCGGATCATGGCAAAACATACTTTTGGAGCACGTCAGTGGAATCGCGCTCCTTGCTGCGCTTGTTGGGGCTTACTTTGAAAAGTGACGCTTTGGAACTTGGCGGAAGTATGACGTTTGAGGCCTCCAGGCGCAATAGAAACTTGAAGGCACGAGGAGACAAGCTGCAGCCCAAGTGGGAACGATTGCGGCGCAGCCTTTGTCCTCTCGCGCAGAAGTTCATGGTTCTTCCTTCGGCTTTTTGGTCTTCAGCACTACATGGGGCCCCGGCTTGCCCAGTTGCTGATGGATACCTGCATCAACTTAGGCAGGCCGCCAATAGAGCACTGCGATGCAAGCAGGCTGGCTCCAATGCTTTACTGCGTTTTTCTATGAGTGACAACATGGAAGCTGATCCTGGCTTTTATCACATCACTTCAGTGATCCAGACCTTCCGCAGAGTATGTGGGCGTTCTCCGCGGGTGATGGATTGCTGGCAGCTTTGGATGGACTTCTATGATGGACAGGTTACTCATGGTCCGTGCGAAGTGCTTTTGGACGCCTTGAACAAGATCGGTTGGAGCATCAGTCAACCTCCTTTGGTGATGGACCCAACAGGCTTGACGTTTGACCTTTTACTCACACCATGGCCTCTGCTCCGTCAACTTTTGGAGGATGCCTGGTTGCGGTATGTTGCTTCAACTTTGACTCGGCCTACGATGGCTGCTCTGGACGGCATTGACGTCTACGTGAGCAAGTGGCGCAACAACTCGCTGACTGCTTTGGAACGCTCCTTGCAATCGGCATTGCAAAGCGGGACCTTTCTGGATGAATGGACTCACAGCAAATTTGATGTGACAAAAAATCAGCTTTGTTCTATTTGTAATAGTCCCCAAAATCATAGCCACTTGTTTACGTGCCCCAAATTTGCGGATTTACGGGAACAGTTTTCTTTGACCGAAGAGCTGGAGCAAGTGCCGACGGCTATGAAGCACCATTTGCTCTGCCCGCGTTCCCCATGGCTTGATGCTCTGCGGTCACATTTTTACTACTTGCCGGACACCACTGGCGACTTCATCACGGAGCCAACAGATGACAGCCTTCAGCACCTCTTCACTGACGGGAGTCTCACACACGAGGGGCGAGGAGAAACCAAACGGGCGGCTTGGGGGCTTTACAACTCCAACACAGCCTTGCCCATAGCTTCTGGATGGTTGGCGGGATTACCACAAACAATTGTGCGTGCTGAACTTAGTGCTGTCATTGCTGCTTTGAAATGGGTTCTTTGGTGGCAAGTGCCAGCCCATATTTGGCTGGATGCGCTCGAAGTCCACCGTGGATTGCAAAAGCGACTTGCTGGATATGTTTCGCGGTTTTCAGACAGGAATGCGGATCTGTGGTTGAAAGTGGAAGAGCTCCTGAGACAGGGGGCCAGCTGCTTGGTGGACTCGACATGGATTCCATCACACCTGGATGTTCACAGCTGTGAGACCCCATTTGAGGAATGGATAGCAGTGAACAATGGTCATGCAGATGCTCTGGCGGTACGGCGCAATGCCGACAGACCGGCGATCCTTCAGGAGTTGCTAGCATTCCAGAAAGCTTGGGACTCACGTCATTGGACTTCTGCAGAAGTTGCGGGCATACTACTTCGCCATCTTTGAGCGCACGAAAGGCAACAAAGATCCCAAACTTCATGTGGCCGTTGACTCTAGTGATGATGAGGAGCCTAGTGTGATGTATAGTTTTATGGATAGTCTGGCGGTAGATGTTGATCCCAATCATTTTGTACAAACCCTGGGATTTCCATTTTCCTTTCTGCAGTTGGTGATCAATTGGCTCCGATCTCATGAGGATGATAATCAGAGGTGTGTTGGTGTGAGTTTTTTGGAGATCACGTTTGGTTTGCTTTTTGTTGACCCGGTCCAATTCCCATTTCGGAACCCCATGGATGGGATTTGGCGATTATCTGATCGGAGATCACAGTTTGAGCGCCCCACTTTAGCCTATTTTTACGGCATAGTGCGGAAGGTTTTTAGGTATTTGAGTTTTCATTGGTGTGATTTTTCCCCAGTTTGCACGGGACTCAACCGATCCCCATGGGGCGTCACTACACCATTGGATGGGGTTCCTTTGAAACTCCATTGCGAAGTGCTGGCCGCTGTACAAACTTCTTTGGCTTCGTTCACCAAAGTCAGACCTATAAGGCGGTCCTGTGACTTGGCCAGGCCGGTAGCTTAGAGACCAGAGACTGACCTGCTCGGCACTGCAGCTGCGCCGTGCCAGTGGGTCATTGCAAGCAGTCCGAGCTATAGGTCAATACTTGACAGCAGTTGACCAGTAAATCAGTCCATTTCAAGAAGTACTCGAGGGCGACCCATGCCCAGATTCGACGGCACATGGCGACCGAAGCACCGCTTGGGGATGATGTCGGCCCTTAGCCACTGACATTGCGCCGTAGGTTCTTGGAATTTGCGCATACATTGATGTCCAGCAAAGATTTCATCAAGATGCGACAATTAGTGGAGGCGGGTGACAGGGTAGAGAGGGTAGGATGTGTCAAACCTGACGATCAAAAAGTCCAATGGTTAGATAAGGTCAGATGAAAATGTTGAAACTTCAACTTGGCAGTTGGTATGGTAGTTTCTCATTTGGGGAGAGGTCAAAACCTATGAAATTGCCATATGACTGGGGGAATAACCCTCCATTCACCAGCTATTTTAAGGTACCATCCGGGTCCGTCAGCTGCCACCAGCTACGGAGCCAGGTTCATCCCTACACCTTCAGACCTTACTTCGAGAAGAATTACAAAGCCATGGAGGACCCAGCGCGGCTATCAACCCCGGATGGTTAAACCACGATTTATTCATTCGGGGGGTACCAGGTACCCTCCAAATAGTGATATCATACATTGGTACCCCCCCATTGAAAAAACAGCCGTAAACGGGGTTTATGAATCCAGGGTTGACATTGTGAAGGGAAGCATCCTGCGAATTGCTTGTTTATGACTTGGGAATTCCTGAAGATTCCCAGGTAATGAAACTGGATGAATCTCTCTCCAATGTCTTGTGAAGATGCCAATACCTGAAGGATCATGGTTAACTGGGGTTAGTTCACTCAACTATCAACGGAATAAGACGACTTAAGCGACTGGCTTGGATAGTGACTAGTATCCTCTGGTAATTTGTTGCATAGCTATTAAAAATGGCCATTTATAGTGAGTTTTCCCATTGAGAATGGTGATTTTCCAGTTCGTTATGTGAAAGTTTACCAGAGGGTATCCCAGTTGGTACGTGGATAGGAACAGATTTTTTCATCATGGTTATCCATCCAGGGGAGTGCAGAATTATAGGGAATCCATGTTCACTTTTGGTTTATTTGTTTATTGGAATGTAACAATCCCATGTTTATCCATGTAACTATCATCACTATTGGAATGTAATATCCCATGTTTTTAGATCCCCCACCATTTGGGGAATCTCATGGGAATAGGTCTTACTTTTTGTGCCAGCAAATCCAAGTACAAATACCCTCCCGTAACCTAACGTAGATGTGAAAAATGCATGTTTCCCCCACAGTATTCCATGAAAATCCTATATAATCCATATAGATTCCCATTAAATCCCTATCAAATCAACATTAAATCCTGGTAAACAGATATGTTCCATTAACATCCTATTCTATCACCATTCAGATTCCTTAATATCCATCAATCAATGAGTAGTTTTCCACATGTTTGGGCAGATCAGCTGACGTAGGAGCTTCTCTTGGATGCGTTCTGCCGTCGGCCGGGGGGCACCCAGAAAACCCCGGGTTTTTCGCGATGCCAGGCGCTTCACCATCCAAAATGCTGTGCAAAATGATTTGTTTGTTGACTTTTAATGGGGAAATCCACCATGAAATGGAGGGTGTTATGATTTTAAATGGAACATGCCGTAACGGTTATGAAGTCTGAAAACTGGGAATGTAAGCCTAAATGATGGATCGTTGATGGTGAAAAAACAGCAAAGGTGTCAACCAGCGGTGATTGCGGAGACCACTTCCACTGTACCGCCACGTCCAACCACCGAACCCCAAAACATGATTCTGGAAGATACTCTCTGGTAATTTAACATAGCTATTGAAAATGGCCATTTATAGTGAGTTTTCCCATTAAAAATTGTGATTTTCCATAGTTATGTGAAAGTTTACCAGAGGGTATTCGGATGTGTCAAAAATGGTGGATGCCCCAAAAAAAGCAACTTGAATGGGTAGAGTCATGATCAACCATTCAATTTGAAGGTAGCCTATGTTGAGTCGAAATATGTTTTCTGGTTGGTGCTTTGGAACATTTTTTTTTCCATATATTGGGAATAATAATCCCAACTGACTAATATTTTTCAGAGGGGTAGGTATACCACCAACCAGTTTTCTTTTACAGGTTGCGCTTGACATTTTCTGTTCACAGCCACTTCAGAACCCTGGCCCTGCAGTTTTAGATAGTCTTAGCCAATGCTTTGAGCCAGAATCACCAGAAGATTCGGGTCAAAAGCTATGAAAACCATAGCAGTGAAACCATGGGATGAACTAGTTCCCATTAGAAAATCATCGGAAAACCATAGGAAAATGGTGGTTTAATGGGATTTTCCATGGGATTTAATGGGATTTAATGGGAATAGTGTCAGGATTCTCCAGCAAAATCCCTGCTATGACACTGTAAACTCCGATTCAGGACGTTACCGTTCAATCGTGATGTCACCTTAAAACAGTCCCCCCCCGACTCATCATGAATATCCATCAAGTTCATCCCATATCCCATTAGATACCAGTGAAATCATGGGATGAACTAGTTCCCATTAGAGAAAATCATTAGATTCTGGTTATGTCTAAATAGCTATTAAAAATGGCCCATTTATAGTGGATTTACCCATTGATAGCATGGTGATTTTCCATAGCTATGTTAAATTACCAAAATCATTAGATACCAAAATAGTGCCCCCCATCTCATGAAATCCCATTAGATTTTATATCCCATTAGATATCACCATTTCCACCACCCGGGACATTCCCAGGTGATCCATTCAAAAGAGCCGTTCCCCAGGCAGATCGCTCTGATTGTGGACTTGACCTCCTTGCGTTTGCCGATCGCTCCCTTCTTGCAGAGCCATCAGGCGCCATGGGAAGATGGGTACAAGGTGAGGTCACCGTTGACCACGGGGTTAAGGAGGGTTCGTTAGGGGGGTATATAGCTATAGACTATAGATAAACTACGTATAGTTAATGGATGTTAATGGGATTTTTATAAAGCAACTTACAAGTTGTAACCAGCTACAGAATAGTAAGATCTATGGCCACTGGGAAGGATACTGATTGGGGATAATAGAGATTAACCATCAACAATGGAGATATTATGTGTATATTTGTGTGGGATATCGCAGAACTAATCAACAGTGGGGGTTGTCTGAAAATTGGAGTTTCAACCGCAAGATATGGCAATTTCAATTTTTTAGATACCAATGGATTTGGGGGTTCCTTATTGTAAAAGTATTGAAACATCCTGTGAACCCAGATGAGACTAAACCCTCACTATCAATTGGGGACCCCCAAAACAGTGACAACCATCACGAGCGAAAATCAATTCTTACCCACCTCCATGAACTGAGGCTTCATTCCCAACCAAGAAAGGGAAACAGAAACATCATCTCAATTAAACCGTATCAATAAATATGACATGGAAGTCCTTCTAAACCTGTTTCATTCTTAAACCGCCACTTACCCTCTGGTAAACTAACATAACTATGGAAAATCACCATTTTCTAGCTGGGAAAATCCACTATTTCTATGGCCATTTTCAATAGCTATTTTGACATAACCAGAGGGTACCATGAACAACCACCAGACTGCCCAGGAACAACTGGATATAGTGCTACGAGAGTCCTGGTTTGCTTCCAAGGCGCTGGTTGATCGCATCTGGTGGAGGGATTATCACAAAGATAGCAACCAACCGGTACAATGGGATGGGATGGGAAAATGGTGGTTTAATGGGATTTAATGGGAGGCTACCCTCTGGTTATGTCAAAATAGCTATTGAAAATGGCCATTTATAGTGGATTTACCCATTAAAAATGGTGATTTTCAATAGCTATGTTAAATTACCAGAGGGTATGTTGTCTGATCTTGGCAGACATCTATCGGGGCTTCTATAATTACTGGAAGTCAGCGGCCAACAAAGCCATACCCGGACTAGACCGGTTGCCAACAGTGGTACTTCCTCCAGTTATGTTTCTTGATTTATGACCATTGTCTATAGATAAAGCTACCATACAAGAGAGTTCACCTAGCTACAAACCACATTAAACCACCTTATCGAAAATGGGGGCACCACCAAACGTAGGGTAGCTTGCTGGTTGTAGCTCCCAACTCTCCTGTCCAAAGGGTTGAGTACTTGGGTGCCCATCATAGGAAGCGGAAGTGGTTCCTCAGGTTTCAACAATTGGCAACCAGGTCAGAATTCTTGGTACAATGGGGTATATCGTCATCCATCCCATATTTGGAATCCGTATAGTGGGTATATTAGACCCTATTAAGGGGTGGATGATCATCTTCTTATCATCTTCTTTTATAGAAAAACACACCATGGAAGCTAAACATGGGGGAAACCTGTACAAAAATGAGTTTTGTTGGTTCAATCTCAATTATGATCGGTTAAATCTGAATGATGTTGTTTGTTTCTGTAAATCGTCTTGTTGGGCTACATTCCGTTGAATCCCGACGTGGCTACATGGCGACAATGGGATCATTGTCAGACCTACTTGGTGTCCATAGTCATGGGGGTACCCCAATAGTGGATGGTTTATTTCATGGAAAATCCATCTATACATGGATGAGAACTGGGGGTACCCCCATGACTTAGGAAAGCCTCATATTTCGTAGGTGAAACGATTCATTTTGGGGCCTTGGGACATATGTTTTTTTCAGAATTGCCAACTTGTCACTAGTCCCAATAATGTCACAATAGATTTCCCAAAAGTTTGGTGTATGACCCAATAGACTCCCCAAAGTTTTGGACACCTTCATGGCCGGGCCAGGCTTGGACAGAGCTAGTGATGCTTCGCTTGGAGGTGAGAGTTACGAGAGTTATGGATTGGTGGTTTGTGTTGGAGACTGGAATGGTGTACCGACTGGAATATCATGAATAGTATATGAATAGTGATATACAATAGTATATAAAAGTGATATATATTATAGTGATTAATATGAAATATGTAATCATATATATATTTATTATATTACACGCCATACATAGTGTAGTGTGTATATAGATGTACATAGTAACATATGATGTGTGATACGATTAGACAAACATATTTATGAAACAACTTCACATATCCATGTACGTAGTCATGGATGATCTCAACCCTAGATTGACCAATCCCATGTGGATGTTCATAAGCACTACTCTTAGTACAAAGTTTCGTAGTCATGTTTACCTTTGTTGGCGGTACGTCCAAAAAAGGCTATGTCTTGAAATTGATTTCACTATTACAGTGATTTATATAGTTATTTATAGTGATAATATATGATAATAAATATAATAGTGATAATCACCTGATAGATACAATAGTACATCCAAAAAAGTGACCCCTTGGTGTTTTCCCCCATTGTTCAATAGCCATGTGTGCTCAGGCCCCTCCCATTGGTGAGATTCCATGAATTCGGACCAGTCAAGCCAAGTCATATAGCTATTGGGTACACTGGTGGATTTGATGATTGTCTGCTTGGTGGTTTGGAATATTTATTAACCCTGGTGATTGGGGATTATAACTATACTTTAATGGGGAAAACTTTTAAAAATAGTTGGCTTTTTATCATGGTGATAGCTATCTGGTTGGTGCTTTGGAACATGTTTTTTCAATGGCCATTTCAGGGACCTAAATTGGAGGTACCTACCATATATAAAGCCTATGTAAGGCCTATGTAAGGGAATATCTCAGCAAAATATGGTCTTATATGGTACAGTACCTCCATTTTAGGATCCTGAAATTCCCACATGTTTTTCCATTCAGGGAATTTCATGATCCCAATTGACGAGTTGTCCATGATTTTGGGGATAGCTCAACCCACCAATTGTTCATCCAAAATATTGGCATACAGGATGGGGCCCCCAGTCGAAATCGCGTGAACCGTTGGTTTAGAAGTGGCTTACCCTCTGGTAAACTAACATAGCTATGGAAAATCACCATTTTTAATGGGAAAATCAACTATTTCTATGGCCATGTTCAATAGCTATGTTAAATTACCAGAGGGTAACAATGGTTTATGGTAGATATAACGAACTAGTTCTTGGGGATTATTTCATGGTTTATAAACCAACAAACATAACTGGGGGGCCCCATCCTGTAGGTTTTGATCTCCAAATCATCTCCGATGGATTGTATCCCCATTGATCCCCAGTAGCTTAGTGAATTAGATCTTTGTTCGAATCCCCTTTTGTTAAAATTACTAACAAATACATCAAAGATGTTGATTAATCATGTGTTAATCATGTTAATATCCCATCATGAGCAAGTTTACGAACTAGTAATATCCCATTTATTTTGATGTTTAAATCACATGATACATTTCTATACATCACTATATCCCATTCTTCCTACTATTGCCTATGAAAAATCACATGATACGTATCACCATGATACCACCATGTTTGGTAGGTCAAATCACCATACCAAATGACAAATTCCCATGACTAGAGCTGATGAATTCCCATTGATCACATCGACGCTACCCTGTGGTTATGACTAACATAGCTATGGAAAGTTGCCCATGTGTTTTTGTGATTTATCTTCAGATTTACCTCCAGGATGGGGCCCCCCAGTGATGTGAACGTTGGTTTATAAACCCCATGAATACCATAGTTATCTAGCTCGTGAAATATCTACCATAAACCATAGTTAATTCAGCCACTTATAAGCCAACGGTTCACGCGATCGCTCGACTGGGGGGGCCATCCTGTCTGAAAAATGTTGATGTTCCATAGCTATTAAATCCCATTAAATCCCATTAAACCACTATGGTTTTCCCATTAAATCCAGATATTTAAATGAAACTCCCAGAAAATATCCCTATGAAGTCCCACCATGTTCTGTGGATTAAATCCAAAAAAGAGATATCCAAAAAGCTATTTCGTTGGTTAAAAATATCATATCTAGATGTTCTATTCCCTGATTTTCGCAGATTTCTAGGATGATTTCTAGATGATTTATAGATGAACTAGCCATTCAAAAATCATGTCATTCAAAAATCACCCATTTATTATAATAGATTATAGATTATAGAGAATAATAGATAATAGATTATTATAGATATAACTAGTTCATTATAGATTATTTATAGATTATAGATGATTTATAGATGAACTAGCAGATAGATTATAGATTATTATAAATGGAATAGTTCAACTATAGATGAACCAGTATAGATGCACCAGTTTATTATTATAGATGATTTATAGATTATTTATAGATGAACTAGCCATTCAAACTGGTGATTTTCCCCACGAATTCCGATGAAACCGGTCGCAGGTGAAGGACTTCGACTTCGGCGCCTTCTTCCAGCGAACCTGTGCATCTTGGACGAGCGTTGCAGATGTCGTTTGGGCAGCTTTGAACAGCAGGAAATCACCATTTTGAATGGATATTTCATCATAAACAATCTATCATATGCGAAAATAGATGGTTTTTCAGGGAGTTTTAATGGGTTTGAATGGATTTGTCAAGCGGTTTGAATGGATTTAATGAATGGAATTGAATGGGATTTCATGGATTTTAAGGGATGTGTTGAATTCAAGGGAGGTTTGCCGGATTTGAAGAGAGTTCATGAATTTACGGGATTGGATTCGATTTTTGAGGGGTTGGGTTTCATGAATCAATGGGATTTCACGGAGGTAATCAGCAAATGGATTTGATGGCCATAAATTAGGATGTCCCATGATGTCCCACGGTGTCCCATGGCAAGTGGAGTAATGTCAACCCCGGATTTTGCCAAACCATGGTTTATTAATTAGGGGGGTACTCCTCCAATAGTCATTTCATCTGATACTTTTTTATGGTACCCTCCCAATTAAACAGCCGTAAACGGGGTTTATTGATCCAGGGTTGACATTACATTTGATTAAATAGACGTCATATCAACCTTCACTGCATACAGCAAGACAACAGCACCTATATATTTGGAAATGAACGGTGGCATCATAATAGCTCCATGTTTGGGATGATGTTTCCATTTAAAAAACCACCAGTTATAGATGATTTCCATTTACCCTCTGGCGTCCGAAAAAATGTGGCGATCGCTGGAAAATCCTGAAACTCTAGCTGGATGTTGGATCGAAATTCATCGAGAAATTCGCTGGGATTTTCCAACACGCTAAATGTTGAATTACCAGAGGGAATAATCATTCATTCAACCGAGATTTTTTTCATATAGTTGCTGGCTATATTCCAGCATATAACCCACAGCTATCCGCATTGGAAAATCTCCACCATAAAGAGCTGTTGAAAATCTCATCCGTTGACGTTGAGTTGTCGTTCGACAACGTCGCAGCGGCCAACAGGAAGAGATCGATTTCGCCGTCATGGGCATCATCCAGGATGGATATTGGTCCTCTGGCCCTTAAAAAAGATGCCGAAGAGGGGGACCTCTGTTTTTGTGGTGAATGACGTGCGTTTTTTGTTGTGTTTCTGCAGATTCCCAATGGTACCTGAAAGTAATGGGAAAACCATAGGAAAACCATGGGAAAATGGTGGTTTAATGGGATTTAATGGGATATACCCTCTGGTTATGACTAACAGTTTGCCATGGTATAGATGACCCATAGAAATAGATGGTTTACCGAACTTGAAAATGGTGATTTTCCATGGCTATGTTAAATAACCAGGTGGTAATATGATTTATCTAGATATTTAAGTTAGTGCGCTACTACCAAGTGTTGGGTGGTCAGAACCCCTCTATCATTGTTTGGCGGGCCGTTAACCATTGCTTGAGTTTTTGGGGTGCTATCTCCCAATGTGGAGGTATATCTCCATTAAACCAATGGTTTCCTGTATCTAAACCAGACCAATGATCCTTATGCCGGATATGCCAGTTGATAAAACTGCTACAATTCTGTTGTTTAAACACTTAAACCCTTCAATCCCCATGTTTTTTTTTTTTGCACCCCTGAATCCCCATTTGCAACATGAATGTCCCCTTTATTCCCTAAGACTTGTTGACTCAATCTTTGGCCTCACCTTTCCGGATACCCATCGACCTAGCCGAGGTGCCCGATAAAACCTATGGGGGCACCTGTGGATGGTTGCGAAATCCTGCACCACCAAAAGGATGGTTGAAACCCTACAGATAATGGGATCTAATGGGATGTTTACCACCTATCAACTGCAGGATTTCGCTGGCCCATCCACAGTATCTCCGTCTGCCCGAGGTTCGACTTGCACAAATTGGCGCAGCTGGATTTTGACTTTGACAAGTTCTTTGACCGGCGCTTTGCTGAGGCCAACTCCCGGTAGATTGTGGGTCAAACTGATCAACCCAGAAAATTTGGTTTAAGTGGTTTACCCTCTGGTAAACGTTTACATAACGAACTGGAAAGATCCACCATTATTCATGGGTAAATCCACTATTTCTATGGCCATGTTCAAGTTCGCAAACTGTCAACGTTTACCAGAGGGTGAGTGGTTTAAGTGTGAAATAGCGCATGAGGTTCGAAATAAAAAAAGGAAGCATTTTTTGGTGTTACCCTCTGGTGAACTAACATAGCTATGGAAAATCACCATGTTTAATGGGAAAATCCACTATAAATGGCCATGTTCAATAGCTATTTTGACATAACCAGAGGGTAGCGATTTTTGGGATCTCACCAATTTTTCATACCGGGTTTTAACCAAGAAGTTGGTGGATTGGCCTCGTCGAAGACGGAAATTCAGGAGCAAAAAAAAAAGAGAGTTCATCAGTCGATTTTTCTGGTGCTAAGTCCGTAGGGTTGCTGGATGGGTTGCTGGTTTTTTTTTTCTGGGATTATAAAATTGATCTGGTTGGTGGTTTGGAACATGAATTTTGAATGACGTTCCATTCAGTTGGGAAGTTCATCATCCCAACTGACTCATATTTTTCAGAGGAGTTGGTTGAAACCACCAACAAGTGATAGTTAGGCCCATCCAAATTTCAGATTTCTTCATGTTCCCGCTGAAAAAAAGAGCAATCGAATTGGGGTATACTGAAAATTTCCAGACAGCAAAAAATCCCAAAAGCATATTGTTGGTTAGTTAATGTTAGTTACATCATGTTACATCCCATTTATCCATTTTATCCTATAGATTGCTTTCCCGTAAATAGCACAGGCATACCATCCGGAAATCAAACATGGCAATCAAAAATGCCCCATTTATGGTTGATGGTTCCCACCGTTAATCCTCCATTTAGTTCGGGGATTTCCCTTACACATATGTCGGGTATGTATATCCATTGATATTCCATCAGTATTTTTCATTACATCCCATGAATATTCCGTTACATTCCCATTACCCTCCAGTAAATTAACAGTTCAACCCTGCCAGATAGGGGTTGGAAGACTAGTTTCCACTATAAATTGGTCATTTCCAGGGTCTATGTTAATTTACTGGAGGGTACATCCCCATGAAATATCCCATTAAATCCCAATAAAACCACCATTTTTGTTGGTGAATCAGCCTGGTTTAACCGCCCTGGCCTTTTCGCAGGTCTCCAAAGCCGTGATGCAGTTCATGACCATGACACTCAACTGAAAGATACGCAGTAAAGGTCAGCAATTCATGGCTATTTGTTGGTGCATAAGGCTGGGATTTATTGGGTGTTATTGGGTGTTTAGCATAAGATTTCGTGGGATTTATATAGGGATTTATCGGGAAAAATTGGCAACTTCTCGGGCCGGGTATAGGCAGTATAGGTAGCATGGTGAGTGGCTCATATCAAGCAGATCATGTGGTAGAATGTGGTCATGTGTAAAGGCTGTCTAATTTGGATTGTATCATCAAAAGGCTTGGGATTGGATGAACCACTTCAGATCAATAGTCAGATTGGATTTTCCATCATTGATTTGTGAAAAAAAGGTTAGTTAACTTACGGTAAGTACACAGATGGTCACGGATGCCCTCAATCTACAGATACATGGGTACCAAATGGCTTCGGCGTTTTTTCCACCATCGGCCCATTGGTAAACTTCATGGCTCCCGTTTCTAGCATGGACTACTTAAACTTTCATATATTTCTAATTATTTATACAAGGTCCCTGAAAATAGTATGTTCAATATTGTTCAATGCTATTTTTTTCGCTGCTATATCATGATCTTTTAGATGATCTTCCCAAATAGCTGAATTATAACTGAATAGTATTTTCCAAATTATATTGGAAATATATATCATAGAATTGGATTATGGGAAAATTTACACCGGAAAGCCCTCAGAATTTGATGGTAAAAACCCATGGGTTTCCGGTTAAGATTTTCCCTTAAACCAATCCAGTGAATAACAATCGTCCCGGAGAAGCCGGGAAAACAAACGACCATAAACCACAGCTGGACTCGCCAGAAAATCGGGATCATGTTGAGAAAGATCGATGGAAAATGTATCCATCTATAGACAATTGTAACATTTATTGAATGTTTTTTTAGATCCATGACCCATTGTATAGATAGTTGATTTACCCATTAATGTAGTTGATTAAGTTGATTTACCCAGCTATAAGATGGTGATAATTGTAACTTGTAACATCTGGTTGGTGGTTTGGAACATGACTGGATTATGACTTTCCATAGATTGAGAATCATAATCCCAACTGACTTTCATATTTTTCAGAGAGGCTGAAACCACCAACCAGACATTTATTGAATGTATATAGATCCATGACCCATTGATAGTTGATTTACCCAGCTATAAGATGGTGATTTTCCATACAGGGTTTTTTTATAGATAGATTGATAGATAGAGATTTATGTGAATTATATGTATATGTAACATACATGTAGTTATTATTATTATATACATGTATGTACATATATGAATGGATCGATGGATGAATAGATCTATCGATAGATGAATTAATGTTGGTTCCTATGATGAATTATCATCGTCCATCTATTACTCTGTCACAACAGTGCACCTGAGGTTTCACTAACGTGCCGAAGATTATTCCCCTGTTCAAATGTGAGTTACACCCCCATGTAAAACATTGTAAAACTAGTGTCCCTGAAAACTATTTGGTCTCTTAAATACCCTACTAACCTACCATTTCTTAGTGTTTTCATATATATATATATATGTGTGTGTATTTATAGATAGATAGATAGATAGATATATCACTTCGGGTGGAAACACAAAACTCTCCTCCAGGTCTGTCAAAATCTAAGGCCCCATCCACACTTCGTGCTCTTACGCGAGCTCTCAGCCCTCAGATTCCCCTGGGATCGTTTCATGGAGGAGCCATTTCGAGTCTCGGGGCAGGCTGACAGGAGGCCCCAGTTCCGAATCACTAAGTTGGGGCTCACATAACTCCAATATCTATGGTTTATGGTACGCAAATAACTATAGTTAATAGGGTTTATAAACCAACTTATAACCTATAATAGTTATTTTGAACTAAGTATTATAGTTATTTATAGTAATGTACTCTAGTTATGATACTATTTATAGTAACTTACTTCAAATACATAGTTATATAGTTATTTAAACTAAGTATAATAGTTATGATACTATAGTTAAATGGGGAATATACTTTTTGGCTAGATGGGGAATATTTATGATACTATAGTGTATGATACGCAAGTAACTATATTTAGATGGGGTTGTAAACCCAACAAACATCACTGGGGGTCCCCATCCTGTATGGTTTATGATACTTATAACTATAGATACTAGAGTTAATTGGGTTTATAAACCACCATGGAGGAGTTTTCCGCCTAGCCATGGTGACGCCAGAGGGTTGGTAAATGTTGGTAACCAATTTGAGCTCCGTTGGAGACAACGTCGGTCGCCAGGAACATGGCAATTGCGTTTTGTCCTCAAAGGATCTGTGGCCGCGGCGTCGATGCCGGGTTTTTTTCGGTGTCTCCTGACTCCTTTTTGTCAACAAAAAGGGTATGATAATGGGGATAACGCAACTATTTCATGGGGCTATAGTCGGTAGTGAGATTTCACTATCAAGAATCAAGACTATCAAGATCAGATTCAATCTTCAACGCAGATCTGACAAAGAACGTGATTAACGGGGTATCATGGGGGATGCAATCAATGGATATTACTAGGATCAATGACTTCATCCTGAAGATGTTTTTTTCTGAATCCTGGTGGGGAGTGCAGTTCCAGTATGTTCCAGTTAGTCCAGTGGATATAGCCATTTATGGAAAACCCCAGTTACATGTGGCTGGGTAAATTTCATCACGACCTCACTGCGACCTCACTGGAAATCATGGTTAGTAAGGGAAATCATCCTCACATGGCCTTAATTCAGGTTAGTGAAATATTAGAATTTGCACAGATGTGGGATATACCTTGATATAGCCATTTATATGGGAGTTTGTTTCTTCACTTGCTGACTGCGATGCACATCCAATGATTTTTGGGATTCCCCGGATGGTGATTCAAACTTGGCGCAAAGCGACAAGTTGGATGTTGCTGATCCGAAGTGAAAGATGGGCCATTTTGAATCCATCCTTGTTTCTGTGCTCTCCATTGTGGTAGATAGGCTATAGAGGCTATTTGAGGATCGAGGAAGATACCTGTGGTACTTTGATACTGCTATCCTCTGCTCAAGCAGGAACAGATCCGAACTGATCCACCCGGAACCTTCGCTCCCTGTGGAAAGGATGTCGGACATGTGGGCCCAGTGGGGAAAGACAATGGAGGTCAGTGGCGATGGTGTGGTTCGCAAAGTGAGTGGTGGCAACTATGCCCGGCATGTGGCCTGAATTGGTAGGGAAGTACCTCTATTTGGGTAGGGAAAAGGACGTTTTATAAATTTGGAAGTACCTCTATTTTGAAACAAATCCATATTTGCTGAGAGATTTGGTTGCTGCTATGGTATTGTCCCATTGGTTTCAATATGTTGCAATCCACCAAACGTCAGGCAAATCTGATGAACTCCATGGTCTTTTATTCATCAATGAATCGACACGAGAATTGGGTTTTCCATCACTTAATCCGCCCACAAATTGGAAAATTGATGGAAGATCCACAAAAAAATGGAACAATGTTTTGGAATATATATATATATTATGTGTGTGTGTAATACGTGCATGTATATATATATATACATTATATATATATACATACATATATATATAGCTATCTACATATATATGTATATATATATATATATGTATATACATATATATATACATATATATATACATATATATACATATATATACATATATATATACATACATATTTATATATACATATATATATATACATATATATATATATACATATATATATATACATATATATATATATGTATACACGTGTGTGTTTCATTTCATTTCTTATCAACATCCAAGGTGGCCGGCAAAGAGGTCCTGAGCTCCGGCGTGCATTGCTGGGAGGTGGAAGTGACCTCTGGCGCAACGGCCAACAACAACCGCGACATCTACATCGGTGTGGCAGTGCCGGGCTGTGACGTTGAGAAGGGCGAGCATCATGAGAAGGGCAAAGCTTGGTATCTCCGTACGCATGATGGTGCCCGGAAATCCCAATGGCCTAAGATTTTTGATGCTGTCGTTTGATTTGTGTATGTGTTGATGGCCGAAAAAATAATGATCTCATGAGAAAATGGGTGGTTTTGGTGGAAGAAACATCGTGTATGGTTTCTGAATATTATGATTGCTGTTGCTTTTCGAGGTAACACCTATGGCAGCAACGTGGAGAACGAAGATGCGGCGAAGAAGGGCAAACTCTTCGTGCCCGGAGATCGGGTGGGGCTAAGGCTCGACTGCAATGATGGCTCCCTGCGCTTCTACAGAAATGGCGAACCCTTTGGAGACCAGTTCCTTGACTCTGGCCATTTGGGTATGGGTCAAAATTAGGTACCCCAAAATTATGGATGGTTAATACTAAACTAGACATTCACATCTGTGGTCCCCTAGGTCTTCCATTTTGACCCACATCCATTTCACCAATTTATTGGAGGTACCTACCATATATCATGGCTATTTTTCAGGGCTAAGGGCAAATACGCCAAAAATATGGCTCTCCTGAGTCATTATACTCGTCCTATCTAATATTCCGAAAAAATGTGGGAAATCGATTGGGACGATTGGAGTTTGTCTCAAAAAAATGCCAATACCTCAAGAAAACAGTTTTAACAGGAAGACCCATGATAAATCCTCTGGAATTCCGGGTACCCTCTATTATGTATATATATACATATATATATATATATATATTCATATATTTACATATGTTTAATTACATACATGGCATGACATGACATGGCATGGCATGGCATGGCATGACATGACATGACATGACATACATATACACATACACATACACATACACATACATATACATATACATATACATATTACAAAACTAAATCATTACCCTATGTTATATAAAGAAACCGAAACATCATTTCACTGCCCTCGCTAGGTTCCCCCCTGGCAGCATCACTTCGCCAGTGGTCCGCGCCGTTGAGCTGAAATGTCAAGGCCAATCTGTGACGCTGCTGCCAGAAGGAAAGGTCCCTCAGTCTGTGACACTGCTGCCAGAAGTGCAGGGTGCATGAAGGTTGAGCTGAGACGACTTGATGTTTTCTGAAAATCTGAGAACTTGTTGGAAATGAGATATGCCATGTTGTTGGTTTTCGACATCATGTTGTCGCATGGCGCTGTAATTCCTGTACAGTTTGCTATCCTTTTTCCTGGAGCCGGGCTTCAGAACACAGGACCCGAAGCCAGGGTCTCCCACTCGTGGCATATCCGGCGAGCACATGACTTGGATCGGAGTTGGCCTTGAGCCCAAACCCAAGCTGCTCAGCTATACCAAAGGCAAGAGAGCCAAAAAATAATTGCTGTGCTGACGCCACACAGGATGTTGCGGCAATCGGTCGCGGTTGGTTGATGTCATGTTTTTTGCAGCACCTTCATATCTTACATGGTTTTTTGTTACAGTGGATCATCTACTGAATCATCGACAGTTTTTCTAGGACAGTGATTGTACTTTTTGGGGTGGATTCCATCTGAAATTTTGTGGTATGTTATTATGTTAAGCAAAGACACAAGTTGGCAAAGGGTATGGACAATGATGCCTTAGATGTTTCACAATCTTTCGACAGAAATCCCGGCGATCAACCACCACAAGGGTAAGGATAAGTTGGTTTACGAACCCATCCCATGACAAAAACACGGGTTTTGTCAAAAAAACACAAAAAGGGGATACCGAGCTCGCGTTCTGCCTTATATGTGCCTTAACTAAGGTTTATGGTAGATATAACGAACTAGTTAATGGATGTTAATATTTAATGGGGTTTATAAGCCAACTTATAACTTGGGGGCCCCATCCTGCATTTACGGCACTTGTTCATTGCGAAAATGATGACATGACAAACTGTGGGATGAACCTGGTCTAGCCTATGAAAGATATCTCCGCCCTGGGCCCATTTTCCCAGTGACTGGGACACACAGCCAGATACTGCAGGTTTCACATGTGATTTTTGATACTTAATCCAACTTAATTCCGAAATCTATCCCCACTTCTGAAAAATCCCCACGAATATCCATGAATATCCACGAATTCGGATTTGTTTTCAGCACATTTGTGGATGGGATCCAAAAAACAGTCCAGAATCATCCTATAAACCTCCCATGGGTGCCTAAAACCATAGAAAATCAACCAGTTATAGCCCAACCGCACTACCACTTCCTCCTTAGCCCTTTTTTTGTGCCTTGCACCCAGTCATGATTAATTATAAGTTGGTAAACCCCATCAACTACTTCGTTATATCTACCATAAACCATAGAATTCATGCAACGGTTCACGCTATCGCTCGACTGGGGGCCCCATCCTGCATGAAGAATCGACCGGCGCAGGACCCTGAATACCTTCAGTTCCTCATCTCCCTGGGAAGCTTCGAAGTGGGCTCCAAGGTATTCGCGACAGCACCAGGGATGGGGAGTGGAGCAAGTGGAAAAGGGTGACGAAATCCTAAGAAAAATGGGGACATGGGGATTGCTAGCTGATGTATGATGGCGAAGTTGGATGACAGTATCCCCTAAACAGATCAAAATGATCAAAAAAGACAGGCATCTCTAGGATGGTATGGATGATTTGCATCAACAGAGGGGATGTTTAACCAACAATTGGTCAGTGGCTGGAAGCCAAAATGTCAATCAAACATGGCGGGCCGCTGGGAAATCCCCAGCCCCCAACAAGCCAACCGCCAGGTGTACCGTGTGGTGGAGCAAACTTGCAAATTGCAACTGGGCAGCATCAAAAATAATTGACCCATGCAATGGTTGTGGATTTCTGGATGATTTATGGGGGAAATGTGGGATGATGTGGGATATAAAAAATGGACATAAAGATGGGGATATTGATGTGGTGCAGATATGATTCACCAATGAGATATTTAGCCAACGAATGTGGTTAAGCCAATGATAAACCTACCATGTGCGGATGGTGTTCACAACCCATTTTGGGCAAGCCATTGAGGCTGGGGTAGGAAAATCCATTGGAAAGATGGTGTGTCTATGCTGAAAAATGCCCCATGTGTAGGAGAATTTCCCAGCGAACTAAACCTCCAGTTGGTTTGGGAAAAACTCGGTTCCTTATCCTTATGGTCAGTCCATCCGTAGGTTTGCAGCTCATATCCACATGTGTCAGCTGAACCAATCCAGTTGTGGACTTGAATCCCTGTGCTGAGATGCCCATGGTGAACTGCTAAAGTCTCAATGTTGGGGGGAATCCATCCAAAAGAATTGTCAATTCTTGTTTTTCAGATCAATAGTAGGATGTATATGGATGTACGTGTATTTTATGTAGTACCCTCTGGTAATTTAACATAGCTATTGAAAATCACAATTTTTAGTGGGTAAATCAACTATAAATGGCCATTTTCAATAGCTATGTTAAATTACCGGAGGGTATATGGATGTATGTGTATTTTATGTAGTAACCCCCAAACCGATAGAAAAGATTCAGTTGGCCACTGATGTTCATCAATTTCCCCCTTTTTTACAAACACGAATCATGGGAGGAAGCCGCAGGTATCACTCCATGGCCACCACCATGTTCAGCTCCCCACCGGTCGAAGCAGCGCCGGAGGCAATCGTGAAAAATCCCTTGGGATCATGTGGGATATATTCGGATTGACTGGGTTTTATCAACTAGAAATTATGGGATTGTTTATTTCTAAATGTTGATGATATAGGAATTATCCATTGATTTAATTGGGCTTCATCAACTAGTTTATCTGATGCATGCATATCATATATATATATATGTACATAGTTGAGTCTCCATTGTATGATGGATGGATATGTCAGATTGGATGGTGTTATTATTATGAAACTTGTGCCAATTGAAAATTGAATGAAATATAATGGGATAGAATTGATGGATACTAATGAAATATGAACGATTATATTCATTTAATATTTAATGGTGATAATGGTGATTAACCATCAACAATGGGGAATATTATGCGGGAATTATTTTTTGGATACAATGGCATATCATAGTTGAATTGAGGGACATCAATGACATTATACGCAAAAATTGGGAAGGCTAGAATATGAGGATATATAGCCAATCATACAGGATGGGGCCCCCAGTCGAGCTCGCGTTCAGTTGGTTTATAAGTGGCTAGAAATTCTATGGTTTATGGTAGATATAACGAACTAGATACCCTCTGGTAATTTAACATAGCTATGGAAAATCACCATTTTATAGCTGGGTAAATCCACTATTTCTATGGCCATTTTCAATAGCTATGTTAGTTTACCAGAGGGTAACTCCCATTAAATCCCATTAAACCACCATTTTCCTATGGTTTTCCTATGGTTTTCCTATGGTTTTCCTATGGTATTCATGGGGTTTATGAACCAAACATCACTGGGGCTCCCATCCTGGATATCTTGCCACTGTGGGATGATGTGGCGATCTTGTCACGGCTCCCAAGACATATATATCGGGATCATCGGTGGATGGGGATTTCACCTACATACATATATATATATATATATATATGGGTATGGATCAATACCTACTAATACCATTTTAATGGGATGAACATCCATTTACCAGCTATTTTGATGTTCACCAGGGGTACAAGGTTTTGACACACTGCCATATATATATATTGTGGTTAATCATATCCCCATGAATCTCCCGTGAATATCCCATATGTGTCCATAATTCATCCATAAATCTGGGTAAATTTGATCACGACCGAACCCTGTCCTCCCGAACCCTGGAATCATGGTTTATTTTAGGGAAATCATCCCCAAATGGCCAAACTCTTCAGGTTTTAGTGAAATATCATAATTTACCCAGATATTTCTCTTTATTATATCATATCATGTCATTATTTATTATATTTTTTCGATGGCCATTTCAGGAACCTAAATTGGAGGTACCTACCATATATGTTCGGCCTATTTTTCAGGCCTAAATTTCAGGGAATATCCCCAGAAAATATGGCCCAAAATATGGTACGTTTACGTACCTCCATCAATTGGATCCTGAAGATCTCCCATTGAAGTTGGGATGATAATAAACAGTGGTTTTTCATGGGATCTAATGGCATATCATTGGGATATTTCCCCAGATCGACCACTTTTCCTGGGGAAAAATCTGCTCCGGATGCACTCCGGCAGGTCGCTACCCCGCCGAGTCAGGCGCGAGGATCATCCGATGGAAGGTATGGCTCTGATGGATGAAGAGAACTTTAATGGGAATATTTACTACAATGTGGTACCCCCCCAGTTATAAGTTGGTTTATACCCACATCAATTAGTTCGATATATCATATATCTACCATAAGTCCTACTTATTGTAGTTATAAACCAACTTAGCTATCTATGGTTGGTGGTTGGTGGTTGGTGATAGCTATCTGGTTGGATGAAGATATAATAGCTATTTATAGTGATAATAGTGATAATAGTGATAAATATCTCGATAACTTTAATGGGAATATTTACTAACCATTGGTGAGATTCCATGAATTCAGACCAGTCAGTAAGCCAAGTCATATAGCTATTGGGTACGCTGGTGGATTTGATGATTTATAGTGATAATATAATAGTGATAATGACCTGATAATATGGGAATAGCCATTTGGTTGGTGGTTAATGGGAATAATCCTAACGAATTCATATTTTTCAGGGGGGTTGGTTGAAGCCAACCAGTTTACTAACCCTGGTGATTGGGGATTATAACTATACTTTAATGGGGAAAACTATGAATAGTTGGCTTAATAATGGTGATAGCTATCTGGTTGGTGGTTTGGAACATGCATTTTCCCATTGGGAATTTCATAATCCGAACTGACGAAGTCCATGATTTTTCAGAGGGGTTGGTGGCTCAACCACCAACCAGTTTGCTGAGCCGGGTGATTTGGGATAACTATACTTTAATGGTTAACTATTAATGGTTGGCTGAAAATTATTGGGGATCGGGAGATGGTAATTTTTGAGGCTTGTACGAAAAAATTGTCTTGGGATGATCATCAACAAAGAAATCATATGAAAGCTATTGAAAGCTAATAAGTTATACTAACCTCTATTATATCAGAGGATGATCATCAATCCAATAACCCTTTGTTAGGTCAATTGGTTTATTGGGGATCATGAACTAAGCCATTTCATAGGAATATGTACTAGCCAACCGGTATCCCAATCATCGTGGGCATAATAGGCATTAATTATCAACAACGGGGATACAATGAATGTGCATTCTGGGATAATATGGGATATCATACTGACACACCCAGGGTGAAATAGGGAAAAAACATGACATCAAAAGCCATGAGTTTCCCTGGTCCACATGCCCAAAAACACCCCAAAAGTCATATTTTATGAATCAAATCATTAATTCAGTGGAAAATATATCCCATTTATTGTTGATGTTTCGAGCTATATTGTTTTTTCATGTGAATTTCCAGTTGCTATGTTTGATTACTGGAGGGTATATCCATTCATGTTCCATGAATATTTCATTATAGCCCTATTATACCACCAGTATGAACCATTACTATTATTTCCCATGATTACTATCCCACTGTATCCCATGAATATTCCGTTATATTCCTATTCTTTCCCCATATGTCTGCAGGAAAACCCTGCAGGCCCTGGAAACCCGTGATATCCCACTCCATCCCCATGAAATATCCCATTCAATCCCGATAAAACAGCATTTTTGTTGGTTAATCAGTTAATCACCAGTATTAACATTATGTCCCATCGTTTTCCCATAGTTTTTCAGGAAATCTCTACAAAAACCCCACATCTTTGGGTGGTTGACAGCTACCTAAACCAAGAAAGGCCCCACCACTCCAGGCTGTGAGCCGCATCGCCATCACGAAGGGTCCCAGCGGTCCCGGCCCGCAGGGCAGCCCAGAGCGATGGGCGGTTCTGTTGCTGCATATAAGGCGGACAGAAGTGGCTATATCTATATTCAATATATATATGTGTATATTTGTATATATGTATATGTATATATGTGTATATGTCTATATGTATATATGTATAAATGTATATATGTATAAAGGTAAGAGTTTAACGGGGGTGGGAGAATTAAACCCTTATTGAAGATCTTCAATGAATGGAAGAGTTTAACGGGGGTGGGAAATTTCACCCTTATTGAAGATCTTCAACGAATATAAGAGTCTAAGAGGGGTGGGAGAATTCAGCCTTATTGAAGATCTTCAACGAATATAAGAGTCTAAGGGGGGTGGGAGAATTAAACCCTTATTGAAGAATCTTCAATGAATGTAGAAGTTTAACGGGGGTGGGAGAATTTATATGATATGTATAGTGTGAACAGAAAATCATTGTAATTTACGCTATTCTGGGCTTGGGCAACACACGGGGCCTGTGGGTATATGTATATATATATATATGTATATGTATGTATAGACATACATTTATACATATATACATATAGACATCTAGGTATAGGTATATGTATATGTATATGTAGGAGAGACCTTTCTGGACTATTTGACGTCCTTACTAATCTTTATTAATTTGAAATACAAGAAAATACATCGTTATTTCCTTATTTTCCAGCCGCCTCAAAAAAGAAAGTAAAGAAAATAAAGATTTGTTTTCTTAAGTTATATATATATATATTTCCTTTATTTTCTTTTTGAGACTTCTTAAGTTATTTTTCTGTATGAGGCTTCCGGAAAATAAATAAAATACAGAAAACAATTGTTTATTTCTTTATTTTCTCTATTTCCCGGAAGCCTCAAAAGAAAAGCCTGTACTTCTTGGCCTCTGCGCCTATGCTTCTTGGCCCTTGCACCTGTACTTGGCCTTTGCGCCTATTTTTCTTGGCCTTAGCGCCTACACCTCTTGGCCTTTGCGCCTATACATCTTGGCCTTTGCACCTGTGCTTTTTGACCCTTGTGCCTATACTTCTTTGTCTTTGCGCCTATGTTGCTTCTTGGCCTCTCCCCCTGTACTTCTTAGCCTGTGCGCCTATGCTTCTTAGCCCTTGCGCCGGTACTTGGCCTTTGCGCCTATGCTTCTTAGCCTTTGCGCGTGTACCTCTTGGCCTCTGCGCCTGTGCCTTTTGTCCTTCGTGAGTGCACATCTGCGCATTTAGGCCTTTGTTTCTCGCGTTTGCGCCTCTGCTGCTTGGCCTTGCGCCTTTTGTTTAGCCTTAGCGCCTACTTTTGTTTGTGGCGTAATTTTCTGCGCCTGCTTCTCTGCATTCCCTGCCTCCGCTTCTCGTTGTTTTTCTTTGCGGCTGTTCCTCTTTGAGCTTCATGCTTTTGCTGTGTGACCGTTTGCTAAAACTTTTAAAGTGAAAGCCTAAGTGTAAACTTCAATTCTTGAACGAAAATTGATGAGGCGTTTACCTTGCTAGAATATATTGAACCAGGAGATATGATAGAGGTGTGTGTCGAAATTGTGGAACGGAAAAAGGAACAAATAGTTTTTTTCTTGGGAAACCGTCTAGTTTGGGGCTGATAGTTTACTGTGTCCATATCTATCCCCGGTGCCCAAACGCCGACAAAATTTGAAATTCTTGTGTGGCACTGGAACGGGCTCAAGAGACGTCCACAACCCGATCTTGCTTCTCAGCCAAGAGCTGCCATGTTCTCATTGGGTGAGAAGGTGTCATACCAAACTTCTAGTGGTGTGACGCAGCAATGCGTAATCTGGTCCATCCGGTTGGACCATATGTCTCAGATTGGCAACAGCACCATGTCTGCAAATATGCTCCGTGAGCATTCTTTGCCAACCCACGGGTTAACATCTTATCAAGTTCTTATATTCCATATATGTTTGATGCGCCATCTTTGTGACTAATTCTCATTGGCTTCTTTATGCTCAGAATTTGGAGCTCTGAACCTGTTGTGATTATGTATTCTCGTGTTTGCATGCCTGCTTCATTGTATCCGAGGCCAATATGACAGGCCCGATCCGCGAATGTATGGGTGCCAATGGACCGGCTGTTTTGTGTTGCGCCTCATCCTTTGACAACGTCCAATGTGGCTTGGCGCCAATGTCGGCAGAAGAAAATTGTTCGACCACAAATGGGTGTTGAGACTTCCCCAAAACCAAAAGAGCTGTCAGCGGCCATTGAGGCTCAGATGTACGGACGCTCCGACTGTTGCTCCGACTGTTGCACCTCGGCGTGTAATATCTTGTCGAAATTCCAGTTAAGGAAGTGATGTACCGGGTTCGCCTGCGCAACGTTCTCATGATGTTTTGCAACTTCTTGTAGCTTTGCTTTTTCATCGGGCTCCTTAGAGGGGTTGCTACTTTTGGGGGCTGCGTATGAAAGGCACATCTTTGAAACCCTTTTATGATTCAAGAGTTGGTGAGATTCTGGAGCTGCCGAAGTCCAAGGGGGATCATGTGCATATCATGTGCATACCAGCTCCTAAATAATGTATAAAGGGGAGGGGTGTACCCCCTGCTCCAAATATACATTTCATGGTTGAAATGTTGGAATAATCTGGCCTTTCATCGTCCTTCCGATTGTGTTGGCCACGGGCTACCGTGCTGTGCAGACAGTTTGGGTCATCTTCATGCATTATACATTCAAAACAATGTACATACAATGTACATGCATTTTACTAGGCAAGTTTATTCTCGCCCGGCCGTCGCGGGTCAAAAGAAGCAAGGGATTTGCACTCCACTCCCAGCCCCTTTCGAAGTCCCATCAGCCAAATCCTCAGATGAACGTTTCAGGTCGAATTGTAGGTATCATGATTTCTTTCCTTTCTTGGGCAGCCGGTGCAACGTCACTGACGTGAATGACAACGGATTGATCATGGAGTGGCTGTTGAACTTGGTCGTGGATTGTTTTCGTTCGTTTCGCCCATGTTTCGCCGAGGGGAGGATTCTCGCTCGCCGCGTTCCACGCACCTGCATGCCACTTCCTCAGTCTTCTTCATGCGATGTGATGTGCTTGGGAACACAATGATCCAAAGTCCCAAACTATTCAAATGTGGGCAATAGGGAGTCATGGCTGTGAGTTGGTTCTGGCATGATTGTGCGTTGGTGTTGTCTTGGCAAACTTTGTACTTTGGCCCGCGCCCGTGGCACATGCTCAAGTGCCTTCACTTGTCACGTCCAGCTGACACCGCCAACATCATGCAAAGTCACCGGTGCCCGCAGTGATCATGAAGCTTCTTCCTTTCTGCCAGCGGCTCACAAAGTGCGCAAAGCGTATGCAAAAACGACTGTGGCTGGATGAGTTTGATTGAGTTTTGATCTTTCCGAATGATCGTACTAATGCAAAATATATGCTAAATATATGTTTCTTATGTGCTGCTTATATTTGCACTGGCCCGAGGCGACAAATTTGTGAAGTTTATCCACTTGAAAGCCAGACCCCAGGTGCAGAATTTGATTCTTACGAGTTTCAGCCCTTTGTTGCGCTTATTCTGTTCTTCACAATCAGCCGCAGTATTTTGGGAGCATGTGGATAACACATTGATCAATGAGGGGTGTTTGACTTATCATCTACTTGCGCGCGCGATGCCTGTAAGGGGCCCTGTACTTTTGCGTTATTTGTGCGCTCATTCGCTTACATACATTCTGTACATCTCTATTCCTGCCCAGGATTTGGATTCGAAAGCAATGAGAAACCGTGAGAGGAAGGAGCGTGAGCAGATAGAGGACAAAGCCGAGGGGACCAAACTACCCACATCGACGTTGTACCGAATTTGCAGGTGAAATATCACTGAAACTCAATGATTGTTGGGTCAGTTGGGTCGTCGTTACGAAAAGTAGCTGTCACGTATTTGTCAACTGGTACCAAGCGCATATACATGTGCTTGATTGTTGCGATGGTTCTTTTTTTTGCTTGGTTTCTGAAGCCGGGATGATTCAGCAGATGATGACCAGAGTGCTTGGAAACGGGTTGTGATCGTAGAGGCCGGAGCAGCGCAGGATTAGCACATGTATGGCACATGTATAACATATTTTAGCCCATATTTACCGCATGTAGACCATACGTTTACCATATGTATACCCCATGCATACCCCATGCAAACCGGATGTAAACCGCATGTATACCATATGGAAACTATATGGAGACGATTTGGAAACTATATGGAAACTATAGGAAGCCGCATGAAAACCATTTGAAAGCCGTTTGAAAACCATATGCGTCCCCTTTCTATTTTGTTAAGATGTTAGTTTGTTCATTGAAATCTGTTGTGAGTATCCTCCAAGCATTCATTCAGGATGAGGTGGATTGCGGGGAGACAGTTGAAGAGCATAAAGAGGCCCGAACGCTTTGACCATTGCGAACGGGGAAGCTTTATGGTAGATTGGCGCAGATTTTACGATTTGCGTTCAGTGCCTCACGCAGGCCATCTTTGATGCTGAGCCAGTGAGCCACACTGGGAGCACCAAGGCAAGCAGCTTCATCACTCATTGCTGTTCTTGTTTTCATATACTAGTGCGTGCTCGTCCTTGTGCTGCAGGTTGTTTTGCTGGTAGTTTTACATGTTTGGGCGCTAGATGTAGATTATTTTCTTATCGTCGTATTGTGGTATATTGGACTTGTAGGATTTAATATCAATTTATGCCGGTCATATTTGAACTGTATGAAAGCTATGTGGCGTATGCCGGCGTACTGCTGGCGCATAAGTCATCATTTTTGAGGTTGCGGCATTTGCAGATGCTGCACAATGATTTAGCCATGATTTAGCCATCTTTCCATGATTGCTGCTCTAGGACAGGTTCATGCTCCTTGTCAAACGCACCGTGGAGAAGGCCAATAAAGAAAACCGGGAAGGTGCAGCAAAGGACCGATGCCGCGATGCCCGGATTTTGTATGTAACACAATGTGGCCGTTGAAGCTGGTGCCTAGCTAGGCAATGCCGTTGCACAAGCATCGCGCAAACATTCCTTCGCAAGGAGGTGGCTTCAAAGACTCTGCAGAAGGCTCACTCTTTGCCGCCACAAGCAAAGGCAAGTCGTTTGTGAAGAATCAGGGGGTGGATCCGTATAGGGTGCGTGTTGGATGACTCTAGGGTGAGTATAGGAGGACATGATCTGATTGCGTGGATCATTCGCGACTGAGTGCGTGGCAAGATGTGGCTAGTATAAATGGCAACCGTGTCATGTTACTCATGTTGCTGCAGGCAAGCGGTGCCAAGACAGTCCTGACCAAAAAGATGCCGACGCTGTGGCCTTAGTTTTTCCCAAAAGTTGGGGCAAAGGAATATTTGCCTTGCAATAATTAGACAATACGGGCCAATGTTTGCCGATACCATACGTTCGGTATAATGTTCGGCATACTTTCAGTTTACTTTCAGTATACTTTCAGTATACTCTCACTACTTTGTCCATGTCCGATCTCTGTGTGTCATTGCCGCCCTCTTTCCTGATTTGATTCAGTGGGTCAGTCGGACACCATTGCGTTGACCGCCCCAGCTCATTCAAGGCTGCCAAAGGGAAACCAGTCTTCGAATTCCAAGGCTGGGGGCGATTGGGAGATGTCATGATAGTGACATGGTATGTTCGGTACCATGGTACGTTCAATTGTGTTCAGTGTTTTTGTGTTTTTTGGATCGCACGTTGATCGTTGATGGACGGTTGACGATGTATTGATCGTTGATGGACATATGCAAGCTAGAATGTCAGAACATACGCCAGATAGAGTGCCCCGAAACAGGCTATATAAATTCCCAGCAGATGTGCCAGACAGAACGCCCGAACACATACATACCATATACATACCATATACATACCATATAGATCCATATACAACATCAGAACTTTGGCCAGAATTTCAGTCGGATAGATCGTCCGAAGGTATGCCAGATGCTACGCCAGAAGATATGCGAAGCAAAACGCCAGAGTCAATGCAAGTTTGCCAGTAATGCCACTTAATTTCTGTCTAAGTTGCTAGATGACATTTCACAGAGAACGCGAACATGGTTCTGGTCAGGGGGCAGTCACACCGGTGCAGAAGACTGTCCTCAAGAAGAAGATGCCTGTAGAGCGCCTTGACAGTTGTTCGGGGTGGACAGGACAGGTGTATGTGATTTTGAGAGCGTGCTCCCGAGCAGTTTTTTGAATGCGCGGTAATTTATTGCGGGATGCATGTTTTTTGGACCTGGGCACCCTTTTTTGGACCTGTACACGTTTTTTGGACCTAACCAGAATTTTTTTTGGACCTAGGGTCACAAAATGTGGGGGACTTGCCTATGTGTTTTCTGGACCCTGTGGGAATATTTTTTGTGGACCTGCATGAATTTGTTCTGGACCCACGGATTTTTTTTCCGACAGCCAAATTAATTGTTTCTAAGCTCGGTCTCTGTTTTTTGGACCCGTGCACCTGCTTCCTGGACCTTGCCTCCATAGGGTGGGGGGCACAGGTGGGGGGGACTTTAGGAGGCCACGGTGGAACCAGATATAAAACCAAATGAATGCAGGGAATATTGACGCAACATGAATGCAGCGCAGGAAGTTGTTGAGGGGCACCGGGGAGGAAGCTTAGAGATTAAAACAAAAATAACGGAAGAAGTCATGGGGAGGCGACGGGGGATTAGATATTGAAACTTAATGAATGCAAGAAGTTGAGGAAGTTTGATGAGAGGCACAGGGGGGGAAGGTAGATATTGAAACCAGGTGAGCGCAAGAAGTTGTTGAGAGACAAGGGGGGAAGCTTAGACATTGAAACCAAGTTGAGATGCATGCAAAAAGTTGTTAAGAGGCCAGAGGTGAAGTCTTGAGACCAAGCGAATGAATGCAGGAAATTGGTGAGAGGCACGGGGGGGGGAAGTTTAGATATTGAAGCCAGGTGAATGTTCCCAAGTGGGGCACAGAGGCGTGAAGAGTAGAAATTGAGAAGAAGAGGGCAGAATGGAAAGGAGGTGGGAAACCCAATGTGTCACAAGGAGATGGGCGCTGCACTCCGTGGAGAGTATAGATATTGAAGCCCAATGAATGCAGGAAGTTGAAGAAGTTTGATGAGAGGCACAGGGGGGAAAGTTAGATATTAAAACCAGATGAGCGCTAGAAGTTGTTGAGAGACAGGGGAAGCCGAGATATTGCAACTAAATGCATGCAGGAAGTTGCTGAGAGGCACAGGGGCGCAGGAGAAATTCGGATATTGAAACAGCATAAAGGCAAGAAGTTGTGGAGAGGCCAACGGGGGGAAACCGACATATGAAACCAAATGGATGCAGGAAGTTGAAAGGCACATTGGGGGAATAGAAATTTAGATATTAAAACAAGATGAGCGCAATAAGTTGCTGAGAGATGACGGGTGAAGCCTAGACATTGAACCCACATTGGCTGCAGGCAACGAAGACCATCATGGACAGGCAACGAAGACCATCATGGCAAAGAAGTTTGATGAGCTGTCATTCCTGTCACACAGGTTGGAGTTCAAGGCCCCCAGGCTGGCTATACCCCTCGCAAGCAGCAACGAACTCACCAGTGACCCAGGATGAGTGTCCAAGTCGGTTCAAGCTGTGAGGACAACATTACATGGCACTTCCTGCCCAGTTGCATGCTAGCGCACTCTACCGCCCTATTGTCTGAAGAATTGCGATGCAGACGCTGCTAGTGCAGCTCTAGCCCCCTACCGTCTGAAGAATTGCGAGGTGTGGCTCGCGGGCACGAGTGTCCAAGTCGGGTCAAGCTGTGAGGACAACACTACATGGCACTTCCTGCCCAGTTGCATGCTAGTGCAGCTCTAGCGCCCTACTGTCTGAAGAATTGCGATGCAGACGCGCCCTGGAGAATCTACCGAAAGGGGGTATGGCCAAGGCCGAGCAGGAGGGAAGGGTGGTGTGTCACAAGGAGATGGGCGCTGCACTCCGTGGAGAGTATATTGAAGCCCAATGAATGCAGGAAGTTAAAGAAGTTTGATGAGAGGCACAGGGGGGAAAGTTAGATATTAAAACCAGATGAGCGCTAGAAGTTGTTGAGAGACAGGGGAAGCCGAGATATTGTAACCAAATGCATGCAGTAAGTTGCTGAGAGGCACATGAAACAGCATAAAGGCAAGAAGTTGTGGAGAGGCCAACGGGGGGAAACCGACATATGAAACCAAATGGATGCAGGAAGTTGAAAGGCACATTGGGGGGAATAGAAAGTTAGATATTAAAACAAGATGAGCGCAATAAGTTGCTGAGAGATGACGGGTGAAGCCTAGACATTGAACCCACATTGGCTGCAGGCAACGAAGACCATCATGGACAGGCAACGAAGACCATCATGGCAAAGAAGTTTGATGAGCTGTCATTCCTGTCACACAGGTTGGAGTTCAAGGCCCCCAGGCTGGCTATACCCCTCGCAAGCAGCAACGAACTCACCAGTGACCCAGGATGAGTGTCCAAGTCGGTTCAAGCTGTGAGGACAACATTACATGGCACTTCCTGCCCAGTTGCATGCTAGCGCACTCTACCGCCCTATTGTCTGAAGAATTGCGATGCAGACGCTGCTAGTGCAGCTCTAGCCCCCTACCGTCTGAAGAATTGCGAGGTGTGGCTCGCGGGCACGAGTGTCCAAGTCGGGGCAAGCTGTGAGGACAACACTACATGGCACTTCCTGCCCAGTTGCATGCTAGTGCAGCTCTAGCGCCCTACTGTCTGAAGAATTGCGATGCAGACGCGCCCTGGAGAATCTACCGAAAGGGGGTATGGCCAAGGCCGAGCAGGAGGGAAGGGTGAGGTCCAGCAAAAGGGTGTGCAGGTCCAAAAGAAGGGTAGCCATCTCCAAAAGAATTGTAGTAAGGTCCAATAAAAGTGTCCAGGTCCAAAAGAAATGTAACGAGGTCCAAAAAAAGTGTTTTCCATTTATTGCTAAGCCTATCTACTTGCAGTGTGTGTCCCAGGCCCAAAGCCCAAGGAAGCCTCTTCAGCTTCAGGTTCAAAGGCGGGTTGATTTCAGCCATGTCATGGTGGTGGCCGGGTGTTCCCCTCCTATTAACGACCATCCAGATACCATCCAGCTTCCAGGCTCTTTACAGTTTCTTTGTTGCGCCATACTTGAGCTGTGGCATGTTTGCTGCAGTGGACGGGTTCTTGCTGGGTAAGACAGGAAAGCGATAAATTCGCAATAAAGATATACTTCTGCAGCCCTTGTTGCGATAGGTACCGATGCCCCCTGCGTACCCACCTCCGCAACGCACGGTTCGTGCGCCTTTGCAGAAGGGGGGCGCGTTGCTGCCACCTCCTCCCCCGCCACCGGCGGCGGCGGCGGCACCAGGCTGTTCGAATGATTTGCGCAGCGTGTGATATTCATGATATATCCATGATATATTTATGATTTGAGAAGCTTTGAGCATGCTTTGAGCATAAGGTACATGAGTTGCACATGAACTGTTAATTATTTTTCAAAAGTTCAAATAGTGATGCACTACGAGGAAGTACCAGTATGTTGCTTTCGCATGAGCTTCTGATATGCTCTCATGTTTTCACAGTGGTATAGTGTTCTCGTTCGTCCTTTGCATAGCTCTTCATGTGACCATGTCGGCTTAGGAGGCCCGTAGCTAGGGCAATTTGCTCGGCCACAGGGATTTTGAAGAGCTATTCTATCCTTGCTGCATGCGCCTGTGGTTGGTTTGCTGCCTGCACTTTTGTGACCGCGGCAGGCGTGGACATCGCAGTCAATGGGAACGCTTCCAGTGTAACACTCAGCGTGCAGTTGTTCTGACCCCACCCAGGATAGTTGCAAGTTTTCAATAAGTTTTGGGCTGTTCAAACGTTGATAGATCACTGCACTTGCCATGCACTTATTCAGTGTAAATGTTATTGGAATGTGCTTCAAATTTTGTTCGACATTCGTTTGTGCAATCTCAGCGTGATTTGGTCACAAGGTGGTGCAAAGAACATTCCCGCCATGGGGCGCTCCGCCCAGTCATGGACTGAGGATGACAGCAGTCCTGCTGCTGTCTTTGTGACAGCTTTGTGATCATTTTTCCAACATGTGTCATGTCATTGTCATGTCCTGGACTTCCATGTCAATGTGGGCTTTTCCGTTTTCAATGGGTATGCCTGATATTTGCATTGCATTTGGTACAATGCATGTATAACGTTTTAGATGACATCGCTGTTATCCAGTGCCGAGGCCTGACCCGTGTACGTCCTGATCAAGCTGGCAGGGGCTTTTACTTTGACGATCACTTTCGCGACCATGATGGCAGATGGTTCGCGCAGGGGGCCTCAAGAGTTTGCCTGCCTTTCTTGGGCGGCTGTTGCGGCTGTCAGATACTGCCGTTCGAGCTGCATTGCTGCATGAATGTCTTCAGGGCTTCAGCGCAGTGCAAACGAATTCTTTGGTCATTGTTTGCAGATCTTTCCACACCCTTGCTTTGTTCCATCTATGGCTCTACCATCGTTTCTTCCATGGAGTGCTTTCCATGGTTTGCCTGCGCGCTGCGCGCGTTTTATGATTTTGTCATGGCTGCCTTCTATACTCCCTACATAAGTCAAGTATAGGGAAGTATGGGTACATTATAGGTATAGTATAGATACATTGCAGGTACATTGTAGGGAAGTATTTGAAGACCTCATCAGAATGATTTCAGCGTGATATCGCAATGATATCAAACTGGATTCAGGCTGGTTTGGAAATTTGTGAAGTTCAGTCGCTGAGAATTTGCTGTGTAGATCCTTTGCGAGCCCGTCGCGACAAGACAACTGAGAACTGGCCTTGGACGCTTTCGTGGACGCGGAAACAAAGGAAAATCCACGAATCTCGAGGCGGACAGCAACCTGATGCCCGAACTATGCCAGAACTTCTTGGGATACTGGCCAGTGTTTTGCACTTACATGGTTGTAGCATGGTTGTCGCTAGGATTTTAGCTTAATCTTGCGCTCAAGATCAGTGGTTTGAACATTTCTTTTGGCGGATGTCAGTGCGGCATCCGCATGCAAAGCATTTGCACAGCGAGGACCTTAGGATGGACTTGTTTGCAACCGTTACAATACAAGTTCTGCGTTTCATACTTCTTCTTCACGTTTCCAAGATTTGTTTGTCACTGTGTGGAGTTCGACGTGGTTCCACCGTCCCGGCAGGCATTGCGATGGGGGGCCGTGTCAGACCTGACATCTATGTTGAGATCGCAACAGGACATGATGATTTGAGCATCGACCCAGATGAACAGCACTCCTATCATCCTTTAGCGTCTGAGTTGACCTTAAGCTGTCGGTAGATCACTCAGCGAGACTCTAGCTGCTCACAAAGCTTCGGTGTAGCTTCAGTATGCTTCGGCGTTGGCCATCACCGGCAAACTTGGCAAAGTCACAGGTGATTCTATGATACTGTGTTTTCAAAGCTACAGTACGTCACAAACGATGTTAAGATTCAGGCAACCAGGTAGCCTAAACATAACCCGTATATAACCCGTCACAAACCTCACATAAACCTCACTCTAAACATCCAAGTCAACTCCAATACTGACGATGCTGAAGCTTCCAACATCTTCCAACGCGTGCAATCTGCAAAAACGCTGACGTCGGCTTCACGTTCCATTGGTGTTTGTGCCTCCATGGCTCACGCATGCACCACATGTAAATTCATAATACGTACATAATGCGTACATGACGCAAATATCTCAGATCATCTTCATATCATGTTCGGATCATGTTTGGAGTAATTACACTTTCTGTTTCCGCGCTTGCCGTTTGTTGTGGCGCGAATGCGTATCGAATGTGTATGAAACTTTTCGAAAAAGAGGAACATATGATGACAATCGTTTCCCAGCTCATTTCCTGTCAGACTTTTATCTGGCTTGCCAACTTTTCAGGCCACCATTGGATTTTCGTTGCGCGCCTATTCTCAGGCGAGACAGGATTGGTACACGTTTGACATGAGACATCCATTTTGGTGCCAACGCATTGCCAATGCATGTCTTTGCAGAGTTTGGCAAGTTTGTAGCAGTTGGCACGCGGTATGCTACCTTACTAGCATTGAGTTTCTGCTTAGCGTCGCATTCTTCATGCATTCTTCCTATCTTGACCTACTGATATCGAGGCGCGGCGCGTGAAACTGCCAAGTGTTGAGTGTTGATGGTCATCAGGTAACCAGGTACTTCAGCAGTTGCCGCCTCTCAGTAAATGTTTCGGATTGTTTCGGTTTTGTCACTCAGTGTGTACAATGTGTATTCAAAAAAGATTTAAATACTTTGTCATCAAAGCATTAAGGAGGGGGTATATCATGTGCATATTTGTTTTGCCTATGTAATTAGCCACAAGTTTCAAATGGATGCCGACAGGCATCTTTTGCAACTTCTATACGGCTCAGAAACCTTCAGTACTTGCTTTGTTTGCAAAGGAGCAGATCTGACCTTTTCTCAGGACGTAGTACACGTGAAGAAACAAACTGGCTGCATTGTGATGTAGGTTTTCCAGTCACCTGACACATCTCGTCTTTTCGTGGCTCAGGTTGGCAGCCCTCCATCAGAAGCCACCGTCATGCTGCCAGCTCGACGTGAGCGATCCCCCCGCCGTGAAACGCGCTGCGGGGTGAAGGTGGTGACAAATGACATCGAGGCTGCGCTCAGCCGCGCAAAGCTATACGGCATCCTGGCCGCGTGTGTCTGGCCTGGAGGTTGGATTAGGTTGATGGTAGGTTGCATGGCCCAAAAACATGATTTAAATCACGCTACACAACCGGGTGCATTTTATTCATTATCTGTCCATATCTGTCCCTCTATGATACTAAACGGTGGACCCACCAAATTATAAACACCTGCAGTAGTTTCTGGCTATCGGCTGACTCGGTGTTTTGGAAGGGTTGTCGATTTTTGCGATTGTATACTTCGATGTTGTGCAAGGTATGCTGGTACGGTGGGCTGGGGTGGGGTGGAGTGGGGTGGGGTGGGGCTAATAACGCTCCTTGGCACTTGCACACCAACATGATGGTACATTAGAGATGGGGTGGGGTGGGGCTAATAACGTTCCTTGGCACTTGCGCACCAACATGATGCTACGTTAGAGATGGGGTCGGGTGGGGTGGGGTGGGGCTAACAACGTTCCCTGGCACTTGTACACCGACATGATGCTACGTTAGAGATGGGGTGGGGTGGGGCTCATACGGTTCCGTGGCACTTGCACACCGACAGGCTACGCGGGCGTTACGCTGATGGAACATGTTGCTATGCGGATGTTACGCTGATGGAACAGGTTGCTACGCGGATGTCACGCTGATGGAACATGTTGCTACGCGGATGTCGCGCTGACGGAACATGTTGCTACGCTTGCGCAGTTACCGTACGTGAACATAGGTTTCATGTTACGCTGATGGTTTGATGGCGCGCATACCTTGCGCATACATCTTCTTACACATTTTGTTACTTACATACCCCTTGGTCATACCCCATTGGTTTTGGTCGTTATTATATCCGCATCTTTGGCGGCCGCGAGGCTGGATGCTCAGAGATTATGATCGCTTTGCTTGGCTGGCAAATGGAGAGTGTGGGATCATACAAGTAATATATGCATATGTATGTATATATATATACATATTTATATATATATATATCAATAAATAGATATTTTTTGCACTTATGTATGTAAATCAGTTCTTGTTCGTAATTCTACTCATCGTATTCACATATATATATATACAGATAGATATGTACATAGACTTATTTGACATAAACAGATTAATGGCATTTTGTGCAGGAGTTTGCTTTTAATATACATACAAATCTTGATATATATATATATATATATATTTATTTATTTATATATATATATATATTTATTTATTTATATATACATATTTAAATATACATATATTTTTTTAGGCATATGAGGGATGATTGATCCCCGCTCTCGTGACAAAATTTCAACATCTCCGAAGCACAGGTTGGCGATGGGCTGTCTTGCTTTCCCTTCTCTAAAGACCGGTAGGCTGTGAGAAACAACACGGCACTCCATGGCCGGTACTTCAGTCTGGATAATCCCTGCCCTTGTGATGAAATATGAAGATATATGTTGGCTTCGAACTTTGAAAGCACAGGTTGGTGCCGGATCGTCTTGTTTTTCTTTTGCTTCCATAAGACCGGTAGGCTGTGTGAAACAGCACTCCATGACTGGCACGTCCGGGCACTGCTGGTGGTTTCATGTGGAAACAACTAAAGTGCTGAAAACCAACCTTGTGCAGGAAACGTTTCGCAGAGCCACAAAATGTCAGCCGTGTTCATGATTGCTTCAGACCTCGGGACAACAATTGCTCTTAGTTTTTAGTTAGTATGACTGCTGTAATTGATAGAAAACTTGAATTAAAGTTGAAGTAATTGGATTTTAGGGCTATTACCCAGCTACCAAGTGGGACTGTCATCCATGAAGGCCTTCGATCCATGAGTTTGCGTTGCGGTGCCAAACTGCAAGAGGTTCGAGTAAAGTTATTATAGCCCCTTACCTGTGGTAAGTTAGTCTTAACAACATTTATGGAATGATAACATCACTTATAACCATTTACAACCATTTAAAACTGGTAAAGGGCTTTAACGGTAGGAATGGGGTGGTAAACGGTGTCCTTAGGGCCGTGGTAAACGTTTTCAACTTGCAAGGAGTGTGTTTTGCGAAATCGAAGATATAAACATATGGAGGTTTCCTACAACGGAAGGATTCCCAAACCATCCAAGTTAGATCATGTTAGTGTTGAAACCCATGCTTTTTAGGATCTCCCGTAATAAGAAACCCCCATAAGTTGATGAAGCAAAAATCACTTTTGACTGAAGGCTTATTGAATGGCACTCTTGGACACCTTCCAAAATGGACAGACCATACCCTTTCCATAAAAGGATTGTTTGGAATACTAAGGAAGATACCCCTAAATCAAAATAAAGGGCTGTAATTTCCAACTTGTAAAAAGAGTGGTCCGGCCCATTATATAAAAATATACTTGCGCCCAAACTTTCCATAGCACCTATTTTACTATTGTGGCAGCATACAGCATCATACCCCTCAACCAAGGGAGATGGTAGAAATATTTAATGGTTAGCGATAGGCCCCCCCCAAATAGCGATACCCTCTGTTTTTTAAGCAAGGCAAAGACGTATGATTTTGACGGCGGCTCATACATATATACATCTACATATATATAATATATATATGTGTGTGTATGTATGTATATATATATATATTTATATATATGTGTATATATATATATAAAGAATACGCGTAGTGCTTGGCAGGCGACTCGACAAATGCACGTTGGTTCAAGGTTTAGCCAAAACCCTATTCATTGAAGCTTTCCCGCCCTCCATCCCCTTAAACACAGGTGTCGTAGAGCATATATCCCATCTTGAGTTGCATCAACCTTCCTAGTCAGTCCGGTGTCGGGATCATATCGGGCACGTATTTAGCATCACGTTGAGATTCTAGATTTATGTCATGCAGCAAAAGCATTCATGCTTTGATTCGTTTCTGATCCTTGCTCAGAGACGTTGCTCAACGAAAACGTGTTGGAATAACGTGGGTGAGCCACTGCACGTTGAGATTATTTGGAACCACCGAAACTAAAGGCATGAAGGAACAACTGCACGCACGGTGCAAACCGTTGAAGACCTGTAGGTAGGTTCTGATACAGCCCTGGCTTGCTTGTTGGCAAACATCGTTGCATCACAAAATTTAGACAAGCGCAAGGTGCAGACCAAGGCACCAAAACTACAGCATTAAGGAAAATTTTCACGTGCGTTGCACGCTGTTGAAGACCTGTAGGTGGGTTCTGATACAGCCTTGTCTCACGTCACATTTCAGTATATAGAAATTACCACAGCCCGTCATGCTATACGTAAAGGCCCCTTCCAGATGTGTATATATATATATGTATGTATGTATATATATATATTATATTTATTTGTTGATTAATATATTCTTTCTTTATTTATTTATTATTTCTTTATCTATGTATAGTTTTTTTGGGTATACATATGTTTATCTATATTCAATATCTATATATCTGTCGGATACTGAATACATTGCCAATAGATATTTTCACTATTTTATATAATAGATAATACCACTTGATATTCAATGTTTAGTAAATTAGATATCGAATATATAGCTACATTTGGGTATACAGTTTCATCCATATATAATTACTATTTACATGTAAAGTATGGGATATTCATATTGGATACATGATATATTTGAGTTTAAGATATATTTACACCAACCATATTTTTAATCTCATACTATATGATAGGTGTATCCAATAATTCCACTATGAATACAATACAATGCACCTATCTATTTCCAATATCAAATATCCGATACAAATTGATTTGGAATATTTCAATGTTATTGCATTAGTATCCATTAGTGTATGTTCATACTAAATACTGATACTCAAAAGTAGGTTCAGATTGGAATCTTTAATATACTGATTAAAGTAGTTAGTGTTCAAGATAGATTTATCCAATGTGCCAAGACCAGATAATATGCCAAAGCTGTATGTCCTATATCATACCGGATAATTAGATGATTACGATTTTTAAGGTGGCTATAGATGATTGATCACAAAATCTGCGGGCGCAATGATCATGAAGACTTATTGCATTGTTTCCTATTGAATAATGAAACCATCCACGAAAAAGCGTGATGCTGATGGGGTATGATCATGATCATCTACAGGAGAATAGTTGTACTAAGCACAGGATATCATGAGGTATATCAATCCGAGCGAATCTCCAAGGGAGGTGAACCAACCAAAAGTGGTGATTTTACTAAGTTGCCTTATAAGTGGCTGAATTCTATGGTTTATGGTAGATAGAACTATAGTTAATGGGGTTATAAACCAACATAATTGGGGGGCACCATCCTGTTGGTAAGATTTTCGCATTTGAGGCTTTGAGGCAATAAAAAAAGAGAAGTTGCCCATGAAGATTGGATTTTGAGTGAAATTGCAACCATAATCTGGATATACCCTACTTTGGGGATAGGTTGAAACCATAATTCGTCCCCATCCGTCGACCTTTGATCCCCATGGAATCACATTGTCTCCATTGGTCACTGGTTAGTCGTCCCGTCATCTCCATAATTCCATGATTATTCCCATTTTAATACCCACAAACTTGATGGTTAAAACTCCTTATAATGTTGGTCACATCCCTTGTTGCCCATTATCATTGATGTTTGGCTATTAAATACATATTCTCGATGTTTATCCCCAAAATTAATATCCAATAACCAATGACCATCTTTGGAAAATTCCTTTTGATTACGTACATGTATCAAATATTATTGGAAACAAGTATTTCTAAACATCCGCTCTTGGAACATATGTTTTCAAATCCAAGACCCATTCCCGCATATTCTTGATCAAAATCTATTATTGTATTCTAAATGTGTCAGTTATTGTACATATTATTTATCCACTGCTTTGCATTCCCTTAGGATCATTATGTTCATTATCCATTGGTGATTAGACATTTGAGATAATATTTTTCTAATTACCATTCCATGTTGAATACATATTTCCAAGTTGAAGATATATAGTAGGATTGACTATAGTTCCAAATATACCATTACTATGGTTGTAATTATCAATATACTATTAATTTCTATGGAATCGTTTTAGCGCTGTTCACATACCAATTTTGTTATCAATATACAATTCTCACATGTTTCCGCTCCATTAATATCTATAATTTATTCTTTGATATCAAGAATCTATGTAGAATCCCCTGTTATTAGTATACTATTCATATCTTGGAATAATCTTACCCCTATTCATATACCCTTATAATATCTGAATAGGAGTAAGATTTTTCCACAGATGTGAATAATGATTATTCCATAGATTATTCCATAGATTATTCCATAGATTATTCCATAGATTATTCCATAGATTATTCCATAGATTATTCCATAGATATTATTCATATCAATGATCAATGATTATCTATTATATATATACATAGTTCCCATATATAATTATCATATATTTCTTTAATATCCATACAGGATGGGGGCCCATAGTTATCAGTTGGCTTATGAACCATTATAAACACCAATAACAGTTCGTTATATCTACCATAAACCATAGAATTCAGCCACTTATAAACCAACTGAACGCGAGCTCGACTGGGGGCGCCATCCTGCATAGAATTCCCATAGTTTTTTTCCATCCCCAATCAATGGGAATTTCAGGATCCTAAAATGGAGGTACTGTACCATATAAGGCCATATTTTGTGGGATATTTTGTGGGGATATTCCCTGAATTTTAGGCCTAAAAAATAGGCCTTATATATGGTAGGTACCTCCAATTGGGGATTCCCATGGAAAATGGCGAGATGCCCGGGATGTGCGGCTATTAAATACATATTCTTGATTTTTATCCCCAAATTTAATATCTAATAACTAATCACCAATAACCAATTTTTGATGGATAAATTCACTATAAATCACCATTTTCCAGTTCGCAAACTGTTTGTTTACCAGAGGGTAACTCCCATTAAATCCCATTAAACCACCATTTTCCTATGGTTTTCCTATGGTTTTGCCATGGTTTTCCCATTGACCCAAGACCTTCCAAACCGCTTCCACCAGGTCCGACCCCACAACCGCGCCCGGCACCGCCGCCGCCGCGCCAGAGAAGTCTGCGGCAGCCAAGGTGCAGAGTTTGGGGAACCAAAAACGGGAGGATTTCACCGAGAAAAATGTGGGTTTTAATGGGATTTACCCTCTGGTTATGTCAAAATAGCTATTGAAAATGGTGATTTATAGTGGATTTACCCATTGAAAATGGTGATTTTCCATAGCTATGTTAGTTTACCAGAGGGTAATGGGAAATGTCATGGGGATGGAATGGAATGGATTTTTTTAAAGGATTTACTACAATGGTGGTACCCCAATAGCTGGATGTGTTTTAGAATGGAAAATCCTAAAGTAAAATATGGATGATGTGGGAGAAAAAATATGGAAAATACCCGTGAAAAATGGAGATTTGAATGGGAAAAACATCTATAATCCAATAATGTAATGGATATAGTTATAATATGAATTTTCATAGGGATGTAATGGGAATATTTATGGAATATCCATGAGATGCAATGGAATATCAGTCAGTAAACGAACAAAACTATGGAAAATTTGTACAAACGGAAATTTGAGTGGGAAAAACATCGAATTTGATGTTTCCATAGTTATGTTAGTTTGCTGGAGGGCCGGATAATCCTTCAAAAAAGTGGATTTGAATCCAACAAAAATTGGAACATGCTTTAATCCTCGAAGTGGATTTAAGCGCTGCGACAACACCTGAACCTTGAAGATTAAGAGATGGCCATAGGGGATTTTTGATGTTCACCTTTTCATCTTTTCTGGGTGATTTTTTTTGTAAAAATGGATCATCTTTGACCAGAAAATGTTATATCATATACCCTCTGGTAATTTAACATAGCTATTGAAAATTGCCATTTATAGTTGATTTACCCATTAAAAAACGTGTTTTTCCATCGCTATGCTAGTTTACCAGAGGGTGCCATATTTTTGGATGAACATGAATAAATTCCAGCCATTTTGGTGTTCACCAAGGGAAAGTTGTGCAACAATTTTCAGGCTCCGCGCGGGTCGGTTGGTATACTGCTGCTGAAAATCTCAATCAAAGCCCATCATGTCATTTAGTAATTTAGTTGTTTCCAAATAGTAGGGACAATGATGTCCTAAACCATGAAAGCTTAGGTTTCCCCGTTTCACCGGCAAGAAAATCAGATCCATTCCTTGAACGAAGAACGTCGTGAGGCCTCAACGATGGCACGTGCCAAAGAACTTGCGAGGTGCACAGATCCAGTGGTGATCCAGTCATTTCCTTTATGAAAAATGACCATAAAGATCATCATCTGGTTAATAATGGTTAATAATAAATGGTTAATAATGGTTAATAATGGTTAATAATGGTTAATAGTGGTTAATAATAATAATAATGGTCAATAATAACTGGTTGGTGGTTTCAAAACATGGAATTTTACTTTCCAGTTCATATATGGGATGCCATCCGAAACCCATTGACAAACTCCATCATTTTTCAAGATAGGTAAAACCAATAAGCAGTCATTGAATTTGTGGTTTCAGAAGTGCTACTGGTGACAGTGAGAAGATTCAGTGTTGGATTCAGGAGCGAATCCACTACTGTATCTTTTTCTTGGTCCTTCTTTCTGATACCCTCCAGTAATTAACGTGGCAATGGAAAAATCCGCTCTAAATTTTGTGTTCATGGAAAAAGACAATTGTGTTTTAATGGGAGAACAAATCCAAATGGTGGATTTTCCATCGCAATGTTTGATGGCCAGAGGGTGCATCCCACTTGTAAATGGTTGTAATCTGCTATTAGATGGACGGTGTTTGGTTACAACCTCTTTTGATTGGGATATGTTGAATTCGAATAAGAATCCTTTCCTTTGTGGGACTTTTGAGTCGGTTTATTTTCCAATATACCGTAGCATCATATGACTAAACATCCCATTTCAAGGGTATTCTGCAAAACTATCAAGGAACCTACAAAGTGGTGCGCCCACCTTTAAACTGCTTTATGTTTACCCAGGCAACTACAGATGATTGTCCACCACCACCCCAAATGGGTATGTATCAAAATTCGATGCCCTCAAAATTGGAGGTTCAATCCGAGAATGAACAGAATTTCTGGTTCCGGTAGCCTTAAATAATGACCCATACCCAGATACTGTATCTACCACCAGCTGCCAACAGTTGATTTTTTCCAAGAGCCAGGCTTGCGAGGCTCAGAAAGATTGATTCAAAGAAGGCGCCAGTTTGAATCGAGCTTGCACTTTTTGTCATTTTTGAATGGGATATGAACGGGAATAAATATGAAATACGTTTATTATAGTATAACCGTATAGTTAATCATCTTACGATAGGCATCAAAAATGGAAATTCGATGGGATATGAATGGGATATGAATGGAAATATAGTAAGATGATATGGGATATATAACCATCTACAGTCATAAATCTATAGTTGCTCCATAGATTACTGGACGGCATAAGCAGTAGATGCCCCATCAATTGGTCGTTACAATGGGCCCTGGTCGATTGTCGAAGGTCCACTGTAACGGCTTTCATCACCATTCCATTCTGTTGTTTTTTTCTTAGCGGTTTCATCCGTTTTATTCTGTTGGTGAAACTATATATATATATATTATTTTTATATATATACATATATGTATTAGTTAGTATGATCCCTGAACCAATCATCAATCATCATTCATCCATGATATTCCCATTCATTCCCATTAAATCCCCATTAAACTCTCCTCATTTTTTGTTGGTTCCCCATGAAAATTCCCCATGGAAATCCACCACGATACGCTCCAGGTGATGGCCCTCTTGATTTGTCGGGGGATGTACTGCTGGAATCCACTGAAGGCAACGAACCATTCCAGCTGATCTGAGGTGGTCAAAACGGTCAAAAGCCCTGTTGGCTTTTCTGATGACTTCGGGGATTGTACTACCCTTCAGATAGAATATCGGGATACCGCTAATCAAACAGAAAATCTATGAAAATCTCTAAACTGGTGCTTTTTCTAATGGGGAAATCATCGAACGAAATGGGTGGTATGTTCGAGGCACAACTTCCAAGTTCATTTGACCCTGGTTGATGGGGATGGAGCACAGTAAAAAGCCGAGCCATGGGAGCAATGAACAAAATACCCCTGGTTGGTGATCCGAACTCGGGACTGAGAGTGCCGAATTTACCATCTGGTTATGACTAACAGTTTGCCATGGTTTTTCGATGGCCCTAATCGAAATAGATGGTTTACCGAACTTAATAGCATGGTGGATCTTTCCATGGCTATGTTAAATAACCAGATGGTACTGGGGATGATGTTCTAACCCATAGGATTGGGAAACCGTTGTCAACGAACGAGTATTTCATGAGATGGGATAGGAGAGGGATATGTTTTATGGCTCATGTGTTCTCAGAAAAATCATGTTTGGAATTATCCAAGGCAGGGCAAACATAGCTTTGAACCATACCATATCCAATTTCAGCATCCTTGCCGGCTCTTGGTTGCAAGAATATGTCCATCAGAAAAACACAAGATGGTGTTCGCATTTGACAATTCGCAGGGTGGGTTGAGCTTTTGGGTCGATTACTATTGGTATCCCTTATTTTAGTTGGTGAAAGATCACGTCAAATCATGGCCATGTCATCCCTATTTCTGTGGTTTACCCTCTAATCAGTCACGTGGCTACAAGATGGGGCCCCATAGTTACAAGTTGGTTTATAAACCACTATAATCCCCATTAACTATAGTTATATCCACCATAAACCATTGTTAAGCCACTTATAATCCAACTTAGCTATCTTGGGGGCCCCATCCTGTATGTGGATAATCCTCTACTGGCCATGGCCATCGCCATCTGTCAGGCCTTTGCAGACGATGCAGAGAGTGATGGGAAGGACCGAACTGGAAGTTGTCGGAAGTGGCCTTTTTCGAAATAGGCTGTTGTTCCAGTTTTGGAGTGGATATATGTGTATGGGTCAATACCTATTAATACCATTTTTAGTGGGGTGAACATCCATTTACCAGCTATTTTGGGGTTCACTAGGTACCAGGTTTTTGACCCATCCCCATATTTCACCATAGTTATAACCATAGTGGATATATCTGGATATATCTAACCATGATTACAAGTGGATATAATGTGGCCATACTTTGCCATTGTTTTAGGAGCTGCATCCCAGCGTTTGTGTTTTTCAGTCACCCCCTAATCTTTCACCCGGAGACAACATCCAGACCTTTCTTCTTGGCTTCATCTGGTAAACCTTACACCAAGAACTGTACCCAAAAGATCCAGTTTATTGCCAACCGTTTTTAGCCAAGAGGATAATCATAGTGGATATATCATATATCTCTAACCATAAAAAAAATAACTGGATATCATATATCTATATATATATCTATAACATTCTATAACCATAGTTTGTTATTGAGCTTACCCTCTGGTAAACTAACATAGCTATTGAAAATGGCCATTTATAGTGGATTTTACCCAGCTATAAAATGGGTGGATTTTCCAGTTCGTTATGTGAAAGTTTACCAGGCCGGGTATAGATTTTCCCATAACATTTCCATCATATATCCCATCATATATCCCATTAAATCCCAATAAACCATAGTTTCTTATTGAGCTTAGACAGGTTTTATTTAGCGAAGCTGTGGCCGCCGGTTGAGGATTCCCGCGTCTGGTCACAGATCGAGAGCGTTTTGTGCGAGTCCCGGGAACCACCGGGAAACAGTGACAAGTACCCTCTGGCCAAAGAACGTAATGGGAAAACCATAGGAAAACCATAGGAAAATGGTGGTTTAATGGGATTTAATGGGATTTAATAGGATATACCCGGCCTGGTAAACTTTCACATAACGAACTGGAAAATCCACCCATTTTATAGCTGGGTAGATCCGCTATTTCGACTGGGCCATTTTCAATAGCTTTTTGCATGTTTACCAGAGGGTAATGAGAAATCCCCTATGAATGGGATTTTTTCAGGAACATCATCCAGAAATGCTGGATGTTCATGGATTTGGACAAATCCATGTTTGATTACCAGAGGGTGTGGGTCATCTCACCACTGTTTGAATTCACTGGGAAATTGCAGTTCTCAAAAAATCGGACCATCAGATAAATTGATATATATTTTTTACATCGTATCACAATTGCTAGATTCTATGGGTAAACAACTGGACATAGCCCACCATATTGCTGGCTGCCAGTGGATAATGGGGCAACCGTAATGCGATTTTTACCACCCCTGTAGCGAACCATTTGGCGACGTTTCGATTTTTGGGTTTTCCCATGGGTTTTCCGATTTTTATTCGGCACGTGCATGAGCGGTTGGCCCTTCAAAAGACCTGGCGGTTGACAATCGCTGATGAAAGCAAATTTCTATCGATTGCAGATGCCATCTTTCCTGGTACAAGTTCTGTTGCATCACGTGTGTTATATCAGCTACCCCGTAAATTGACATAGACCCTCGCAGATAGGGATTGTTTCAGATGAATTGCCACTCAAAAATGGGTGATGTTCAGGGTCGAACTCTTAATTTACCAGAGGCTATATGATGATATATAGTGTGTGTATATATATATATAGTGTGTATATATATATATATATATACACATATATATATATAGTGTATATATACATATATAGTATATATACATATGGAATATCCATGATGGATGGTATAGCTGGATGAATAAATTCCCGCTGATCTGGTCATTTCACAGGTAACTGGAGCCAACTGAGGAACTTCTTGGAAGCAAAGGATGAACTCCCTCAGGCGGAGATCCCAAGACGCGAAGACAAAAAACGAGGGAAACTATGGGATCATGATGACTATATATTGTCATCTATAATTTAATCTAGAATCATGTAATATATCTATCATAATATAATAGAACTAATGATAAAAACTATGATAATCTAGAATAATCATCTACAATTGATCTATAATGATCTAGAATAATCTTAGGAAGTGACCAGACTGTGCGTTAACAACCAGATATGAGATGATTGATGGAGATACTAAAAATGATTAATGCGGATATGACTAGCGAATCATGGTTTATAAATCATGATTTCTACCCTCTGGTAAATTAACATAGCTATTGAAAATTGCCATTTATAGTTATTTACCCATTAATAATTGTGATTTTCTATAGCTACGTTAGTTTACCAGAGGGTAGTTAGCATGACCGGCTTGTTGAACCAATCATCAGCCATCACTGAAAAAAAGGAATCGCAGTTGGGAAAAATCAACCATTTGGGGTGCTTCCCCTGGGTGACGATTAGTAAAAAGTTTCTCTATCTGGGTGATGTTTTGACAAAAAAAACAGCAAAGATGTGTGTCAACATTTGAGAATTGGGATCTATGCGTCTATCCAACGATGATGATTTTTCGCAGAAGGATGTGAAGCGACAGAAAGCTTCATAAATTGAAAATATCTTAAATCAAAGATGGACTAAGATGGATCAGCTTCAAGAAGTTTGTGGCCGCCCTCTCGTTTGTCAAGTCTTGGAGGGAAGCCGTCACGCATCTACCTCCAGAAATGGGGGGCTAACAGGAAAATCCTATGGGGAAATGGTGGATTATCCAGCCAGGATCACTGAGAAACCATGGCCTTTTCAACGGGTAAAACTGCAGTAACCTGAACCTGAAGAAATTTTCCGGAGATCTTTGGTACTTGAAGCAGGTTTCAGACCTCAGGATCTATTAAAATATCTGAGAGTTCCAAGCCTGCCAGTGGTATCTTCCATCATTCCCCTCATGATGTACTTTGGCCATTGGATTTTCCAGAAATAATTTTGAGGGTTTTTTCTTCAAGTAACCTGACCCAACCATTTTTTGCAAGGTACCAGGTCCGGACCTCAAAACGGGGTTGACGTCATCCGCGGAACAGGGACTGGCCATTGAGGTGATTGTCCCATCAATTGGTCAGCAACAAAAATGTGGTTCAAATGTTCAAAGTTCAGAAAGATCTGATTTTTCTGAGATTTTTCATGAGACTTGGGAATTTCGATGGATCTAAAGCCACGTTTTTGTCTGTCGAACGTCGAACGTCTGCAACTCACATCACCAGCTCAGCTCAACATCGCTCGCTCCATTGGGATGATCCCATCCCCAGCATCAACTTGGTATCTGGGGATTGGGTATATAGCCATATAATGTCAACCCCGGATTTTGCTAAACCATGGTTTATGAAAATTAGGGGGTACTCCTCCATTCTAGTCATTTCATCTAATACTTAAATGGTAAAATGGTATCCATAGATATTCTATAGTGGTTATATATATAAATTGCCAGCCACTAGTGGATCTGGTATCTGGTATATATATATAATGCCGATGATAATTATCATTGAAACTTGGTATATCGGTATATCCCCAGATATGGGATCTGGATTTTTGTAGGATAACTTGGTATCTGGGGATAACTTGGGTGTCAATTATCTGGGGATATAATGCCAATGCCATCTCTGGCTGAAACTTGCTATTGTACTCTGCCTCCGTTGAATCAACCTCTTTTGTGGCCTGAGGTGCTTGATTTCAGTGAATCCATGTCAATAGCCAAGAAATTCTCTTTGTTTATCGCGATATTTCATGCCCAAGTCCCTAGATCAATGATTCTCGGTCGCCGTTACCCTCTGGTAAACATACAAAAAGCTATTGAAAATGGCCATCAAAATAGTGAGTTGTCCCATTAAAAATGGTGATTCTCCATAGTTATGTTAGTTTACCATCTGATATTCCCATTAAATCCCATTAAACCACCATTTTCCTATGGTTTTCCTATGGTTTACCAGAGGGTAATTACAGCGGTCTCAAGGCCTGCCACCGCAGCCGCCGCTGCCCCCGGCGATGCCGGCCGCGCCGCCGGCCCGCCGCCGGCGCGCCGCCACTGCAGCCGCCGGCCGTGCTGCCGCTGCCACCGGCGGTGCCGCAGCCGCCCGGAGGACCAGCGCAGGTGCGGAAACCGTGGGAAAACATGGGTTTTTCCATGGAACATGTGGTTTTTGCTCGGGGAAAAAATTGGATTTTCGCTGGGCAAATGTGGAATTTGTGGATTTTAGGTTGGAAAATTTGGGTTTTATCAAATCTCATCAATGATGATGCGGCTGATTCTGAAAAGTTGGTTTTATCCGATAATGATGGAGACTTAATCAACTGAAACGGGATTCAAATAGATGCCAATAATAATGGGAAGACAAACCAATAAAGGATCCTGTGGGGTTGAATCCATATTTGGCCAAACCATTGGGGAAATGATCATAAGAATCGTAGCCACGATTGGATGGTTTAATGTTGAAGATGGTTTTTTTTCATAGCACAGTTGGATGAAAGCAACCAACATTCTCAGGTTGATTCACATTCACCTACATTCACAGGGTGATCGCCAGTTGTTTTCTGGTGGTTTTTCCAGGGGGTTGCCCGTACATTTACATGTGTAGAAAAACACAGCCATTCATGGCCATTCATGACCATTCAACATCACTTTAACATCATGGAACAATGGGATATAAATGAATATAAACATATATGGGGGTTTCCAATTCATGGGGGTACCCCGATTTATCATCCATTTTCGATTGGGATTTACCATGAAATAAACCATCCAGCTATTGGGGTACCCCATGGTACTCCCATGGCTATGGAAACCCTCATGGGTTTTTGCTGAGACCGTTTACGTTTTGAGGTGCAAACCCTGGCTCAGTTGCAATCGCTGCTACAATACCAGCAGATCTATCAATCCTCACCTTGGCAGCAGCAACAGGCGAAACGACCGAAACGGAAACGGGAAAGAAAGGAGGGAGTGATCCCCGAAAACCATAGGAAGACCATAGGAAAATCATAGGGAGACCTAGGAAAATGGCGACTGAACCAAGAAAAATGTGGGATTTCATGGGATTTGTGGCTGATTTATGATAGCTAAGGGGATCATTCACCACAATTTTGAGATATTTGTCATGGCTGGGATATGTGCAGCTATGAAATATGAAAGCCAGTGGATGGAGTGAAAAAAACATGATGGGCTTTGGTTCATTCTCCAATAAGCCGTGAGATATTCTCCAAGTTGGTTATGGTTAGTTATAACCAGCAAAAACTACCCGACCTACTCTATCGCCGAGGGTAAACTGTTATCAAAATCATGTGAAAAACCATGTGTTCTACCATTCTGGTTGCTTTTCCACATCTTTTTGTGAGTTTACAGTAGGCTTTGAATCCCATTATATGCTTGGTTTTTAATCACTATGTCTCCACAAAATCCCGTTAGTAACGGGTCATATCCCATACCCTCTGGTGATTCAAGCTATTGAAAAATGGCCATAGAAAGTTCGTCGGTTTCACCAGAGGGTTTGAAAAATGGGTGGATTTTCCAGTTCGTTATGTGAAAGTTTACCAGAGGGTAATGGATAATCATCTATAGGATTTCCCTTTTGGGTTTAATGGGATATAGAATTCCCATCATTACTATGTCCGATGATTTTTAATCCCATCATGATGGAAATATAAATGGGATATATAATGGTGATTACCCAGAGGGTTATGGTGTTTTTCCATGGCCAACTCTTAGGTCATCGGAGAGTAACCCATTTCTTGGCTGTTCCCCCAAGCCGCCAGCAGCAGCCCAAGCGCACGGCAGATGGTGATCCACATCGTGTGCCTCACGCAGCGGGCTGAAGAACATGTCTTCGACAAAAAGATCGAGGCGACCAATCAGATTGGATGGGTTTTTGTAGAGATTTCCTGCGAAAAAAGAGAGATAACAATAGGAAAAGGGGTATGAGTTGTTTGATTTTGCCTTGAGATGTTCCATTGAATCATAGGACGACAATAGGACATCATGGGAAAAGGGATGGATCTATAAATGATCATTGAGCCGATTTAGTCTATTTAGTGCAAACATAGAAGATCATAGTAGGAAAATTGGTAAATAATTGTGTATAATCAGTCATAATGATCTATCAATGGTTGATTTGGGGGTTTTCTGAGCTAATGAGGTCATAATCTTGGCGACTTCACCCGCGGGATATAACTGGCTTTTTTTAGAGGGCATCTCGACTTCAAGGGATCATTTTTAGCAAAAAATCCATGGTGAAATCAGTGAAATCCCCATCGTTTTTCAAACGTCAGACGTGGCTGGCTGGAGTTCGTCCACCATTGGGAAATCGATGATTTCCCCAATAAAAACGTGACATTTTGAGGGAGGGGAGGTCCATTTCCCAGCCACATTTAATGACACTGAAGGGTAAGAGAAGAAATCTAATTCTGATGATAGTAATCACAAACTATCCAATCTAAATAGGTAATCTAAATTTGCAATAGGTACTCATCCTTTGCCAATCAAAGTTGGCAATGGCAATTGTTCAGCTGAAATCACTACCCAGCGATATTCAAAAGTGAGTCCCCAGGTGTTTTTGCTAACATCCCCATGGCATTTTCCCATAAATTTCACAGTGAAATCATCCTCCTGGAGGGCCGAACTTTTCCCATGATAGGTCCCATTCTTAGGCTATCAATTTGGGCGGTTATACTACCCAAAACCCATTCATATTCCGGCAAAATTTCACTATATCCCATGAATATTCCATGATATACCCATGATTTTCCCATATGTTTGCAGGAACATCCCATGATATTCCCATGAACTATCCCATGAAATCCCAATGAAAACCAGCCTTGATTTGTTGCTCAAATCCCCATGAATTATATACCATGATATGCCATCAAAATTACCATGAAATATCCAAAACGAAAACCACCAGATGAGATTCCAAAAATCAGCTTCAACATCTGGCTCAACTGGTGGTTTGTCCATGATATTCCCATGATATGTCCATGATATTCATGAATATCTGATATTTCTCTGATTGGTGGTTTGGAACATTTTTTTAAAAATATAGTAATGGGGATTATAATACCAGTATAGTGAATGGGGATTTTTTCCTACCTACCCCTCTGGTATATCATATTAGCACTATATACATCTGATATTCCCACGATATGTCCATGATATGTCCATTTATAGTGGATTTTCCCATGAAAAATAGTGATTTTCCATAGTTATGTAACAGTTTACCATCTGATATTCCCATTAAATCCCATTAAATCCCATTAAACCACCATTTTCCTATGGTTTTCCCATGATATTCCCATTGTGGCGTGGCTCAACAACAACGACCAAGCGCCAGTTCTTTTGGCGTGGGATCCTGGATCGAGCGCTACCTTTGGAGCCGGGCAGCTCAGGTGGGTTTCCTGAAAATCATGGGGAACTTCATTGGGAAACAGTCATAGTATATATATATAGCGATTTGTTCAGTGGAAATCATTCGGAACATCCTGAAATTCCTGGTATATCTATTTTGGGATAGTATATATATATATGGGAAACTCCTGGTATATCTATTTTGGGATAGTATATATATATATATGGGAAACTCCTGGTATATCTATTTTGGGATAGTATATATATATATGGGAAACTCCTGGTATATCTATTTTGGGATAGTATATATATATATGGGAAACTCCTGGTATATCTATTTTGGGATAGTATATATATATATGGGAAACTCCTGGTATATCTATTTTGGGATAGTATATATATATATATGGGAAACTCCTGGTATATCTATTTTGGGATAGTATATATATATATGGGAAACTCCTGGTATATCTATTTTGGGATAGTATATATATATATATGGGAGACTCCTGGTATATCTATTTTGGGATAGTATATATATATGGGAAACTCCTGGTATATCTATTTTGGGATAGTATATATATATATATGGGAAACTCCTGGTATATCTATTTTGGGATAGTACATATATATGGGAAACTCCTGGTATATCTATTTTGGGATAGTATATATATATATGGGAAACTCCTGGTATATCTATTTTGGGATAGTATATATATATGGGAAACTCCTGGTATATCTATTTTGGGATAGTATATATATATATTTCAGGAGGAACAAAGTTTATGCTTCTTGAAAGCTTTACAAGACATCCATGTCGGTCAACCGCGGATCGCATTTTCAAGTCTGTTTTGTGTGGCAGGTGTGGGACGGTCAATTATCACCCTCTTTTAAATATATAAGATTTTAAAGCTTTTGGAGGGTGGAAATGCGACCGGGGTACGACAAAGCTCCATGCTAGGATTCTACGGGGAAAGGGTGTGCAGAAGAAGCCAAACATGTTCACTGTGGGAAGCTCAACAAGCGCAACTTTTGTCCTACCAGTGCGTCACGGCACATGTGTAGCAGTGCAGACAAAGAGGATGGAGACAGACATGTTATGTGGAGTAATGACCAAGCTGAAGCAGGTGCAAAACTCAGCAAATGACGTGGCAATTCCCACTAAATAAGCTTTTCGTACCCTGCGTCACGGCACATGTGTAGCAGTGCAGACAAAGAGGATGGAGACAGACATGTTATGTGGAGTAATGTCCAAGCTGAAGCAGGTGCAAAAATCAGCAAATGACGTGGCAATTCCCACTAAATAAGCTTTTTGTACCCTGCGTCACGGCACATGTGTAGCAGTGCAGACAAAGAGGATGGAGACAGACATGCTATGTGGAGTAATGACCAAGCTGAAGCAGGTGCAAAAATCAGCAAATGACGTGGCAATTCCCACTAAATAAGCTTTTCGCACCCTTCAGGAGGAACAAAGTTTATGCTTCTTGAAAGCTTTACAAGACATCCATGTCGGTCAACCGCGGATCGCATTTTCAAGTCCGTTTTGTGTGGCAGGTGTGGGACGGTCAATTATCACCCTCTTTTAAACACATAAGATTTTAAAGCTTTTGGAGGGTGGAAATGCGACCGGGGTACGACAAAGCTCCATGCTAGGATTCTACGGGGAAAGGGTGTGCAGAAGAAGAAGCCAAACATGTTCACTGTGGGAAGCTCAACAAGCGCAACTTTTGTCCTACCAGTGCGTCACGGCACATGTGTAGCAGTGCAGACAAAGAGGATGGAGACAGACATGTTATGTGGAGTAATGTCCAAGCTGAAGCAGGTGCAAAAATCAGCAAATGACGTGGCAATTCCCACGAAATAAGCTTTTTGTACCCTGCGTCACGGCACATGTGTAGCAGTGCAGACAAAGAGGATGGAGACAGACATGCTATGTGGAGTAATGACCAAGCTGAAGCAGGTGCAAAAATCAGCAAATGACGTGGCAATTCCCACTAAATAAGCTTTTTGTATCCTGCGTCGCAGCACATGTGTAGCAGTGCAGACAAAGAGGATGGAGACAGACATGTTATGTGGAGTAATGACCAAGCTGAAGCAGGTGCAGAAGTCAGCAAATGACGTGGCAATTCCCACTAAATAAGCTTTTCGTACCCTGCGTCACGGCACATGTGTAGCAGTGCAGACAAAGAGGATGGAGACAGACATGTTATGTGGAGTAATGTCCAAGCTGAAGCAGGTGCAAAAATCAGCAAATGACGTGGCAATTCCCACTAAATAAGCTTTTCGTACCCTTCAGGACGAACAAAGTTTATGCTTCTTGAAAGCTTTACAAGACATCCATGTCGGTCAACCGCGGATCGCATTTTCAAGTCCGTTTTGTGTGGCAGGTGTGGGACGGTCAATTACCACCCTCTTTTAAATATATAAGATTTTAAAGCTTTTGGAGGGTGGAAATGCGACCGGGGTACGACAAAGCTCCATGCTAGGATTCTACGGGGAAAGGGTGTGCAGAAGAAGAAGCCAAACATGTTCACTGTGGGAAGCTCAACAAGCGCAACTTTTGTCCTACCAGTGCGTCACGGCACATGTGTAGCAGTGCAGACAAAGAGGATGGAGACAGACATGTTATGTGGAGTAATGTCCAAGCTGAAGCAGGTGCAAAAATCAGCAAATGACGTGGCAATTCCCACTAAATAAGCTTTTTGTACCCTGCCTGCGTCACGGCACATGTGTAGCAGTGCAGACAAAGAGGATGGAGACAGACATGCTATGTGGAGTAATGACCAAGCTGAAGCAGGTGCAAAAATCAGCAAATGACGTGGCAATTCCCACTAAATAAGCTTTTTGTACCCTGCGTCGCAGAACATGTGTAGCAGTGCAGACAAAGAGGATGGAGACAGACATGTTATGTGGAGTAATGACCAAGCTGAAGCAGGTGCAGAAGTCAGCAAATGACGTGGCAATTCCCACTAAATAAGCTTTTCGTACCCTGCGTCACGGCACATGTGTAGCAGTGCAGACAAAGAGGATGGAGACAGACATGTTATGTGGAGTAATGTCCAAGCTGAAGCAGGTGCAAAAATCAGCAAATGACGTGGCAGTTCCCACTAAATAAGCTTTTCGTACCCTGCGTCACGGCACATGTGTAGCAGTGCAGACAAAGAGGATGGAGACAGACATGTTATGTGGAGTAATGTCCAAGCTGAAGCAGGTGCAAAAATCAGCACATGACGTGGCAATTCCCACTAAATAAGCTTTTCGTACCCTTCAGGAGGAACAAAGTTTATGCTTCTTGAAAGCTTTACAAGACATCCATGTCGGTCAACCGCGGATCGCATTTCAAGTCCGTTTTGTGTGGCAGGTGTGGGACGGTCAATTATCACCCTCTTTTAAATATATAAGATTTTAAAGCTTTTGGAGGGTGGAAATGCGACCGGGGTACGACAAAGCTCCATGCTAGGATTCTACGGGGAAGGGTGTGCAGAAGAAGAAGCCAAACATGTTCACTGTGGGAAGCTCAACAAGCGCAACTTTTGTCCTAACCCAGTCGTCACGGCACATGGGTAGCAGTGCCAGACAAAGAGATGGAGACAGAAATTGTTATGGGGAGTAATGTCCAAGCGAAGCAGGTGCAAAAAAGCAATATGAGTGGCAATTCCCACTAAATAAGTTTTGTACCCTGTCGTCACGGCACATGTGAGCAGTGCAGACAAGAGATGGGACAGACATGCTATGGGAGTAATGACAAGTGAAGCAGGTGCAAAAAATCAGCCAAATGGACGTGGAATTCCCCTAAATAAGCTTTTTGACCCGCGTCGAGCACATGTGTAGCAGTGCAGAACAAAGGGATGGTGAGACAGAATGTTATGTGGAGTAATGGCCCCAAGTGAAGCAGGTGCAGAAGTTCCCAGCAAATGACGTGGCAATTTCCCACTAAATAAGCTTTTTGTACCCTGCATCACAGCACATGTGTAGCAGTGCAGACAAAGAGGATGGAGACAGACATGTTATGTGGAGTAATGACCAAGCATGACCAAGCTGAAGCAGGTGCAAAAATCAGCAAATGACGTGGCAATTCCCACTAAATAAGCTTTTCGTACCCTGCGTCACGGCACATGTGTAGCAGTGCAGGACAAAGAGGATGGAGACAGACATGTTATGTGAGTAATGTCCAAGCGGAAGCAGGTGCAAAAAATCAGCAAAGGACGTGGCCAATTCCCACTAAAAAGCTTTTCGTACCTTCTTAAGAGGAACAAAGTTTATGCTTCTGAAAGCTTTACAAGACATCCATGTCGGTCAACCGCGGATCGCATTTTCAAGTCCGTTTTGTGTGGCAGGTGTGGGACGGTCAATTATCACCCTCTTTTAAATATATAAGTTTTTAAAGCTTTTGGAGGGTGGAAATGCGACCGGGGTACGACAAAGCTCCATGCTAGGATTCTACGGGGAAAGGGTGTGCAGAAGAAGAAGCCAAACATGTTCACTGTGGGAAGCTCAACAAGCGCAACTTTTGTCCTACCAGTGCGTCACGGCACATGTGTAGCAATGCAGACAAAGAGGATGGAGACAGACATGTTATGTGGAGTAATGTCCAAGCTGAAGCAGGTGCAAAAATCAGAAAATGACGTGGCAATTCCCACTAAATAAGCTTTTTGTACCCTGCGTCACGGCACATGTGTAGCAGTGCAGACAAAGAGGATGGAGACAGACATGCTATGTGGAGTAATGACCAAGCTGAAGCAGGTGCAAAAATCAGCAAATGACGTGGCAATTCCCACTAAATAAGCTTTTTGTACCCTGCGCCGCAGCACATGTGTAGCAGTGCAGACAAAGAGGGTGGAGACAGACATGTTATGTGGAGTAATGACCAAGCTGAAGCAGGTGCAGAAGTCAGCAAATGACGTGGCAATTCCCACTAAATAAGCTTTTCGTACCCTGCGTCACGGCACGTGTGTAGCAGTGCAGACAAAGAGGATGGAGACAGACATGTTATGTGGAGTAATGTCCAAGCTGAAGCAGGTGCAAAAATCAGCAAAGGACGTGGCAATTCCCACTAAATAAGCTTTTTGTACCCTGCGTCACGGCACATGTGTAGCAGTGCAGACAAAGAGGATGGAGACAGACATGCTATGTGGAGTAATGTCCAAGCTGAAGCAGGTGCAAAAATCAGCAAATGACGTGGCAATTCCCACTAAATAAGCTTTTTGTACCCTGCGTCACGGCACATGTGTAGCAGTGCAGACAAAGAGGATGGAGACAGGCATGTTATGTGGAGTATGACCAAGCTGAAGCAGGTGCAAAAATCAGCAAATGACTTGGCAATCCCCACTCAATAAGCTTTTTGTACCCTGCGTCACGGCACATGTGTAGCAGTGCAGACAAAGAGGATGGAGACAGGCATGTTATGTGGAGTATGACCAAGCTGAAGCAGGTGTTAGAAGTCCGAAAAATGACGTGGCAATTTCCCCCCCCCCACTAAAAAAAAAAAATTAAGCTTTTTGTACCCTGCGTCACGGCACATGTGTAGCAGTGCAGACAAAGAGGATGGAGACAGACATGTTATGTGGAGTAATGTCCAAGCTGAAGCAGGTGCAAAAATCAGCAAATGACGTGGCAATTCCCACTAAATAAGCTTTTCGTACCCTTCAGGAGGAACAAAATTTATGCTTCTTGAAAGCTTTACAAGACATCCATGTCGGTCAACCGCGGATCGCATTTTCAAGTCCATTTTGTGTGGCAGGTGTGGGACGGTCAATTATCACCCTCTTTTAAATATATAAGATTTTAAAGCGTTTGGAGGGTGGAAATGCGACCGGGGTTCGACAAAGCTCCATGCTAGGATTCTACGGGGAAAGGGTGTGCAGAAGAAGAAGCCAAACATGTTCACTGTGGGAAGCTCAACAAGCGCAACTTTTGTCCTACCTGCGTCACGGCACATGTGTAGCAGTGCAGACAAAGAGGATGGAGACAGACATGTTATGTGGAGTAATGTCCAAGCTGAAGCAGGTGCAAAAATCAGCAAATGACATGGCAATTCCCACTAAATAAGCTTTTCGTACCCTGCGTCACGGCACATGTGTAGCAGTGCAGACAAAGAGGATGGAGACAGACATGCTATGTGGAGTAATGACCAAGCTGAAGCAGGTGCAGAAGTCAGCAAATGACGTGGCAATTCCCACTAAATAAGCTTTTCGTACCCTGCGTCACGGCACATGTGTAGCAGTGCAGACAAAGAGGATGGAGACAGACATGTTATGTGGAGTAATGACCAAGCTGAAGCACGTGCAAAAATCAGCAAATGAAACGGCAATTCCCACTGGATAAGCTTTTTGTACCCTGCGTCACGGCACATGTGTAGCAGTGCAGACAAAGAGGATGGAGACAGACATGTTATGTGGAGTAATGACCAAGCTGAAGCAGGTGCAGAAGTCAGCAAATGACGTGGCAATTCCCACTAAATAAGCTTTTCGTACCCTTCAGGAGGAACAAAGTTTATGCTTCTTGAAAGCTTTACAAGACATCCATGTCGTTCAACCGCGGATCGCATTTTCAAGTCCGTTTTGTGTGGCAGGTGTGGGACGGTCAATTATCACCCTCTTTTGAATATATAAGATTTTAAAGCTTTTGGAGGGTGGAAATGCGACCGGGGTACGACAAAGCTCCATGCTAGGATTCTACGGGGAAAGGGTGTGCAGAAGAAGAAGCCAAACATGTTCACTGTGGGAAGCTCAACAAGCGCAACTTTTGTCCTACCAGTGCGTCACGGCACATGTGTAGCAGTGCAGACAAAGAGGATGGAGACAGACATGTTATGTGGAGTAATGACCAAGCTGAAGCAGGTGCAGAAGTCAGCAAATGACGTGGCAGTTCCCACTAAATAAGCTTTTCGTACCCTGCGTCACGGCACATGTGTAGCAGTGCAGACAAAGAGGATGGAGACAGACATGTTATGTGGAGTAATGTCCAAGCTGAAGCAGGTGCAAAAATCAGCAAAGGACGTGGCAATTCCCACTAAATAAGCTTTTTGTACCCTGCGTCGCAGCACATGTGTAGCACATCAGACAAAGAGGATGGAGACAGACATGTTATGTGGAGTAATGACCAAGCTGAAGCAGGTGCAGAAGTCAGCAAATGACGTGGCAATTCCCACTAAATAAGCTTTTCGTACCGTGCGTCACGGCACATGTGTAGCAGTGCAGACAAAGAGGATGGAGACAGACATGTTATGTGGAGTAATGTCCAAGCTGAAGCAGGTGCAAAAATCAGCAAATGACGTGGCAATTCCCACTAAATAAGCTTTTTGTACCCTGCGTCACGGCACATGTGTAGCAGTGCAGAAAAAGAGGATGGAGACAGACATGTTATGTGGAGTAAAGTAATGGTCCAAGCTGAGCAGGTTGCAAAAATCAGCAAATGACGTGGCAATTCCCAACTTAAATAAGCTTTTGTACCTGCGTCACGGCACATTAGTAGCAGTGCAGACAAAGAGGATGGAGACAGACATGTTATGTGGAGTAATGTCCAAGCTGAAGCAGGTGCAAAAATCAGCAAATGACGTGGCAATTCCCACTAAGTAAGCTTTTTGTACCCTGCGTCACGGCACATGTGTAGCAGTGCAGACAAAGAGGATGGAGACAGACATGCTATGTGGAGTAATGACCAAGCTGAAGCAGGTGCAAAAATCAGCAAATGACGTGGCAATTCCCACTAAATAAGCTTTTGGTACCCTGCGTCGCAGCACATGTGTAGCAGTGCAGACAAAGAGGATGGAGACAGACATGTTATGTGGAGTAATGACCAAGCTGAAGCAGGTGCAGAAGTCAGCAAATGACGTGGCAATTCCCACTAAATATGCTTTTCGTACCCTGCGTCACGGCACATGTGTAGCAGTGCAGACAAAGAGGATGGAGACAGACATGTTATGTGGAGTAATGTCCAAGCTGAAGCAGGTGCAAAAATCAGCAAATGACGTGGCAATTCCCACTAAATAAGCTTTTCGTACCCTTCAGGAGGAACAAAGTTTATGCTTCTTGAAAGCTTTACAAGACATCCATGTCGGTCAACCGCGGATCGCATTTTCAAGTCCGTTTTGTGTGGCAGGTGTGGGACGGTCAATTATCACCCTCTTTAAAATATATAAGATTTTAAAGCTTTTGGAGGGTGGAAATGCGACCGGGGTACGACAAAGCTCCATGCTAGGATTCTACGGGGAAAGGGTGTGCAGAAGAAGAAGCCAAACATGTTCACTGTGGGAAGCTCAACAAGCGCAACTTTTGTCCTACCAGTGTATGTATATGTACCTAGGTTCAAGCATGAGTTTCCAGGATATTTCACATCAACTCACTGAATAGCATCGAAAGCCCAGCCACATGCTATGAAGGGATTCGAGCTGACCTGAGTCGCGTAGTCGCGTGCCTTCCGGTAAGCCCAAATAGGGATAGAAAACATCCAGAAATGGAAACTAAAATAACCATTTTGTGGTGAATATGGTGAATACCTGTCAAAACATCTAATTTTTAGCTGCTGAATGTAGATTTTACCATCAACAGATTAAAGTACTAAAGATCTAAAGTATCTAACCAAGGTTCACCAATAATATGAAAACTGGTTGATGGTTGAGCCATCCCCCTGCAAAAAAAAAGGTATTGGTCGTTGGGGGCCATCACCCAATGATGAAGAAGAACTGAAGCCACCAACCACAAAAGCTAGGTTGAAACAACCACTCCAAAATCATCCCTCGGGCGGGGAATATGTGTATATATATATATATATCTGTGTGTGTGCGCGTATGTTTGGTTTATATATCTATATTATCTATTTACTTAATTTTGCACATGAGACATGGCCAACCTTTGAAACCCGTTGGTTCGGAAAAGTTCAATTCTTGGAAACCTTTTTCCAGCGGGGTCTCATCCTCTTTATGGCTTCATGGCTTAGTCATGCACCAAACTCACCAAAACCAAAGTTTGCCAAGAACAAAAGGCACTTCAAGATCTTCAAGGAATGGAATTTCGGGAATTTAGGACATCCTGACAGGGCACGCTCCAATTTTCCTCGGGTTTCTCAGTTTCTCATCAACTCACAGCACTTTGATTTCTGCATGAAACGCAGGAGGTCGCAGGGCCAAAAATGGACCAATTTGCCAAGTCTCCTTCCGACAAATCCCTAATGGCTCGCCGGTTCTCCTGGCCGCAAAACGATGCGGTGAATTGGTCTTGAAAACAGCATTGATCATGTGGATTCCAAATAGGAAAGTGTGGATAAGTTGGATAAGTGGCCTCAGAATCCAGAATATCTATGAATGTCTATGGTTTATTGGTGAACCCAGCATTTTTCCGGCGTAAAACAAAAGGTTTCAATCCTTGTTTTTGTGTTGGATGCAAATTCCAACACAACCTCACCGGTCTGACCCCCGAGGGGGCACAGCCACAACTCCAAGAACTTTCTTGGCGGGGGCTGATGGATGTCTGGATGTCGACATCCATATCTGCCGGGGAAGCATGTAAAGCATGTAGCATTTGACCATCCACATGCAGTTTGGTTCCTACAAATGGATACAAATGGCATCCCCTGCAAAAAAGTTGGACTCCGCTGGTCAGTCTACATTGATGGTGAAATCCCGACATGGATGGTGAATTCCCACTTACAACATCTCAAAAAATTGGGGTTCGAACTGGGGTTATAACCTACTTCCGAAGTGGAACGGACACGCCTCCCATGTCTTTGGCATGGTCTTCTCCAACTCCACGGCGGCCAATTCGCGGAAGCGCCCCTGCACGCCCTGAGCTGCAACATGGTTTGGGGATGGCGTTCTTTCTGCCAGAAGTGGTGTCCAAATTTTGAATATCTCAAACAACATCGGCCCTCAGAATTGCATTTGTAAACACAAAAAATATCAGAAAATACGGCGAACACGATTAGAACAATCCCTCCAAAAATTCGAAAGGTTCTGGAAGAAGTTCCGGAACAACTACATGATGCTTGAAGAAAACCGAACTCCAAATGGTTGGATTATGGTGGATTTCAATACCCTCTGGAAATTTGTTACATAGCTATTGAAAATGGCCATTTATAGTGGATTTACCCATTGAAAATTGTTATTTTCCATAGCTATGTTAGTTTACCAGAGGGTATGTCCAAAGCTGATAGGCTCAATCTTTATGCAGCCTCCAGGTTGGACAGGTCACCAGCCAACCGGTTTACACAGGAAGTTGAGCATAATAAACCATATCCCATTGACCCGACCATTCCAGAGAAAGAAAGATATATATATATATACATAAATGGATGATATATATATATATCCATAAATCTATAATCCATATATAGCCGACTAACTTGTCATCCATTTCTATATAGACTCCTGTCATATAATCCACTAATATCATCTAATATCATCATTGTCCCATAATATCCCCACTAAAGATAAGAAAGCAATATCCTAGCAAAATAGTGATACATTGTTTCTTGTGTCCTTTTTCTGGCATGATATAATAGAGAAGGACATATATATATGCTTTACCATTCCCAAATGGGTGGTTATGACATTGTTTTAACCACATTACAGTGAGGTAAACTAACAGTCACTAACATTAATAGATAGATAGATAGATAGATAGATAGATAGATAGATAGATAGATAGATAGATAGATAGATAGATAGATAGATATATATATATATATACATACCTATGATATATATGTATATATTATACTATATATATATATGTTATAGTGGGGTAAACTAACATTAATAAATCTCGCAGATGTAGAAGACAAAACCGAGCCGCAAAGCTCGGGATGAAGTCCGTCAGCTGTGCCAGTTTGGCCCAGCGCGCCGGCAGCTCCTGCTGGAAACAGCTGGTGCTAAACGTAGGGAATGGATGGGTTGCTGGGGGTTGCTGGGATTATTACTAGTGATTGTGGATCATTCCCCAAAAATTCCCTGCGTTTAGCACATGTTGATTTTTTTGGAACATAGTTTAATAGATTGGGGTGGATTATTTCATGTGATGATGATCTGCCAAATATGAATGTTAAAATCGCTATCCTATTGAAATCTTACTATCGTTCATGTCTTGCCCATTTACAGTTGATTTACCGTTCTTAAAGATGGTGGATCTTTCCAGTTCGCTATGTCAGTCATTACCAGAGGGTATATCCCATTCATATTCCATACATAGATGGTTTACCTATTAAAAAATGCCATTTTCAATGGTATCTATAGATGGTACCTATAGATGGTTTACCTATAGATGGTAACATAACTATGGAAAATCACCATTTTCAATGGGTAAATCCAATATAAATGGCCATTTTCAATAGCTATGTCAAATTACCAGAGGGTAACCGTTGAATCTTCACCCATCCACGGTGCCATCGGTGCCACCGGTGCCATCCTTCACTGGATCGGCTGCTGGCAGAAAGCCTCGGCAGCGCACATCCCAGAGCGACTCGGCGGCCACGCTGCCGTCGCGGCCACCAGTGAGCCTTGGAGACCACCAGGACCACCAGGATGGAGTGGATTAGGGGACATCACCAGGTACTTTATGGTTATTTTATATGGATTTATATATATATACAATATTTATATACATACATATATATATATGGATAATATATGGGATTTTATGGATCCATATGGGGGTTGTCCAAAATCTTTTTTCCCGGACAGCCCTCAATCGCTCAGCCAATCGCGTAGCAACCGCGGTACCACAGTGAGCAATCGCGGAAGGGTTTGTTCTTCGTTGATCAGATCATATACATAAAATATAAGTTATGTATTATA